>JAEVFN010000065.1:0-600000 GCA_030449075.1 Murraya paniculata
ACTACAAAAGCTCCTTATGATTTGTGGGGCCTTGTTTTAGGATGCTGTGCTGCAGGTTCTTTTCCCTCTCTCCCTCTCCATCTCTCTATTTGAGTCAAATGAAGATAGGTGAGCAAAAATGTTATAAATGTTCCTTTGATGCCTTAGAATCTTAACCAATGGTTTGCTTTCTGAAGTACCAGTATTTTTTAATGAAATGGATTAAGAATGAATTCAATTCAATTCTTTGCTTTACTTCTATGAGTAATTTTGAACAATTTTTATGGTGTATCTGGATGGATCATATTAAGAATGTTCGCCAGTCATCCTAGGCAAAATTTTATCTATAGTCCTGTGTATAGGGATCAGAAAAAGTTTTAGATGATGTTGGGTTTGTTAATCCAAAGATGCGATTTATTTTTCTATGTACAAATTTGTTTTGGCTCTGACGTTACAGGTAACTTGGGGAATATGCTTTTCATTATAATTCCATCAATATGTAAAGAAAGGGGCAGCCCTTTTGGTGATGCTGATGCCTGTTTTCACCGGGGAATGGCTTACTCTGCACTTTCAATGGCAGTATGAATTTTGCCAACTCTACAAATGTCTAAATATGCAGTCTACTACTTGCTTTCTTCAAAATGAACAGTTAGTATAAAAAACTAATTGGGGATCTGTTTCAATATTGTGATTTTTCATTATTATTGATATTTCAGATTGGAGCCATCTACATGTGGTCATATGTATATAACATTGTGCGAATATATTCATCAAGCAAGAGTTATGAAGGAGAGAAAGTAGATAATTCCACTGAGAACATAGCATCCATGGAAGAAACAACTGAAAAACTTCCAAATTCCCGTATGAGACCACTGCTGCCTTTAAATGGGTGCTCAGCTGTCAAAGACCATTTGAATCATTTAGAAGTTGATTGCTCTATTACTGCAACGAAGCCAAAGGTTGGCTAAAGTTCTAACGTTTATTCATATGTATCAGTGAACTTTTTTCTCTGTTGTTGAAGCCTTTTTTAATTGGAACCTACTCTTAATTTCCTTTTATATGTAGGAACTACTTTTGGGTTTCAAGAATGGCGTCAGCAGTGTAGTAAAATAAATTTGTGGTTTTCAAAATTTGATGACCCATTTTCCCCTCTGTAAGGCTGTTAGGTCAAACTTTTTGAATAATTAGCAAAAGCAAAAAAATGAAAATGATGACAGGATTAACAGTATAATCTATCTTTCAACCAAGATAATCTTCACTTTCTCCTTTGTCTCTTTCCCAAATTAATGCTAGGAATCAACAGATCAAAGTTCTATAAGGATTAAAAAGAAAAATCTCATTTTATCATCCGATATTTGGTAATAATGTACTTTTAATCACTCTTTTTAACACGTTCTATACCATCAAGTATTGGCTGGTGAATGCAACAGCTAGGAATGCCTCTATTAAAAGTTCTCCTTAAATATTATTAGTTCTTTTATCTGCTTTACTTTTTGATAATGACCTTTTTGTTGGTGTACATGACATACATTAGATTGAAAAATGTTGTGGATTTTTTTTTTCTCTTTCCCTAAGATTGGCCTTCTTAAATTGCTTGAAGAATTAGCATCTTCTAATATTTCCATATTGAAGGTTTTAATGATCAATGTAGCTTTTGCTTTTTCACTCACTATTCTGATGCTTTGAGAGAAAACTATCATCTTACTTCACCAGTTTTTCGTAACAGGTTCCGGTTTTAGAAAAGATTAAGCAATGTTTCCAAACATTTGCAACAAAAATCAACCTGAGGAAGCTCTTTGCGCCTTCAACGATTGCAGCCGTACGCATATTGCTATAATAGTATTGCGGAGTTGTCACCTCTTTGATATTTCTTTTCACTGTGATTGTGGAATGTGTTTAATGGCCAGAATTGTACAAATATATGCTTTGGAGGAAAATTATTGCCAAAATGGAAAATATTTTGAAGATGATTATATGTAGGATATGCGCATATTCAATAAGCTATGCAAATAATGATGCAATGATTTCATTATCATGATTTTTTTGAATGTCTATCAGGTGAATTTTATCATCAAAACACATTGAACATCCTAAATTATTACCATGTTCACAAATTCCTTCTGCATGTTTTCCGAAAGGGATAAGTGCCTCACAGTTGATAATAATAGTAAAAAAAATCTCATAGTATTGTCCAACTAATACACTTGGTATATTAAATAGATCGTTGGTTTCATGGTTGGTATAATCCCTGAGTTTCGAAAATTGCTAATTGGTGAGCATGCTCCTCTTCGAGTGGTTGAAAGCTCTGCTTCTTTGCTAGGGTGAGTATACTCCTTTCTGCTATGTAGTTTTTGATGTAGACATTGTTTCAATTATGATGATTGCTTCAGTTATCACCTCCACACTTTTGAACTTATTTAAGTTAATTCTGGACTTGTGAATGCAAGTTTGCAAATCAAATTTACTAGTGGCATGTGTGTAATCATGGTATCTGAAAAGAAAGAATCTAGTGGATTCTTGATTTATGCAACCATTTTTATATTCATTTAATGCTATTGTAATATAATGAGAGGAAGACTGGATTTTCGGAAAAACTTTGCATACATTGCAATTTCTTAGTTTATTGAAACTGAGTGAAGTCAATAAAAATAAATTATTGTGTCCATCAGATCTTAGTAAATGGTCTTGCTTTAAGATACTTACTAGCATCCCCATCCCAAGTATTCTGTCCTTCACACAGTTTGTAGTGGCACATTACAATATCATACATTGATGGGTATACGTACTGGTTGACTTTGTTCTTGCATAAAGATAGAACACGATTTGTTTCCGTAATATCCATGTTTCTTTTTATTTCATACGCAGGGAGGCATCTATTCCAACTGTCACCTTAATTGTGGGGGCAAATCTTCTCAGAGGTTATTACGGATCTTAATTTCATATTCCTTCTCATTCTTGTCCTGGGGAATTTCAGTCTAATCTAGTTGGAGTTGATAGTCAAAAACATTGATAATAGTGTTCTTCAGGTTTGAAAGGCACACGAATACAGCTGTCATTGATTATTGGGGTCATAGTAATTCGGTATATTGCTCTGCCACTACTCGGGGTGGTTATTGTTAAAGGTGCAATCCATTTTGGCTTTGTCAAATCAGATCCATTGTATCAGTTTGTTCTTTTACTTCAGTTTGCACTCCCCCCAGCTATAAGTATAGGTATTTTGAATCGTTTCTCAACTGTGGAACAATTTTCTTTCAGTAGTGGCCGTGATTTGAGCTTGATCAATTCTGCTAATGCTATGGGCATATGCAGGTACAATGACCCAACTGTTCGGTGCAGGTGAGAGTGAATTTTCAGTAATAATGCTATGGACTTATGCATTGGCTTCATTTTCACTTACATTTTGGACAACATTCTTCATGTGGCTGGTGAAGTAACACTCTTTCTTCTGCTGCCTATCTCATTCCTCATGCATATCCTCCATCATCATTCCATCCACCACTCTTCCTTTTACCTCCTGTTCTTGTCACCTTCTTCTTGAAGTTAAGTTAATTTTATACCTTTCTTCATTGTACATGATATGGTGAAGTTTTAGAAAGAAAATTTGATAAATAAAGAAAATGGAGTTAATAAAGTTTCAGTGCTCTCTGTCCTTTTGTATGTATGCTGTGTGTGCCATATCTCTTTTATAATAATAATAATATCAACAATTAAAACATTATGTTAAGAGCTTTATGTTCATTGTGATCTTGCATCGGTATGCATCACAAAGTGATACTTCAGGATCCAACGCACTGCTTGATTTGATTGTTCCCGGTCGAAATTTTCCATTTTCATTTTGATCCTGTCAAAGACAGTTCAAGAAATTCTACTTGGCTTCATTCTTTAATTTGTGAACGGCTTAAAGAGAAGTTGATCAGGATTCACGACATCCCTACTAATTGCAATATTCCTAAGATTTTCACATGTTTTGTTAATGACTTTAAAGGGAACTTGATCATTGAATCCATAAGAGTAATATAGTATTGCATTATGATTAGGAATACCAACGGGGAGGTGAGGTGAGGTGATTGGCATCTTCGTACACGTTGATATTCGGCTTATGTCTCATATCTTCCCGTTCTTTTCACATATGCTTGAGAGGAGGGGTTGGAGATCTTGATTAATAAAAGGTGATTCCAGAGAGTACTTAATCCTCGAATAACTTCAAATTTTTATTTAATCATGTTAAATTAAAACTATAAAATCGTATTACAAACACAAAAGCATCAAAATAAAACAAAGTAACTAAAATCATTTCCATCAAATTAAGTCTATTTTGTCAACATTACAAGAAAATCTATAAAATTATGCAAAAGTAATGCTTCAATTTTGAACACATCTATATGACAATATCCTTATATTAACATTATTAATTCATTATAAAAATTACACGGTATAAATCACTAAAAAAAAAATTATGACATTTGTTATTTGTATATGATATTTGTTACCATTTAAATTTTAAATGTATTTTCACTAAATTGTTATAGAAAATAAAGAATAAAAATAAAGGGGAAAATAATGAGGGGATGGGGAATTCATCGAATTGTCTTTTTTTAAATAGGATATTAGATATTAATTCGTCTTCGTTCCTTCTCCGAAAAAATAATTAAGTATAAAATTACTCTTATACTCTCCTCGAATAAAAAATGTCCCTCAGACATTTTTGCCATCGTTAATTGTGACTAATATTTTCATGTGATTTTGATGCTTCTATAGTTTTGGTTATTAGGGATGTTTGATCGCACGGGATAGCTGGCAAGCAACTCACTTGAATCTACTGGTTATTATTACCTCATCAATGTCGTAAAAATTTATGGAATGTGTATGGCATGACATTTATATATTCAAGAAATAGATGACACATCATATTATTTTGATTTCGAAATTAGAATTATATATATGAGTCTCACCGTCTGCTGAACTTGTATGCCATTTTGTTTATAGTTTCAACACATAGATGATATGTCGTATCACTTTTACATTTGAAGCGAAAAATTATATGACTTCTGTTCTCACAAAAAAAGATGACATATTGGATAATTTTAAGAAAATTATATGAAATGCTTTTTTTTTTTTTTTTTAATTTTGATCAAATAGATAACATGTCGTATTATTAACTGATTGAATTTTTTCAAAAGCAATTAATTTAAGTTTAATAATTTGACATTAGAAAGTGTTAACAAATTAATATAAGATACAAAAGAATTTAATTTAATAAAATCATTTTTATTTAACTATATGTTAATTTAAGTTTGATTATTATTTGTCCATAAAACTTTTTAAAAATATTTTTATGTTATCAATTAAATAAATATAAATATTTTTATTTGATATTTCAATTGAAAACTAAATAACTAAATATATAAAAAAAAATCTAATTGTAATTGGGATTTGGGAATCGCGTATTTCAATAAAATAAGGATTCAAGTTAAAGTGATTAAAATAATAATAATAACTCTAATATGTTAAGAGGCTAAAATATATTTCAAGGGTATAGTTTTCTTATGAATTGTTAATTTGATTCTCATTTTATTAAAACTAAAGATCAATTCCTTATTTGAAAATTATTCAATATCTAAAATAATTAAATATGTGTTATTTATTATTTCATGCTCTCAACTATTTGTTGCCGAGTGAAATCAATTGACTTAAAAATCAAAATTAAAGTTGGTCAATTTTACTTCCGTCCTTCTCAGTTTAAAGTTTAAAGTTTAAATATTGTGATTTCTAATATTATTATTATAAAAAAAAACTCTACGTATTGCTTGGTTAGAATAAATAAAATGCTTTCTTAAATTGAAAAAACAACATTAGTTTTTTTGGTCAAATTTAATAAATAATATATTATTTTTTTAAAAAATTTCTCGTAACATACGCTAAAAATCCACACTTTATGGATGAACTAGCTAAATTTGACTCAAGTAGTCCGTGAGAGGGTTAGGCTCCGTTTGGTATAATTTTTCAAATAGAGTTTATTTAAGTAGAATTTTTGATAGTAGAGCTTTTACAAATAGAGATTTTACTTAAAAAATTTTAGTTATTTAGTTATTAATAAGAGTTTTTATTAAAAATTTATGAAATCACTTTAATAAGCTAGTTTTTTAAAGTTATATTATGAAAAGAATAAAATAAGATTGTCAAATAAGTAAATGATAATTTAAATATTTTAACATTTAAAAAAAACTTTTCAACTTTTTTTTTTCGCAAAAGTCCAAAATTTGAACTTTTGCTAGTAGAGGTAAATAACTTATTTAATATTTAAAAACTCTACTAAAAAAAAACTAAACAATAACAAAAATTAGGATAAGAGATTATGAGATTAAATAAGTACGTATGACCATGAGCTATACCAAATAGGTATTTAGAGGATTAAAACAATTATATTTGAATTTTACCTTCGTACTATTTTTTTAAATAAAATAAAATAATTTGCTTATAAAAGCTAAATTTAAAATAATAGAATTTGAAATATTTAAGAAATAAGAGAGGAAAAAAAAAGAAAAAAAATCAAAATTTATCACACTAAGTCACCAACTAAACCCCATCAGTGAACCCCATAATCGCGCAGGCAGCTCATTGTATTTTTCTCACTTAAGCCTCTCATATTGAACGATCTCTTCGTTATGTCATTTCTCTCTCTGCCTCTCTTAAAGTCTAAACCCGCAACCAAAATGAGATCTTCAATTCTCCGATCCATCAAAACCCTAGCGAAGCCCGCTGGAGCACGCGGCTACTCCTCCGAGTCCGTACCCGATCGCAAGGTGGCCGTCCTCGGTGCTGCTGGCGGGATCGGCCAGCCACTGGCTTTGCTCATGAAGCTCAATCCGCTTGTCTCCAGGCTCGCGCTCTATGATATTGCTAATACTCCTGGCGTTGCTGCTGATGTTGGCCATATTAACACCAGATCTGAGGTCTTTTTTACTTTACTTTCGATTTCAATTATAATTTCCCTTTATATTTATATGAGAGAAATAATTTTTGAGTCAATCTTTGAATAAAAAAAAGTTATTTTGGGAAGGAGATAAGTAGTTTCGACCAATTTATGAGAAAAATTGATGAAGAGTTTTTAATTGATCAGAATTTGATTTTGCATGATATTGTTACAGGTTAATTCATACTGTTTGTAATCCGATACAGTAATGAATAAATAAATGGATAACTGTTCTGTAGAATGAAAAAAATTGTTATGGAAACAGTTTTCTGAGAATAAAAACAGTGGAAGTGCATCTCGTGTTAGTAATTTAGGGAAATAGGACAGATTTGTGTGTTCTTAGAAATCTGTTTGTTCGAAGACACTCTAATATTTGTGTGTTTTTCGAAATCTGTTTGTTCGAAGACACTCTACCATTTGTATGGAAATTGAGTTTGAAAACAAGACGAAATCACTCCTTCGTTTTCCTCTTTGTCCGTGTACATTCAACCATAGTTGATTACTATATATTATGTGTTATGTCTCTTTGGTTTGTGGTCCTTTGAAATAAATATAGTCTCACTTGAGCTAGTTTTGTTTGATTTTAAATTTATCATTCTTCCTATTCCAATAAGCCCTGACATGAGAATTTCAATAAGGGGTTTTCTTAGTTTTTGTTAAAAGTCACTACTTTTATATTTTTGAGTTCTATACTATTGAGTACTCTGTTGTTGTTTCCTTCTTCAAATTCTTTTACCACTGTTCAAATTCTTTTACCACTCTAGTATTTGTATGGTTGAGTATCTTTTTTTTTTTTTTTTCTCTCTTCCCTACTATTTGATGATGTTTACTCTTTTTCTGCCTTTCTGAAATTTTAATCAGGAACTTATATTAGTTTATCTCTGTGTTGCCTATGTGTAATCTTCATTTGTATTACATTCAAACCTTCTTTTGTAATCTTATAATTTATCTTCTTTTGCCCCTGGATTTGTTCTAGGTTGCTGGGTACATGGGTGATGATCAACTTGGCCAAGCTTTGGAGGGGTCAGATGTTGTCATCATACCAGCTGGTGTTCCCAGGAAACCGGGTATGACACGTGATGATCTATTTAACATCAATGCTGGAATTGTCAAGGGCCTGTGCTCTGCAATTGCCAAGTATTGTCCTAATGTGAGTATTACTTTAAATTTTATACTGCTATGTTAAAAGTAATATTTCATCTCTGGTTATTGATTGTGTTTGGTCAATTTCTTTTTGGATTTTAGGCAATTGTTAACATGATTAGCAACCCTGTGAACTCAACTGTTCCAATTGCTGCTGAGGTTTTTAAGAAAGCTGGGACATACAATGAGAAGAAGCTGTTTGGCGTGACCACTCTTGATGTGGTTAGGGCTAAGACTTTCTATGCTGGAAAGGCCAATGTTAATGTGGCAGGTTTGCTTAAACTACTCACACACAAAAATCTTGTGTTCATTGTCTAATACTCTCTTTGCTTTCTGTTTGATTAAGAAAATGGAGAAGGGAAGAAAACTACTAGTATGGTTAATGTTCTGTATTGTTTGGTATTCCCAGAGAAATGAACTTAATAGAGTCCTATGCCCACTTTTTTGTTGTCCAGCTTCGTCTCATCTATCAAGGGGTTCACAATGTATGAAAATTTTTGGTTTATGCTTGGTAGTTACTTTCTTAACCTGAGTTTTTTTTTTTGTTGCAGAAGTGAATGTGCCAGTCGTTGGTGGTCATGCTGGTATAACAATTCTCCCGCTATTTTCTCAGGTTCATCTTTTTTATTAATTTTTTTATTTTCATTGTATTTAGTTGTTTAAGATGTAAGTTGATTATGTTACTTATGGCTTTTGTGGTACGTCCCTTTTTGTAAACTTCTGCTAATTTAGAGTTGTTTACTCTATATTTTAGGCCGCACCAAAAGCCAATTTGGGAGATGAAGATATTAAGGCGCTTACAAAGAGAACCCAAGATGGTGGGACAGAAGTTGTGGAAGCAAAGGCTGGAAAGGGTTCTGCAACATTGTCAATGGCGTAAGTCTGGATTGATACTGTTTTATGAGTTCAAACACGATTGAATGCTATGATATATTTTATAGTCTTTTGAGATGTGGAGTTTTTTCAGAGGTAGATATGCTTCCTACAAAATGTTTGTTAGTGTGTAAAGGAGATCATAATACATCTAATGATAAAATGTATAATAGTTACCCAGCAAGCATTTAATATTGGATTGTCACCACCATCTTCCCCATAGGGACCCTTACGTGGCTGGAAATACGTATACAGTCATTTTTTCAATCACTAAAGAAACTGAATTGCTAGAAATCAAGGAGACTAATCAGTGTCTTATTCAACTTCAGTCATAACCTAGAGAATTTTATTGAATAAAGATTCTCAACTGACACTTGCTGTTATTTTTTTTTCCACTTCATTGCTGCTGTTTCAATCTCCTCAAGGCTTTCATGCAACTGCTTTTTAATTTATTTGATCCTCCTTGCAGCTATGCAGGAGCCATTTTTGCTGATGCATGCCTGAAGGGTCTTAATGGTGTTCCAGATGTGGTGGAATGTTCATTTGTACAGTCAACTGTCACTGAGCTTCCCTTCTTTGCTTCAAAGGTGATTAACTTACAATGTCAACTAATGTTCTTTAGATTGTTTTGGTCTTATTTATTATCACCCCAGAAATCAAATGATAGTAAATAGTTGAACGGTTAAGAAAGGTGGTAGTTGGATTATTTACCAATATGATATATTGCAGTTGAATTGATAGTTAATTGCAACCAGATCAATGAGTTTGTGTGTGTAAACTCAAACTCTAATGTTTAGTTGTTGAGATTACTAGTCACATTGACAATAGATGTAAGACTTGAAACATAATTATGAAGTTATGAAAATTCCAGCAATGTTTCAAGAAGTAACAATTTGTGTTGTAAAGGGCATGATAGTGTCCATTTGTTTCCAACAACATCGTGCTTGTTTCTGACAGTAGTAGAAATTTTTGGTTGTGTTCATATTTTGCTTGTCAATTCTGGCAAGATCATTATTACATTTTGGTCAGTGCCGGTCATGTTCTTAAAATATGAAACTTTTGTCTGTTTGCAGGTGAGGCTTGGAAGGAATGGTGTAGAGGAAGTTCTGGGTTTGGGTCCTCTCTCCGACTTTGAACAAGAAGGCTTGGAAAAACTGAAGCCAGAACTCAAAGCATCCATTGAGAAGGGAGTCAAGTTTGCCAATGCCTAGTTAGCCCAACCTTCCATATAAAAAAATTGTTTCAATTTTTGCAATTTTTTCACAAGTGTTGTACCTGTTGCTCGAGGCACCAGCATTTTGGCCGTTTATCTTTAGAGTAGCCTTTACATAAACCAAAAGTTTCATCAATAATTATGTTAAGCAGGAGGACATTGACAATATTTGTATCATTCATTTAGTCATAAATTGTTTGTTGTCTTCTCTTTATGATAAACAATGACAAAATTATAAAAATGAAATGCAGAGGTCTCAAATTCTCATTCTCAAAGCTGTCTTAATTGGCAATTGACAATTAAGATTTTGTAAACTATTTACTTACAAACTGCATCAAACATGTTGACCATATAACACATATGGTGAGAGTCAAGTTCTAATCCTAATCTAATGCAGCAAAAATTATAAAAGAGCACTGCATTTGAGTGCTTCGACCAAAAAAGGCTTTGCAGCTATCCATTTGATCACCTTGTGTATGTTCATGTCTTGTTCAACTTAACAGGTTAAAACATCTTCAGATCAGCTGCAAAATGAGTAGAGAGCTCATCAGCAACTGAGTATGCAGCTTATCATATTGCAAAATATGAGCATTGATAAATAATGACTAATGAACATCAACATTTAACTTTCTTCCATACAAAAGTACTGCATCTAGGAATATGGAAATGAAGATATGAACACTATAGCAACATCAAACTTTAGACCTGAAAGTTAAAAATTGACCTTGGGTCTGATTTGTCCAAGATTATACAAATCTCATCTTATCTAATGTCAAACGGTCTCATACAAATCTATGAATCTGCACTCTTATCCGTAACAGAATCATTTCAAGTAATAAAGCTTTATAACAAGATTTTTCAAAGGTTTTTTAACTGTCTTCAAAAAGGAAATATCAATTTTAGAACACAAGGCAACAGTCCTTGAAATGCTAAAAAAAGTAGGTGACCAGGTCAATTACACTTGGAGTTGCAAAATATCAAAGAAAGTTACCCTGCCATAAAACTAAGATTTCCCAATCCCAGGTTCCCCTACTGCACAGTACTGAATATTGAATAAGTTGAAGCTGATCATTGGGTGTTTGGGCCCTTTATTAGACTAATACATAAGTTAGCTATTTGTTCATGCGCTTCACACCCAAATCAATAGGTTTTCTTTCTGCACTTTATGAATTTTAGCCAAGGCATAGTAAAAGTATTTGTCAACATGAAGACACTAGCCAGGGTTCAGTACTGTATTAGTTGAATTATCTTCTTAATTAGGCAGCGTCAGTTGCTAGGTCAGCCCGTCCTATCTGATAATGTGAAAACTGAGTTCTATGAATAAAATAAACTAGTTCAATATGTTCAATGGATATATTAGTACGATTCAAGCCAAAAATGAGATTGACAAAGCTTTATGAAATCATACACGTAACTTAACTGAATCCATTTAGCTCATGGTTTAATTATCTGCAGGTGAACGATATCCAGAGGAACTGCCACTGCTAGAGTCTACAAATAAAATCTCAAAATAAATTAATGATGGTATTAATGGGGCAAGCAAAGCTTGAATGTGCTACATGCAGCCACACTATAAAAGGTAAAGCAAAAGATTTAGCATTTACCACTTGAGGACGATCCAGAATGACTGCTAGAACCACTTGAACTACTTGATTCATTCGCCTTATCGCCATGCTTTTCTTCAAGGACAGGCGAAGATGTAGAAACAATCTTTTCAACTACTCAAAATCCAATCAATAAATCAGTGCAAAATGATTAGATTGTCATAAAAAAACCTGACAAATCGCTGTAAACTAAGAAAATAAATCCTTCTACGTCCAAATCATTACCTGTTTCAGTTTCTTTTGGTGCCTCTGCAATGATTGGTTCCATATTCTGCAAAAATATAAGGAACTTGTACATCAGCAATCAACAATGTCACACACGAAAGACAGAAAGACATTGAAGTATTCATAGTTTAAGTCCTTACGCTATCCTGAATAGTGTGACCAGCTTCTGCGGTTGCCTGATGAGCAACTCCAGCTTTTCCCTTGTTCTTGCTCAAAATCTTGTTATAATTAGTCACAAACCTATCAAGCTCCCAAAGAGTTTCAGGATCAAAAGTATCAATATCCACCTCAATCTCATCATCTTGCTGAGAAAGCACTGGATTCCTTTTCTTAATAATCTGGACGACATGGTCCAGTTTGTCTGAAGGCAATTCCTGAAGATTCATACTGAGTCTCTGCTTCTCCTCATAAGTCATATCCCTCTTGTCAGAGTTGTTCGCCTTAGGTTTCTTTGGAACCAGTATCCTATCCTGATGAGCCAAATCAGTAGCTTTTCTCTTCAAATCATCAGGAATCGGTACAGAATCTACTCCCTCCAAAGTCCTTGCTTCTAGAGGCCCCGAAGGTGGAGGTGAAGCAGAAGGTGGATAAACTGGTGTAGCAGTATGAACTGGCACAGGATGTGCAGAAGTAGGAGAATGAACTGGCAAAGGAGGGGCAGGAGTGGGAGTATGAACTGGTGGAAGAGAAGCAGGAACAGTTTTTGGTATGGGTGTTGCAAAATCAGAATTGCGAGCCATTTTCGGCTGCCTACTGAAATTATACTCTGCCTCTATTTTTTTCCATGTATCTTCAAATATCTTTGACAACTCCTCAGCCATAATATGCGCATCCTGCCCTTTGGGGTTATACAACATGGCATTACTAAACGTGATCCTCACATCCTCCCCAAACTCTGTAGGAGTTTTGTACAAGTTTTTACTCAACCTAGCCTTGACTGTACCCAGATCCATTGGATGCTTAATTATCGTATAATAATCTTTTAGGCCAAGCCCCTTAACATCCACAGGCTTATTAAACACCCAACCATACTTATGTTTCATCAATCTCTCCAATAAATTCCGACAACTCTGGAACAATCTACCCAAATCTTTATCTGGCACTAACTCATTTCCCTTTGTATTGGACTTCAACTTCTTGTTACTCTCCATTGGATTTAACTTCTCACTACTGACAACATCCAAATTCTTATAAAACTGATTCGTTTTAGGTGCCATTTTCTTTTTCTCCCCCGATTTACCCTGATTGTTTCCATTCTTGTTCGCAGATACAGTCCCTGCATTTCGATGAACCGTTTTGCTTAACTGAGTTTTTGTGGTGTCAAGTCGCTTCACTAAATTTGTCACTTGTTCAAGCTCACCTGCATTTCTATGAACCGTTTTACTTAACTGAGTTTGTGTGGTGTCAAGTCGCTTCACTAAACTTGTCACTTGTTCAAGCTCACTCGCAAGCTTTCTTTTGAGTGCTCTAACCTCTTCCCGGTTGTTTAAATCGAAACTAATCTTAACAAATCTATCAAATTTAGCATAACCTGGAAATGCATTGCCATGGCTGGGTTCACGGCGGTTGTGTCCAGCCGGTTGGCTGGATGAATCGTCTGATGCCACGGGGATGCTGTTGTCATCAGTGTTGATGCTGGCTAGGATTTTCTTTGAATATTGTTGTTGGTTGTACTGGCGAGGGACACTCTTGGGATTTTGAGACTTGCTTTGGTTCTTTCTGGTATAGAATTTGTCCTGCTTCTCTCCAGCATCACTTTGACCAACTAATGAACCTGAAGCCATTCATGCAATTGTCAAACAGAAACCCTAACTTCACAAAAAACCCAGAAAAGCTTTGGAGGGAAAAAGAACCAAATTTTAAATAAACCCTAATCTGCCATTCATGTGATCACCAAACAAAACCCCAACTTCAAACATACCCACAAGGGCTAAGACTCAAACGGTTGTAAAAACTAATTTTCTTTCCTTCGTAGAAAAATTAAGAACCACATAAACAAAATATGCGAAAGCGGTTATTGGGTTTTGTTTATTTCGTAAACCAATTTTTGTAAACGAGAAAAGAAGCTAACTTGACGAGTTAAAAAAAAAAAGTCTCTGGGTTTAAGGGCTTGTACGGAACTGGAAATTTGGGCAAAAAGATAGAGAAAAAATTAGGGTTTTGGGGAATAAAGGAAATTAGGTTTTTGGTTTTTTTTTTTTTAATTTTTTTATAATGGGAAGAAAAGGAATTGAAAAAAAAAGCTGTATCGCTCTGTGTTGAAGTTCAGCGTGTGCGACTGCGAGGAGAGACTGAGGTGAAGGCCACGCGCTGGTCCACGAATGATGCAAAGGAAGAGACAGGCCTTCAGTCCTTCTAGTTTTGGTTCTTAACACTTCAGTCCATTGACCTGGTTTGACCATTAAATTAAGCTATAAGGGTAAAACGTCATCTCACGTGCTGAGATTTCCAAATACACAAAAGTGACACGTGCCGTAGGTTTACACTTTTAAAATATATTAAATTTAGTAACATAAAAAAATCACTAAGACCAAATTATATTTGCACATTATCATTCAAGACCAGATTGTATTTGCACATTATAATTCTAGATGCATCAAAGTGAATGTGTTTCTCTTTCTCTCCGAAATCAGTTCAAATGGCTTTTAAGTTTTTAACAGTAAGTTACGCAACTTTGTGCTCCAAGGATAAGAATCCAAACCTCTCTTCTCGAAAAAGAGTTGGTTGTGTGGCTACCAAAGTAATAGAAAAGATAGTTGCTAATTCATATTGTAGGGCTTTTGGTTGATATGTGTAGATTTATTGAGCATTTGGATTTTGGAGTCATCTTGGTTTGTTAGCTTGAGGGCATGAGATAGCATTTTGGCATGTATATTATTGAATTTTTTTTTTTTTTTTGTCACTTGGGTTTGATAGATGAAGTCTTGACTGGCCTTTTTGGTCTTTTACACATTTAGCAATAAAGATATCTCAGTCGAGATCATGTGCGCACCGTCGCATTTGTTATTGTGCACAACTGCCATGTGTCAAGTTAGTCAATTAGTGGGCGTCAGTTAATGAAATCATGCACGTGGTCTATTGCGCATAATAATGTGCATCACGGCACACACCTTATCAGATTTCTAAAATTGTCATTTAAAATTTTGTTAAAGAATGATACAAGGATTTAATTTACACAAATTACCTTTAGTAAAAAATTTATGGGACAATTTTAGTTATCTTATTTTTCTTTTCCTAATATAGAAAAAATTGAAAAGAAATTATTTAGGGACAACGTTGATAAAAATTTATGTAAAATGCACAAGTTTAATTAGGTCTCAAAAATAGATGCTCAGTATAAAATATTATAAATTTTACGGGCGATAGAAATATTTCTTTTTCTTTTATCTTTTTGAGCAATTAGTGTTTTCTCAGAAATATTTCCTTTTCTTTTATCTTTTTGAGCAATTAGTGTTTTCTCCTTATTTTTCATTTTCTTGCCTCTCCTCACCTTTATAATTTAGTAAAAAATAAAGTGAAAAATAAATACAAAATTCAATCTTAGTCATTCATTAAATGAAGAAAGGTAAAAAGAGTAAAATTAGAGAATCCTTGTCCCTTTTTAAAAAACTAAATACAACTAAGACTATATTTTATGTCATTTTCTATAGGATAACTTCAATTCATCTCGTAAATAGAATGATGATTTTCAATTTAACTCGTAAAAGTTTTAAAACTTAAATTTACCTTTACTTTTATTTATAAGATGAGGATAAGTGGGGGGCACATTCATAAATTTTTCTTTTATACTTTTAATAGTAAATGAAAATAAATTAATATATTTTTCACTTTTAAGAATAAATTAAATATTATCATTTTAAATAAAGACTAAATTAAAATTTACCCTTCTTAATAACAATAATACTAAAGGATTCAGCTATGTTGGCCCACTGTAGAGTATCCTAACTTTTGTCCTTTGTAATTTAAATAGTATCAAATTTCATTGAACACCTTACGCTCATTTTTATTTACAGTTTATTTATGAATCTTAGAAAGATAAAATTATCTTTTAATTTGTAAAAAGAATGACAAAATTCGAAAACTTCCAACATTTTTTCCAGTTCTTCTTATCCTCTCACTTTCTATCTCCATCATCAAACTTAGATAACTTCTTATTTGCTTTTGTTTCCTTAAAAAATAATTACTTTCTATTTATCAACACCACACAAAAGACAAGTGACCACAGCAATAGTTTAAAGCTTGAATTTTTTTATATAAACCATATGATTGGAAACAAGAAGAATATGATCTTGAAATTGCAAAGAAACTCACTGGAGCATCATCAAGTCACTACAATAGCAAAAGTAAATACCCGTTAAAGAAAATAAATTAAACATCAATAACTAAGTAATTAAAATCCCATAGTAGCATCTACTCTTCAGCACACAACTGATCATTCACCTCCTTACTTGTTATGCTTCCTCTCATACCTATGGTTTATTGTTTCCTCAAACACTTTAGGTCCCTTTGGTGGAAGTGTGCTGCCAGTACTTCTTTAGTTTCTCGATATCATCCTTGTAACTTTTGTAAGACTGATTGTCCTTTGTGGATTGTCCTTTGTGTAATGTCCATTGTGTAATTCTTCGACTTAACCATCTCATTTTGAAAGAGGATTGGGGGGGGGGGGGGGGGAGGGTGTGCTGCTTGAGACCATGCTTGATTTTTTCTCAGGAACAAATAATGAAAGTACTGATTATTATGATGTGATATTGTAAAGAAGAAGATAATTGGCCATATTCTTGGGAATTTTGATGATGTGTGAATAGAAGACGAACTGTTGTGATTTCTTGAGGAAGATGAAGGTGACAGGGAAGTGAAAACCTTTTGTGATTCCTTGGGGAAGATGAAGATGAGAGTAAAGAGGAAAAATTCTTCTTCTTTTTTTTGTATTTAACAATTTAAGTGTACTTTTGTCTTTTGATGACATTTGTCTGTGACGTTGATTGAAGTGTCTTGGATGTAAACAAAACATATATTGATACTATTGAAGGAAAAAAGTAGACAAAGAAGAATGTAAGGTGTTAATTAAATTTTCACACGAGCAAAAAGTACCATAATACTTATGAATACTTGTTAAAAATAGGGAAACAACGGGGCAACATAGCCAGACCCAAGCTATATATGATGATTTTTCAACTTGTCATTTATAGAAATAAAGATGGATAGATTAGAGATGACATATCTCCTGTCAATTCATATATTAATGACACTAAAAGATACTAAATGAATGAAATTGGGATGCAGATGAAACAAATTGAAATAGAATCACTTAGAAATTTCTTATAAAATGAGGCACAACGTGGGCCACTACATACAAGTAGGGCTGGGCAAAATATTCGATCCGATTTGACCTGAAAAAATTCAGGTTAGGATCGGATCGGGTTGATATGCGAACCCGATCGGATATATTGGTGCCAACCCGATCGGGTTTTGATCGGATCGGATCAAAACCGATCCGATCCGAAAACCCGATCGGATTGGCACCCAAAAAAAAAAAAAATACAGCAAGTCAGCAACAGCAACACTCGCACACTGGCACGCACACTGACTCATACACTACACGTCCACACGGGTCCAGTGTCCACACTTCACAGTTCACACACACAGCTCACTCTCAGTCACAACTCACAAGACTCGCAACTCAAACTCACAATTTCACAAACCATTGTCCAGTAGACCAGCAGTGCATTACACAAACAAAACAAACTCTATCAAGTATCAACATTCAACCAATCATGCCAACACTCGTTACAGACTTACAGTACACATCCTCAACATTCAACAACAGCAAACGGCCCACAGCAATTGCACGCAAGCAGCCAAGCAGCAGTGAGCAACATCGATGAGCTCCGTGACGCCCGTGGCCAGATCTGCCGATCTGCTGCAACCGCCGAGACCGAAGTTGCTCCGTGACGCTCGTGGCCCAGATCTGCCGATCTGCTGCAACCGCCGCCGAGACCGAAGCTGCTCCATGAAGCCGTGGCCCAAATCTGCCGATCTGCTGCACATATTACCGGATCTGCTTCCGCTGCAGCTACACCACATCCACGCCTCTAATCCTCCACCATCACCCAATCTGATTGAAACTCCATTAACCCGATTTGTGGTAACCCGATTTGTGGCTCGTGTTGGAGACTTGGAGGAACCGAGGAAGCTTGAGAAAAATTTTGCGGTTTTGCTTTGCCGTTTGCAACTTTGCGTTTTGATAGTTGCTGCCTTGCTGGCTTGCTGCTTGTCACTTATACTGTGTTGCCGTGTTCATAATAACTATGGTATAGACTATATACTATATACTATATAGCTTACATTATTTTGTTTTTTATATGCGTGTAGTGTTAATTGTTCAATTGTTCATAATCAATTAATCATAATAATTAATTTTTTTTTAAATTGAGAGTGAAATATTAATTGAAATTTAGTAATTATTAATAATATGTAATTATAAATTGTTAAATTTTAACAATAGAATGAAGAATATTGGGGCATTAATTTTTTTGTTTAATTATTAATAATCAATTTTTTTTTGTATGAATAGATTAGGTAGATCAAAAATTAAAATCAAATATTATGTTATAATATATGTGACTATATGTCATATGATATGTGTTGTGCTTGTGTAGTATGCAATAACTTCAATTTAAAAAAAAAATTAACTAATTTGATTAATTGTATGATTATATGATATTCAAATATGCAATAAGCATATATTAAATTGTTCAATAATAAATAGTTAAATACATATAATGTGGGCAATTGGGCATGACTCATGAGACTTACGGTTTAATAATAAGAATTAAGATATGGATATGTAAATAATATTCTATTATTTTGGCTAATGGATAATTGGATATTATAAATTAATTAATTGCATTAATTTCTTACTTTTTGTAATAGAATATTCATAGTTTGGAAATTTTTATATATACAGCTATACTCTTAGATCCTAATCATATAGAATTATTAAGTTATTATGATGAAAAATTAGAAATATCGAATTCAAAAAGTTTCATAAAATTAAATTAATAGATATTTGAATTGATTTGTAATATTAATTAGATTATGTTAATAATATTTTTGTGTTTTGATTTTTGAATTAATGATTAATAATTATTTATTTCTATGTTCAGATGACCGGACATTCAAGATCGAACTCGATAAGTGATGACGATGATCAAAGTGTTCAAATGGAAGCAACTTGAAAGGGAAAGGAAAAGGTAAAGCGGAAAAGACCACCGATGAAGAAAAGATCAGAGACGTGGAATCATTTCACTTTACTTGAAGACAATCCAAACAAATGCAAGTGCAACTATTGTGGTAGACAATATCAATGTCATTCACGGCTTGATGGGATTACAAATATGAGAAATCATATACAGGCTTGTCAAGCATACAAGACATTCCGAAATCAACAAGATGGAAGCCAACAAAACTTGACTTCTGAGGGCGGCGAAGGAAATGCAAGTAATATGGTTTTGGCTAAAGGGTGGAGTCAAGATGCTTGTAGAAGGGCAATCACCAAAATGATCATTATGGGTGAGTTGCCGCTCAGCTTTGCGGATAACAAAGGGTTCAGACATTTCTGCAGTGTAGCAATTCCGCAGTTCGTTATGCCATCTCGAAGAACTATTGGTAGGGATGTTATGGATTTATTTTTGGAGGAAAAGACTATGTTGAAGAGTTTGATTTGTGACAACAAGCAGTGGGTGTCTCTTACAACTGATGTATGGACTTCCGTTCAAAACATGAGTTATATGGTGATCACAGCTCATTTCATTGACAGTGACTGGTGTTTGAATAGGAGGATTATTAGTTTCAGCGTGATTGAAGATCATAGAGGAAAAACAATCGGGAAAAAGATTGTAGCTTGTTTACAAGATTGGGGAATAGAGAGGTTGTTTGCAATAACCGCTGATAATGCCGCTACAAATGATGTTGCTGTTAATTATGTCACCATGCAATTGCTTGCTTGGAGGAATGATGATGCACTTGTGTTAGCGGGACAGTATATGCATGTGCGTTGTTGCGCACATATTTTGAATTTGATTGTTGTTTCGGGGTTGAATGAGTTGCATGCTAGTGTTGCCGCTATCCGGAATGCTGTGAAGTATGTGAGATCCTCCACCACGAGGCTATAGACATTTAAACAGTGTATAGCACAGGTGAAAGGTCCATCCGGAACTGTTGTTTTGGATTGTCCAACTAGGTGGAATTCCACCTATTTAATGTTAATGGCCGCGTTGAAGTTCCAAGCGGCATTTGATAGAATGGCAGAAGTGGATAAACCATATGCGGCATACTTTCTCGAGAAAGAAAATAATTATAAGAGGACGGGCCCGCCTGGACTTGCAGATTAGGAGAGTGCTGAACGAATTGTGAAGTTTTTAAAGGTATTTTATGATGCCACATTGCTATTTTCAGCCTCTTTGAGTGTGACCTCTAATCTTTGTTATGATACTATTGGCTTAATTGAGAGTTCGTTGACTGCATTAGAAGCAAGCAAAGATCCTTGGGTGGTGTCTATGGCTTACAATATGAGAGAAAAATTTGATAAATATTGGGAGTCCTCAGGAAAGATTAACAAGATGTTGATTGTTGCCTCCATTCTTGATCCACGAGCTAAAATGGATTTTTCCAAACATATTTTTGAGATAATCTTTGACAATAATGGTTTGATGGTTGAAGAAATGACCAAAGCAGTGAAAGATTTGTTGAATGAGTTTTATGGTGCATATAGTGCATTGTCTTCCAATTCCACACCATCAATGTATAGTGAGACTGTTCCTAGTGGCGGCTATGGTGGTTCAAGTTCTTCTCTACATATTTCAGCCAAGATTAGTGTGGCGGAGGTTCCTGGTGGTGAAGGTGATGACACTTTTCGAGTTGCTCGCCCTTTTCTTGGATATGCTAAGAAAGTCTCCGTTCAGAATGAGGGTAGGAGAATGGCATCTGAGGTGGAACGATATTTAAGTGATCCAGTTGAAGATCCGAGCAATCTTAAACTCAATGTTTTGTTTTGGTGGAAGGTGAACGGATCGAAGTATCCAATATTAGAGAAAATTGCAAGGGATGTTCTCGCTGTTCCTGTTTCCACAGTAGCATCTGAATCTGCCTTTAGCATCGGTCGGCGCGCAATTGATGAGTATAGGAGTTCTTTGACCCCTTGTATGATTGAGGCATTGATATGCACTGAAAATTGGTTGCAAGCTAGACTTTTTGCTAATCCCGTCTACAACCTTCAGGAAGATATTAAGGAGCAAATCTTTCATATGGAACTACAAGAAGGTAACATTTTTCTCGTACATTATAAACTTAAGATATATTATAACTTTATAAATAGCATCCACATGTACTTAATTTACTTACTAATCTCAATTTTTTTTGACATTTTAAAGAGTTTGTAAGATCACAAGCTTCAACGGTGGAAACGATGAACGCTGACATGGGAGTTATGGATATTTGAAAGGTAATTCTTAATATATATTATTATTCATAATTTTATATTATATGTTTAGGTTGTAATTTAAACTATAATAATAGTTATTAATTATAGTTTTAAGTAACAACTATAATTGTTTTAGTTGGACGCGTTGAAGTTGGTGACATGGTGGAATGGTATTACCGATGATTGTTATTAACTTTACATGGTGATGAATGGCATAACATAAGCCACGATTGACTTAAATTTTTTTTTCTTATATTTAATCAAGTGTATATATATAGAGACACACGCACACACAAAT
The DNA here is from genome assembly GCA_030449075.1 of Murraya paniculata. Classification (NCBI taxonomy): domain Eukaryota; kingdom Viridiplantae; phylum Streptophyta; class Magnoliopsida; order Sapindales; family Rutaceae; genus Murraya; species Murraya paniculata. Next base: position 21,790 of record JAEVFN010000065.1, read on the forward strand.
TGGGCTTATGTGTTTGTGTTTAATGTGCCTTTATTTGCAATGCCACTTTAAGAATGTAGACATGTAGTTATTTATTATTTCTTCAGTTCTTCTCTAGGGAATCGAAAGTGTTGAAGTTGAAGTTGGAACTTGCCGAAAGTGCTTGCGAGGAGCGGTGGAGCCATGGAGGAATTCTTCTTTGTATTGAACGATATTTATGCTTAAACTTGGTTGTCTTTTGGACTTTGTTATTTGTGTTTTGGAAACTATTTAATTATGCATGAATTTTTGACTTTGTATTTTAAACTTTAAAGATTAATGTTTGGAGTTTAGACATTGTGCTTTGGATGGAGAATTGGAGACTATTACGTATTAACTATTAAGTTTAAACTTTGTCTTAATTTTAATTTTTATTAAAGCTTTTTTGTTAATTTTAATTTTCATTCATTGGAATTTGATTTAATTGTAGTTTCCTTTTTTGTTGGTTTGAAAATTGGTAAAAAAATGCTTATAATTAAGGAAAACAACTCAAAATTAGGTGAATCCGAATTGATCCGATTTAACCCGAATTTTATTTGACCCGATTTCACCCGACCCGAAATGACCCGAACTAACCCGAACCTATCCGATCCTAACCCGACCCGAACTTAAATTCAACCCCGAACCGAATTCAACCCGATCCGATTTAAATTCAACCCGACCCGATCCGAATTCAACCGGATTTCCTAACCCGATCCGATCCGATCCGATCCGATCCGAATTAAATTCGGATCAGATCGGATCGGGTTAGGAAATCGGGTTGAATTCGGATGAAATATTATTCAACCCGATCAACCCGAGACCCGATCGGATTGATCCGAACCCGACCCTAACCCGATTTTGCCCAGTCCTACATACAAGTTCAGAGAGTTACGAAGGAAACTTCAAATTCATATTAATGTGATGTGACAAAGATAATTATACACAATAATATTAATATTTCACGTGGTAATTTTTATAAAAAAGTAATAGTGATATCGTTATTCTTTATTCTTTTCCACAATATTCGATAAAAAAAAAAAAAGAATCCAATCAATGACCAAAGCTAAGTTTATAATTTAGAATAATAAACTATCTGATACATGATTTTTCCATCAATATGTACAAAAGTACCTGCTCAATGCATTGATGTTATATTTACTTATTAGAGTGTGAGTTAAGAGTATAGATTTTTTCAAATCTAGTGTTTATTTATATATTTTAAGAGAAAAATAAGAATCTCACTCTGTAGGTTCCACCTACTTTTGGAGCAGTCTCACTCCCACCTCTTTCTTTTTAATCCTTTTTTAAAATTTAATATAACTATATTTAATACAATAAAATAATATTAATATTAAACTTATTTAAATATAATATTATTATATTTAGTTAAAAATAATAATTCACATTAATTCTAACTTAAAATTACTTAAAAATAATATTATTATATGCATAGAGAATTAATAATAGTACTATATGTTATCCTCATTTGAAAATATAATATTATTATATTTATTTAAAAATAATAGTATTATATTTATTTAATAATAAAAAAATAGTTTATTCTTAAAAATATTAATTTTTTACTATATTATTAATAATAATTTTCATTTGTGTTGCTCTTATTAATAATTTTTAATTTACATCATTAAAATTAAAATTAATAAAAAATTATGATTTACATAATTAAGAACATTAATAATTATTATTAATTTACAAATATAATATAATAAATATTTTATTTTTTAAATATTTTTTTATTAAAACTAAAATGATTTAAATAAGGGTAAAATTATAATTTGAAACAACTTACTCCAAATCCAAGATAAAGTAAATACAAAATTAAATTTTGATTCCGATTTCATACTTCTATTTTAGTGTAAGTAAATAATCTACTCTCACTCCCACTCTCACTCTACACTCCCAATTCTAAGATTCTCACTCCTTAAGATTTATATTACAATCTAAAATATAAACACTACATAAATAGATGATAAATCATAAAGTTACTAAAACTCACAAAAATCGAGTAAGATTCTTAAAAGCAAATTAATCTACACTTTGAAATCTCTAGTTATTCAACTTTAAACGTTTTACGTCTCCAATACTTGAGTGCAACCGAAACTAATAGAAGTTTACCCAAATGCATGGCAGATACAGAATTTTTGGTGCGCATACGTTCTCGAATTCTCTTATTTTCCCATTAGGTTCTCTCTTGGGTATAGTTAACCTTGATCTTATTTAACTTAAGGACTTTGTTAAGTTACATAATTATGTAATATACATCAATACAACAGTTGCTACCAGTAACACGCATATAGTTTTTGTTGGTTATGCTTTTGTGTTACTGCTAACAACTGTTGAGTTGATTTATATTACATAATTATGTAACTTAACAACCACCTTAACTTAAACTTTGACACATATCACAATATTAAATATAAGGACACGAGTCAATTTAGCTTGACTTTTTTTTTTTCACATATCGCAAAATTAAATATAAGGACACGAGTCAATTTAGCTTGACATTTTTTTTTTTTTTTGGCAAGAGAAAGTAGACTTTCTATTAGATAAATTTAGAGAATAATAACATAATTTGAACTGGAAAAGTTTCCAGCCACATAACAAGATTTTCAAACTCTAAAGCTAATTTAGTCAAAGTGATGTAAGATGTCAATTTATAATTTTTAAATTTTGTTATTTTTGATATTTTAATATTTTTTATTTTTAATTAAGTCCATTATGGTATGTGTTTTTATCTTTTATTTTTATTATAATTGTAATTTAGTTTTTCTTTTTAAGCTAACATGGAGAAGTATGTTTACTTTATTATAAAATAGAGAGCTCTTATTATTGTTTTATTTATTTTCATAACTTTAGCTTCAAATATTCAATAAAACTCTCTTTTACAATTTTCTTTAGGATTTTCTATCAAAATCTCTTTGTAAAATTGTTTGGACAAGAGCGTCATCTAATCTCGATTAACGTGTTATTCAAATATCATTGAGTTATTTAGACTAGAACGAGATCTAGTCATACTTCGATTAGAGTGTAATCTAATAACGTTGGGTTAGTCCATTATTAAAACAATATCTAATGTTTTTAGCCTTATCAATTTTGCTTTCGCTACCCCCCACTCTGTCAATTGTTATCAAAGAAGATTTGTGCTAGTCGTACAGCTTTCCTGACTACCATATCCATCCACCACAAATCACCCAAGTCCTGCATTATTTTTATCCAAAAAATTTAAAAAATCATAAAATCCGAAAATTTGAAACCAAAGCCGCCGCCGCCACCACCACCAACCGCTGCAACCATCAAACTCACAAGCAACCATCGACCAAAATCCAACCATCGTCCTCCACTTAACCCACTGCCATTTTCAGCTTCATCATCGTTGAATCAAGTCACCACCAAAATCAGCGAGTCTCGCTGATCAAATCCTAGCCACCACCGTGTTCGATTAGTCACGGAAACAGCTGGACTTTAGCGTTTCATCCACCACTGCCGTAATCAGTTGATTGTTATTGCCAACATCAGCTTGCTCCCAGTTGTCGTATCTTCTAAACTCGATCCCGTTTGGTCCCAATTACAGCCACCAGCCGCCGGCCACACCAAACCTAAGAGTTCAACCTTATTTATAGTTTTACCATTAGTTATATTTTTAATTTAAGAAAAAAATGATAAAAATAGAATACCAGGGTTCATATTGTCTCCTTAAATTTAAAGATATTCTAGATTTTGATGGTAATCCTAATGATATTTTTGACTGGATATGAATGATAGATGATTTTCTTCAAATTGTCTCATCAAAAGTTGTTGTGTCTTACGCATCATTTAAGTTGACAAGTGGTGCCTTAGAATGGTGGGAACAACTACAAGAATCCAAGATTCAACAAGGGCAAAAAAGAAATCAAAGAATGGTTTGATATGAGAAAATTAATGGAAGACCATTTTATTCATTGTGATGATCTCGAACCATCTATTTTTATACCTATGAAAATAGAAGATGATGACATTGTTGATCTATCTGAAACTTTCAAAGAAGAAGTACAACATACTCTTGATTTAAGCATTAAGCTTAATAGTATGATCGAATTTGTGTAGCAAAATCAAGTTCCCAGCAGTGATTGACATGATTATGCCTATTCATATTAAAGATAACAAGGTTATTCCTGAAGATTTGGCTGTAAAGATAAAGTTAATTGGTGAAACCGTTGAGTGAGATTTGGCAAATGAATTAATAGGTTTGAAAGCGATTCGTTCATACAAGATTTCATATTCTCAAAGAGTTACTATAAGCATAAGGCAAAGATGAAGAATAGAAAATTTTGAGTTTCAAGCACGATTACTGAGTAAGGCTACAAGATCAAGCTCGAAGATGCATCTGTGCTCCATTACAAGTCCTATCCTTCAGTTAAACTCAAGGACTAGTTTTCATTTAAGATGGAAATATTGACGTTATTTTAGAATTTTGTTATGTTACGTACTTTAATATTTTCTATTTTTAATTTGAGTCCATTATAGTATATGTTTTAATTTTTTTATTTCTGTTAATTATGATTTAGTTTCCTTTTTAAGTTAACATAGGAAAATATGTTACTATGTTATAAATAGAGAGATATTGTTATTATTTACATAACTTCAGTTTCAAATATTCAATAAAATTCTTCTTTTATAATTTACTTTGTGATTATCTATCAAAATCTCTCTTGTAGAGTCGTTTGAATTAGAGTTTTATCTAGTCTCGCTTAATGCATTATTAAAATCTCGTTGAGTCATTTAAATTATAACAAGATCTAACCACACTTCGATTAGAGCATAATCTAATCGCGTTGGCTTGGTTCATTACTAAAAAGATATCTAGTATTTTTCTACCTATAAATTCCGCTTTCGCTACCCCACTACATCAATTAACTTGTGTGGCAAACAAATGTTGTGATAGAATTTACGGTTAAACCAATTTAACAAAACTTATTCTAATTGTTTTTAGTATTTTTTTTTCAATTGATGGATGATTATATTATATTTTAAAATTCTATAGAAGAAGGTATATTTTTAGTTGTTTTAAGTGGGTATCAACTGACTTTAAAGCTGAAGTTTCTAGATGATCCAAATTGCTCAAATAGCACCAAGACACACTGGGAGGTTATTTGGTAAAATGATATTCCAAAAAAAGTGAAAGTGTTTATGTGGAGGGCTTCCTAGAACGTTTTACCAACAATTAATAATCTTTGGAAGATAAAAGCTATGAAGGATCCTATTTGCCACAGATGCTGGTACAAAAGTGAAGATGTTTTTTATGCCGTGATGGAATGCAAGACCAATCAAAAGTTTGGAAATTGACAGTGTTTTATGATGATGTTAAGTTGCTGACTCATCAAGGTATGTTGAGTGTGCTCCAAGAATTAGCAATGAATAGGAATAAAAAGAATTGGAATTGATAATTGAGATTTGTTGGGCCATTTGGTGTTTGAGGAACCTTTTTATCTTTAAAGGAAAGTAAGAAGATTTTCAATTATTAGTTACAAGAGCAGTAGCTGTTGTGGAGTCTTTTATAAAGTTCTAAACAATCAAACTATTTTAAGGTATCATAGAAGCAATCAATAGATACGGACTCCACCTCCAAATAGTTGGTATAAAGTGAATGTGGATGCTGCTATTAAAATTTCATATTGGAAGGTAGGTTTATAGGCAGTGATTGGAAACTCTAGTGGCAAGATTATAGCTATTGTAGTTCAAAGGGCTCTTTACTAAAGAAATGTAGTGTGTATGGAGGCTGAAGATTTGAAATTGGTACTCAAACAACTCAGCAGGTAGAGTGTGTGTCAAAGTTGATTGAATCAAACCCAACAAAAGTGATGGATCTCTCATTAAACAAGAAGGATAATAGGAATGAATTCTTTTGGACTAGAAATTCAAGCAAGTTGAAGGGTTTAAGCCCATCTTCAATTCAACATGTTTGAAGAGGTTGTAATGCTATTGCTGATTCTTTGTGATGAAGCGGGGTAGTAGAATTGATAGGGTAAGAAAACATTAGATATTGTTCCAATAATGGACCAAGATAGCATGATTATATTATGCTCTAATCGAAGTGTGATTAGATCTTATTCTAATTTAAATGACTCAATGAGAATTTAATAATGCATTAAGTAAGATTAGATGAAGCTCTAATTTTAACGATTCTACATGAGAGATTTTGATAGAGGGAATTATAAAGGAGGGGTTTTATTGAATTGAAGCTGAAATTATGAAAACAATAATAAGACTTCTCTATTTATAATAGAGTAAACTTACTTTCCTAATTAACTTAAAAAAAAAAAAACTAAATTACAATTATAATATAGATAAAAGACTAAAACACATACTATAATGGACTCAAATTAAAAATGGAAAATATTAAATTGCCTAAAATAACAAAATTATAAAATCCTAAAATAACGTCCTGCATCATTAGTTAAGCGAAATTATTTATCTTGATATAGATCAAGGCAAAGCAAAATAAAAAAAAAAAAACTTATATTATTAGACATATATGTTATATCAATAAAATTTATTGGATCTAATTTTGAATCTTGTACACATTTAGTTTAGTTTTAAACTTTTCTTCGTACTCATGGTTAGAGACCATTTGGAGTTATTATTGAGAAGGTTTAGAAGAATGTAAAATCAACTCATCTTACAGTAACTTTGAAAAATATTAGAGAAATAATTTTTGAAAATCTAAATTTAAGAAAAAAGTTTTATCTTTAATAAAATTTCACATATATTATCTTTAATAAAATTTCACATATATCATTATATGTATTACAAAACTCCAAAACTAACACTATTAAATTTAGAAATAAAATCAATAAATATATAATTAAGGTAATCAATATTATGATAATTTGTAAGTTTTTATTTCTTTTTTCAATAACTTTTTATATTAGTTTACTTATATTACCTTTTATTCACAAGTTTTAGGTCTAATTTACAAAATTAATATTTTATTTAACTATTATTATTGATTTACAAATTTTACATTATATTGTAGGTTTTTGTTTTGTCTACTAATAATATACAAATTTATGTTAATTTACTTATTTTACCTTCCATATGTTCTATTTATTTAATTTAATTATATTTTATTTTACACTTAATATCAAATAATATATAGTATTTGTAAGTTTTCATTTTGTTTACCAATAACACATCAATTTATCACTATTATATTAATTTACTTATTTTACTTTCCATTTATAAATTTTATATTTCATTTACTTAATTTAAGTTTTATTTCACACATAATGTTAATATATAAGTTTTATTTTATTTTTCTAAGTTATTAGTAATACACCAATTTACCACTCTTATATTAATTTACTTGTTTTAACTTCCATTTACAAGCTTTGTATTCCCTTTACTTAATTTATGTTTTAATTCACACATAATATTGATTTACACATTTTTATTTTTTTTTACAATTCTAAAGACCAATTTACCATTCTTGTATTAATTTTCTTATTTTATCTTTCATTTACTATTCTTATATGTGAGTAGCAAACTTTATGTTTTATTTCACATATAATGTTGATTTATAAGTTTTATATCATTTTTCTAAGGTTTCGGTTTTTTTTTTCAATTTTAAGGACTAATTTACTGCTCTTATATTAATATACTTATTTTTCCTTCCATTCACAAGTTTAATATTTTATTTATTTAATTTTTATATTATTTCACACTTAATATTGATTTACAAGTATTATGTTATATTTATAGGTTTTTGTTTTGTTTACCAATAATACATCAATTTATTTCTCCTATGTTAATTTATACGTTTTACCTTAATTTATAAGTTTTATGTTCCATTTACATAATTTATATTTTGTTTTATACTTAATGCTAATTTAAAAATTTTATGTTAAATTTATAAGTCTTATATTTTTATTTATATAATTTATGTTTAATTATATATTGATGCTCAAATTTTAATCTGCTTTCTAATATTTATTACCATGATTAATTAATTAGTCAACTTGCATAGTTTGATAGACTGATCGAGCATTTACTCGAGAATTGTGTATTCTATTATTCATTTATTCATATTTTCTCCTATAAAATTCTAAGTTAATATTTTAAAATTACATACCTCCACTACTTGCGAAGGTAAAAAAGCCATGACGGAGACTCCAACGGGTGCCTTACCCATTTGTCATTCAAGCCGAATGGCAATACTATAAATTTATTAAATTAATGAAAAATATTCTAGTCTACATGTTTGAAGAAAAAGTAAAGGAGTTACAAAATCTCAAGGCAAGCCATGTGCAGTTCCATAAACTTTGTATAGATGCACGAGGAGATCCGGCATCAATGCTACAAGCCATTAATATCATCACTGAGACCACACCTAGAAGATGTGAACTATTGACCAAACCAAAGGCGCTGAAAATGAAGGCAATGCACGCAGCCTAATGAAAGATTCAGCATCCTTTTGACATATACCACTTCCAGTAATGGGCCTGAAACATCAATCTTGCAGAAGCTCCTCTTCGTTTAGCCCCCTCTCTCTCAGATACTCAACGATTCTCATTTCAGCCCTCTTCTTTACTTCATTTTATCTCTTCATTTCGCCGTTATGCCATGTCACGGAACCATTTTTTTCGAGAGGGGAGGGAAAGAGATTTATTGGGGACCTTAGAGATGCTAAATTTTCATGGAACAAGCTTTGTTTTGGGCCAACATTTGAAAAGCTGAAGCTTGCTGTTTTCTCAAAGACATGGCCAATTGGTGCTGCCTCCGGTGGCATGGAACGCCATGCTTCAACTTTATACCATGCTTTGGCTGCAAGAGGGCATGAAATTCACGTCTTTACAGTACCATCAGATAGAAAGCCTCATAATGATGTTCATCAAGGAAACCTTCATTTACATTTTGCAGCCAATGATCATGGTTCTGTCAATTGTTCTTTAGCGTTTGAGATTTTCAACAAAGTAAATAATGATGGAGCGTTTGATTATGTGCATACCGAGAGTGTTTCTTTGCCTCACTGGCGTGCAAAACTGGTACCTAATGTGGCTGTCACTTGGCATGGAATTTGGTATGAGATTATGCACTCAAAGCTATTTGGAGAGCTTTTTTCGAACCAAAACGCGGTTTTGCCTGGCTCCATGACAGAACTTCAAGAAGCAATGCCAAGACTTGTCGATGAAATCAGATTCTTTTCAAGCTATAATCAACATATATGCATAAGCAATAGTGCGGCCGAGGTGCTAGTTACAATCTACCAACTCCCTCGAAGAAATGTCCATGTTATTCTTAATGGAGTTGATGACACAAAATTTGTCCGTGATCCAGAAGCAGGAGTAAGGTTTCGCGAAAAGCATGGTCTCCCAGCAAATGTGAGCCTTGTGATGGGAGTTGCAGGGCGTTTGGTCAGGGACAAAGGGCATCCTGTGCTCTATGAAGCCTTTTCTTTGATAACAAGGCACCATCCTGGTGTTTACTTACTTGTAGCAGGAACAGGTCCTTGGGGAAGACGGTACGCGGGATTAGGCCGAAACGTGAAGGTCCTAGGCGAATTGGAGGCTCACCAGCTGTCTGAATTCTACAACGCGCTTGATGTGTTTGTGAATCCAACATTGAGGCCTCAAGGGCTTGATCTTACTCTGATTGAAGCCATGCATTGTGGCAAAACAGTCTTGACTCCGAATTATCCAAGCATTGTTGGGACAGTTGTTGTGAATGAAGAATTAGGATACACATTTTCACCAAATGTGAAGTCCTTTGGTGAGGCATTGGAGCTGGTGATAAGAGATGGTCCTAAAGTTTTGCAGAGGAAAGGCTTGGCCTGCAAGGAACATGCTCTTTCCATGTTCACTGCAACTAAAATGGCGTCAGCTTATGAGAGGTTCTTCCTCTGTATGAAGAACCCTATATATTGTCAGTATCCCTTCCCAGTAGATTGTTAGAAATTACTCTCTAATCCTGTACTAAATTAGATATGCTACTGAAGTTTCATGGTAATTTGATTTACATAACAGTCCAATCTTCGAAAGCTAGGAAAAATATGATTTGTATACTTGTTTTGCCACAATAAAATATTTGGTGTACTTAAGATCAAAGAGAAAAACTTGGGTGAGACAGTCATTTTCGGACCATCCAATAAAATTATATGATTCAAAATTTCTGCTTTCACTATCTTGGTATACTTTTTTGAGCTAATGAAGTCTTTCTTTGTGATCGATTGTTAACCAGTTTTGAGTGATACGCTAAGTTTAGACATATAAAAATTGAATATTATCCAGCTAAAATTGTATGAAATGATATATAACGAATACTACATTTTGCTAATGCAATTTCCAGGAGACCTCACCTGGCTATGATGTGGGGGGGAACCAACAAATTCATAGCATGAGCATTTTTTAATTAGGTGACAGAGACAGAAAGCGCTTATCAGAAAACAACAAACATGATGAAAATATCAGTGAAATCGAATATTAGTGAACCCAATGGAAACTCAAACGCTAATTGTTTAGTCTATATATTCAGTAACAAATGTGACAATGGAACAGCAGCAACAAAAGCAAAAGAAGGGACCAAAATCTTTCAGCCTACTAGTCCAAAACACTAGATAAAATTAGGCATTTTATTCCAGATAATATTCATGTACAAAAGGAGTCAGATAAGAATCTGAATTTGGAACAAGAAACAGAAAGAGAAATGTCGGACAAAGGCCATGTAAAGAAAGACCACATGAACTTAGGCTCATGAACTATGAGCCTGAGTTTTTATTATGGCAAATATGATCTTACTAATTACAAATTTGAAGAGACACCTCTTCTGCAATTTCTCGAAAGAGACAAAATTATAGACTTTTCCCTTTGTGTATGCAGACATTCTCTGCACATAATTATATGATGTGTCAGGATTAATATGTTAATGAGACATCAATGCTGATGGTTCCTAGTTAATTATGATGTGCATCTGGGCCTCCTGGTGAGACTCTCACAGGATTCGAATCAAGCATCCTCCTGTAGTTTTCGAGTCTCGATACATCATAACCCAATTTGTGAAAAGTAATAAGGTTGCTATCGACCTCTTTTGGCAACATTGACAATCCGCGAGACGGCCGTGCCTCTGAGCTTGCTACAATCACCAATAGCATGACTAATGACACTAGCAAGACGTGTTTGTTTGTTAAATTAGCCATAGCACATGACACAGTGGCAAGCAATGCAATTAAGAAGCTAATTAGAAGCCCAAGGAAAGTAAATCAAGTAGCTTAGAATACAAGAAGAGCTCCCTTTTATACACAACAAAGACACAAAATTGCATTGAGAGAGGGTTGATTAAAAGACATTGTTTTTGAAATGATTTGGCTCAATATAAGACAGACCCGTATTGGAAGGTCGTATAAGCAGATAACTTTGAGGCTTGTCTTGTCTAGAAAACATTTCAATATCTGCTTTTTTGAGTCATCTCCATTACCTTAATTAAATCACATCACCAACTAAATCCACAGATGTTTTTCTATCCTCATTTGCGTATCAAAATTGGTGGCTGGCTAGCTCCATTCTTTAATTTCTCTCTCACGCAACCCAAATGGTGTTTTTTAAATCAACAAAATCTAGTCACTGTTTTATCTCTAGTGTCCATCATTGAATTTAAATTGTACCAAGGTTCAGCAAAAAGCATAAACCTTTATTCATTGATCAATGAACCTCCATGTTTGCTTTGCCTTTTATCTATTGTAAATTTAAACACTCTTAAATTATTAAGTACTGAGTATTGGGTTAATGTAAGTTATGTAAATTAGCCATGCCCATATATGACCTCTTCATCAATTAAATAGGGATTTGATGCTAAGAAAAAGGTCTTGCCGACAAAAGAGATTTTGAGAGTTGTCATTTAGCATGAAATACGGAAATTCTTTAATATGCCCGCCCTTTGGCTGTTTCTTGATTTGGCCTTTTGTCTACCCAACTATGTTTTGTTCGTTTTATTTATTTTAGTAAGGGAAATGGACACCTAAATAGATAGAGATTGAGCATGATGGTATATAAGTATATGAATGTCAAAAATCATCATTTTAGTTTAGAAATTAATAACAACTAGACTAGAACATGTTGAAATTTTCTTAATATTAAAAGTTTTATTAGAAGTAGATCTAATCATAGATCTTATCCGAATTGAGAAAGCGATAAGGGGAGAGCATCAATTTTCTTTCTAATTAAAAAGATACCCATAGAGTTGTCATATAACTTTTTCTCCCCAATAATTATGTGAAGATGAAATATGGATAGGAGATTATAGTCCAAGGGACATAACTTTTCTAGTGATATCTGGAACTATTTCTGAAAACAATTGGATCTCTCTCACTGTTTGAGCCGTATGCTACTTATTATACCACTACAAAAAATAGTTTATCAGTATAAACTAACCAGCACCTACATGTAGAAAGAGTTTGTATCCTAATAATAAATAATATTATCGAAAATTATTGTTTATGAACTTTAAATCTACTAAAATTTCTAGATGTTGATGATATGGTATTATGTCATTCAGGCCGAAATCAATAACAGAATAAAAATCAGATTCCTCTAGTAATTAATGAATCAAAACAAACTTACAAGAGGTCAAATATCCCTTGATTACCTTCCCAATTTTTAGCCCATAACTCTCGATTATTTTCGTAAGCCCAAGCCCGAATTCAACACGATTGAGTTCAAGGCTATATTCGGCCCGAAAAGGGTCTGGATCGAAGGTTTACAATGTACTGGAAAGGGTAAAATTACCTGTAAAAAAAATGGGATTCAGTTAAACTAATAAGAACTTTAGTGAGAATTATCTCAGCTTCTTTTTCACGAAAGCCCCTCAGTCCGAAAGCCCATCAGTCCAAAAGCTTAATCCAATTTAGGGTTATTTTTAGATTATTGTGGCTGATGAAACAAGTTGTTTCTATTGTGCTAATGAAATAAGCCGGCGAACTAAAAGTAATTAAGTTTTTGCTAAATTGTGTTGTTGTGATTTCTGCGAATTTCAAAAGTAAAGTATCTATACTTGGTAAATTTTAAACTAAAGTGTTATTGTTACATTATTACATAGTGACTAAAATAGACATAAATTTACGTTACCTTTCATTCTTTTAGAATCAGTTTAATGAATGGTCAAGACATACCATCTTTTCTTTTTAAAATATGTAAATTTACATAAAGTAAAAAGCTCAATCAATTAAAATCTAAATAATATGTTATGTAAAATATAATAAAATTCATTATAAATCTAAATAAAATAAAAAGCAATATATAGTTGTTTGCCAAGTAGCTCTGTCCTTTTCAAAGAGGTTATCCTGCTCTTTCCTCCCCGTAAGTGTTATAGGATAGCTCACCAGTCAAGTAAATCATTTTCTTAGGGACGTGGTTGTTGTGTTAATATAATATTTTAGGGTTATGATTTACATTGTAGTGTGTATAGAAAAATAAGACATAATTATTTTTTAAATAGTAAAGTTATAATAGTAAATTTAAAATTCCGTAGTGGCTTATTTTATAATAGTAAAGTTATAATAGTAAGTTTAAAATTCCATAATGGCTTATTTTATAAATTGTTTTTAAAAAGTAATTACCTACCTACTTTTAAAGTTCCTCTTGAAATGGAAAAAAAAAAAAACCTTATGAAATGAATTGCTGTTTTTGAATTAGAAATTATAAAATTTGAAGTAAAATCTCAAACAGGAGCTTAGTCAAGGGCAGCTCAATTCTTTATGAGGCCTTGGGTTAAATGTTTTAACTAGGCCTAGTTACAAACTTGAGGTAAACTTGAGGTAAAAGAAAGATAAAACAAAAAATTCTGAGATGAAGTTACAATTTAATTTTGATGGTTTGATGCTTTGAGCAGCAGTGACCAATGAATAAGGAAAGTAGGGGAAAAAAAAAATGAAACTCATGTGTCATGTCATTGTTCCATGAGAAAAATGTGTGAATGGATAAATTGTTAACAAATGTTGTTTGTTTTTTTTTTTTAAAAGAGATTGAAAAGGAATATATAACTCTCTCATATTACTTATTAATTCTAATGGTATATAGAGTTTATGGGATTAAAACTATTAGTTATCAAGAGGCTTTGTAGGGATTTTGATAATTTATTTAGGAAAAGATAATTATTATAAAGCACTCATAAATTAAAAAATAATACACAAACACGATTGAGTTGGCTATAATTTAGGAATTTATATTTTTATAAATATAAAATAAGGAATTTAACAAAAACATGGGCCTTAATATAAAGTGATTGGTGGAGCCCTACCAATCGCCTAAGCTGCCTAGAGATTTAGCCACTCCCGAGTTTATGTGGCGTTTATTTTTTGTTTGAAATCTGAATAAACGTGAATCAACTAGTTTGAGTTTCGAGTAGATTTAAATGTTTGAATCTGAATGATATTTTTTTTGCCTAAATCGCAAAAAAAAAAAAAATATATTAAGTTGTTTTTTAACTTAAAAAATATAAAAACTAATATTTTTATATCTGTGACTTTACGAATTATAAATATTAAAAAATAATAAACATCTCAATGAACGTAGATAAGATAATATATCATTATAATATAAATCATGTTCAATTAAATATGACCTTTTAATATTCTAAAATAGTATACGTTAATTAATTTTATTGTAGTTTATGATGTTTTTATATGAAAATATTTATAAAAAATTATGAAGATAAATAATGCAAATTTGAATAAAATAAAAAGATAAAAATAATAATAGTTTGACATTATATTTCACAAGTTATAGATATGGATAATAATACTAATTATTAAAATTCATTTAGGTAAGGATGAAAATTAATTAATTAAATATGAATATTTTGGATAACATCTTTTAATAATATCAGTAAGACTTTTTAAATTAAGCAAAAAGCTAATTTAATCACTTAATGAATAAAAATTTTCATTAAATTGAAAAAACAAACAATCTTAATGACTTAACTAGTTGAAATTAAGTCAACTAAGTCATTAAGTCAATAAAACGAACAGCCCGTTAGTTAACAAAGGAATAAAATAATTTTATTTTTTCAACATCATTCTCATTTTCATAATTCTCATACATTTTTCAAGTGTATGAATGATATAGAAAGACCTCTAATTTAATTAATTATAACCAATAGCCCATTGGCAACATTGATTCCCTTAAGATTAAGAGTATAGGTCCTAATTCCAACAATTGTTGGGATTCATTTCTCCTCCCAGTTTAATTGGGTATGGGAAGATATTTCCCCTACTGATATGAGCAGAGCATGATAACTCTCTAATATTAAGTGAGGGTAAAATTTTAAGCTATGTTATAATAGACTTGATCTAAGCATGAATTAGAGTAGTCGTAGTAGATTCCTAATTGATATATTGCATATATCAATAAATTTCTAATTGTAATATACATACATACATACATACATACGTATATGTGTGTGTGTAAATAAAAGTCAGGGAATGTTGTGCATTGTTGTTCTTAAGACAATTTTTGCCCCTTAAAATAATATTTTGGTGCCAATAGGTTATCGATAATTAACCTCCAAGATACAATGACTTAATCGTTTTAAGACTGTATAATCAATACAACAATTTAGAACAATAGAGAAAATAAAATAATGGTGTTAATTGAAGCAGTAATTGATATATGGAAGAAGTATAGTTGAACAAGAAGTAGAGACTGAATTGAACGAAATGGCAAAATTCTAATTCCTTTGATTTATAAAGGAATGGTGGCTATTTAAAGCACCTTTTCAGATAGTCACTTGCGTTAAATGTCTTAATCATCTTAACTTCCTTTAACCAATTCCAACTCTTTCCGACCTGAAATATCAACTAATTAATCTTAACAATTGTACTTAACTATCTTTAACTACCTCTTCAACATTGATATTAATTCATAATTTAAATTTGAAGTATTCAAGTTAATTCAAATATGAGAAATTATCATATTTCTACCAAAGTTATTCTGACATATTAAGTCAGTACCATGACTTGTTGAAAAGTGCATTTTACCACTAAACGCTCACTCTGTTATTATTTTACGACCAATTTCGTTTAAAATAAGTTAATATTTAACAGAAAATGAATTAAAAATCAATTTTGCCTCTAAAGCATAAAAGACGATTTTACCTTTTGTAAAGAAAGAAATAACAAAAGTAAAAATTACCAAAATACCCTCGAAGTAGCTGTTAGAATAAAAAACAAATACTTTCTAGCTTATAAAAGCTTGCTACTACTGGCCACAAACCAATTTCAATGCCAGCAGCCTCATTTTAATGAAAAACACACCAGCAGCCTCATAAATACGCCAACAACCTTATTTCAAACACACCAGCAACCCTATTTCAAACACACTAGCAGCCCCATTTCATACACACCAGCAGCCTTATAAATGCACCGGTAACCTTATTTTAAACGCACCAGCAACTCTATTTCAAACACACCAGCAGCTCATAAACACACTAGTAACCTTATTTCAAACACACCGACAACCTCATTTCAACACCAATAGCCCCATTTCAAGCACCAATAACCCTATTTGCAAAAATCAGAAAACAGCAAGCCAAATACTCAAATTTTGACACTTTATCATTCAAAAACAACAACTACATGCAATTGCAAATACTGTAATTCATTTAATCACATAATATCCACCTCTTTTTAATCTTCGTTCAAAACCAAACATACTTTCAGCCTTCACAAATATAAATTCAAACAAAATAATAGCCTCTAGTATGTCACGAGATGAGTATTTTGCACAGTAATCTGTGCAACACTTAAATGACTTTAAGCACAAAAGTTGCTAAGTAAGTGTATTGAACTTCTTAAGTTAGCCAAGCAAGGATGCTTGTGAGAAAGTTAGACAGAAGAGAACAATGTAGCCAAAGTGAATTTTATTATTCGAACGAGAAAATACAAGAGAGCTTTACAAGGATGCTTGAGTTGCTTGGTGTGTGGTATGGTGTGTTGTTGAGCAAAATGATGAGTGCCATGCTCCATTTATAGAGTGGCTTGCCTAGTTCTAGAGTTATTCATGCAAGTTACACAAGTTGCCTAAATATCACCTAGGTTTTAGAATACGTATGTGTAGATTTATCTAGATGGTTACAAGTTGTAGAGAATTTCAGAATCTGGCTGGGCTTATTCACTTTAGGTTGTCCTCTTGTTGAGCGCACCACGGCTCGCTAATTGTATGAGGTGGCCCACTGCTGAGTGTAAGGCAGACTTTTACTGAGCGCACCTTGGCACGTCAATTTAGCCTTCGTCGGTGGTAAATTTGAGTGGCCCGTGACATTCTCTCCCCGCCCATGCTCGTGGTGTCCTCGTTGTGTTCTCGTGCTTGTACCTTTGGTGTGCTCCGCAAATTGTTATAGTTCCTTGTTATAGGCCGATATGGCCATTCGCTAGATTACACGATCGGTAAGGATGTATTCCACATCTTTGTCGTAGGTAGTAAAAACAGCTGCTGAGGCACGTCTTGATTCTCCATAACTTGAGTCTTCTGCATCCTCATGGTATGGCTTGAGTAGACTCACGTGAAAGACTGGATAAATCTTGGGTCTTGGTAGAAGTTGAAGTTAGCATGAGATGTTGCCTACATGTCGAACAATCGGGTAGGGCCTTTCGTATCACCTCACCCTTGTGCACTTTTCGCAAAGTCTTGAATTATTGGGGCAAGAGCTAGATCATGACTTGATTGCCTTCCTTGTATTCGACATGACATCTCCTAGAATCAGCCCACATTTTCATCTTCTCTATGGCTTTGTTGACATAAGCTCCCGTGATGTCCGCTTTCTCATGCTATTCACGGGTGAGCTTGTGAGCCGTAGGGCTTTTCCTCCGTACGTCGAGGCTATAGCATTGGGGGATCATGGGTTGGAATCCCATGATGATCTCGAATGAACTTTTGTCCGAAGCCTCACTTTGTTGAAGGTTGTACGAGAATTGGACAACATCCAATAACTTTGCCAAATCTCGTTGATGAGCACTCACATAATGCCTCAGGTACATCTCAAGGAGGCTGTTGATGTGCTCAATCTGCACATAGATTTGCGGATGGAAGCTTGTCGAGAACTTGAGGTCAGTTCCCAACAACTTGAAGAGCTCTGACCAAAAGCATCCGGTGGTCTTGGTCACTCACGATGCCTTTCAGAACTTTCCATAGCTTCATGATATGTTTGATGAAGAGGCTATGAAATTTGCGTACTTGCTGAAGCAATTAATTACTATCATAATGCTTCCATTCCCTTCACAGTTAGTCAGGGCCGTAATAAAGTCCATAGTGATACTCTCCCACAGCCTTGATGCTAGCAGTAGAGGCTCCAACAATCTTATCGGAAGTTGGTGATCGATCTTGTCTTGTTGGCACATAAGACTAGTCTACACATAGGCCTTAATGTTATCTCCCATGTGCGGCCAAAAGTACGAGACTTGACTAGTACGATCGTACGCTCAACTCTGGGGTAGCTAGCCCACTTCAAGTTGTCGTAATCCTTAATCACATCCCTTTGCAAATTTTCCCATCTAGGCACAAATAGTCAATTTGCCTTAGTGAGAAAGATGCCTTTATCTTGTTAAAACCTTCTTGTCTTGCCTTCGAAAACTTTCTCCAACAAGTCTTTTACTAGAGGGTCTTGTTAGAGGCATTCTTTGATGCGTGAGATAAGGTCAGACTTTTACTGGCTCATGCTAAGTGTTGCCAACTCTGCTTTGTTGCTTAGTGTATTCACAACGACGTTGGCTTTCCCGAGCTTGTACTTGAGCTAATATCGAATTCTGCAAGAAAGTATTGTCACCTCACCTGCTTGGGGCTGAACTTTTATTGCATCTGAAAGTAGCTTGTGGCTACGTTATCCATTAGGATCACGAAGTGTGAGCTAAGCAAGCAGTGTCGCCACACTCGTAGACAATGGACGATAGCGGTCATTTTCTTCTCTTGTACAGTGTAGCGGCACTCTGTATCATTAAGCTTTAGACTCTCGAAAGCTATAGGGTGGCCTTTTTTGTATGAGGAATCCACCAATGGCAAAGTCAGAGGGATTTGTTTAGACTTTGAATGGCCTCGTGTGGTTCAGAAGAACGAGGGCAAGTTCCTCAAAGACAACCTTCTTCAAGTTTTTGAACGCTTGTTGGTATTCTTTGAACTAGTGCCGCGTTCGATTCTTCTTGAGTAGATCGGTCAAGGGTACCGCTTTTACTAAATAACCTTTGATAAATCAACGATAGTAGTTCACCAATCTAAGAAAAGATTATAGCTCGAGCACTTTGGTAGGAGGCTCCCACTCGAAGATGGCCTTCACTTTCGAATTCTCTATTATTAACTTCCTGTCCGCAATCTTGTGCCCGAGGAACTCCACATCTCGTTAAGCAAACAAACACTTGTCTATTTTAAGGTAGAGTTCGTTCTCTTGTAGTACTTGGATGACTTGTCCAAAATGTTGGGCATGTTCCTCGAAGGTGGTGCTATATATCATGATGTCATCCAAGTACATGATGAAAAAGTGGTTAAGGAAATGTTGGAGAACCTTATTCATAAGAGTGTAAAATGTGGCCAGTGTATTGGTGAGGGCCGATGGCATAACAAAGAATTCAAAAGATTCATACCTGTTCACGCATCTCATGTTCGGTTCATCTCCCTTGGCGATCCTAACTTGGTAGTACCCGGAGCGCAAGTCGAGTTTAGTGAAGTACCGCGCTTTGCCAAGTTGATTGAAAAGATAAGCTATCAAGGGTATTGGATACTTGTTCTTAATGGTGATCTTGGTGAGCAAAATGGTAGGTGGCATGCTCTATTTGTAGAGTGACTTGCCTAGTTTTAGAGTCTTCCGCGCAAATAACCTAAATATCACCTAGGTTCTAGAATATTGGGCTGTCCACTTTCTGAGTGCACCACGACTCGCTAATTTCATGAGCTGGCCCACTGCTGAGCGTACCTTGTTGTTGAGCGCATTTTACCTTTTGGCAGACTTTTACTAAGCACACCTTGGCATGCCAATTTAGCCTCTATTGGTGGCAATTTTGAGTGGCCCGTGACAAAGAGCCACTCAAGTGTTCATTCTAGGGGTTGAGTTAAGAGAACTACAGAAGTTACCTGCTACCCTAAACTCTACAACTACGGAGTGTAGGCATGTGCTATTGTATCTATTATGTTGGAAAATCCTAATAAACTATTTTAGATTTGAAGGTTCAAAAAGTGTAATTTTTGGTAATGGGCTGCAAAAGAATATTTAGAAATGTGTAACGTCACATTTGATCAAGGCATGAACTTAAATGAAGATGTTATGAAGATGAATTAAAGGTTGCGATGCATTCAAGCAAAGCTAAAATTGGTCATAATTTTTATTTGTGGCCTTGTGGTAGGTTTATTTATGAGAAAATAATATAATAGACGTAGTTTAACCAAAGTCAAAAGTAATTAAAAGTAATTTAAAGTACTTTCATTAAACTTTCTTGAATAATGTGCGCTTTCAGAACACGACATAATATCAATGGTGACAAATAAGAATTTGTGCATTCAAATGCCTATCGCAATATTATCAATTTGTGCATTCAAGAAACATAATAGCCTAATGCACTAATAATAGTTTGTGCATACAACAAAACATAACAGCAACCTAATGCACTAATAATAGCTTGTGCATTCAAAAAACATATATGCATTCGAAAAACGTAATAGCCTAATACTCTAATAATAGTTTGTGCATTCCAAATACCCAATATCCTAATGCTAACACTTCACTAACCATCTATAATCTGTGAAGCTTGTGAGCCTTGAGTTGGATTTAGAGAAAGATTGTCAGTTTCATATCAGACTACAAAAAAAAAAAAAATTAAATTATAGCTTCATTATCTATGACAAGCATTAGCTAGTTCCAGACATCAAACATCATTATGGAATAATACATCTTCTACCTCTAGATATCGTTCCTTTAGTACCTCCTCTTTTTTTATTACCCCTCGGCCTATGTTGCCTCATCTTCCCCTATTATTAGTATACCTATCTTCTACACCACCTACAACCTATTTAAATTGAAATATATAAATATAAAGGAATTACAAAAAATATAACAAACTACAAATTATTCCATGCTCAAATCAACATTTACCATTTTCTTTATCCTCTTTGAAGTACTTGCTGTATTAGAACTTTCTCTTGATCCACTAACAACTTATTTAAAATTACATATATAACAAGAAAGAATTACGCTTAATACACACAAAAGTAATTAAAACAATAATGCATTGATACCTGATTTCTGAGCTTTTATTTGTCTTGCTATCGATGGCCTTAATGAGCATTTCCTGACATTACAGTTCATCCGACCACAAAAGGAGCAACAAACATAGAATGATCAGTGGCTACCCTCTTCCTTGATGTCTTTGGTCATTCGATCTTCTGACTAATTTTAGGTAGATAAAGTTTTTTCCTATCACAACCTTATCACGAATTGGCTTAAATATTATTGCATAAGTGTTCAGGTACGATTGTTTGGTAAAGTATTTTGGTAGGTACTCTTCTGTTGTGTGTCTTGCATAACTAATTGCAGCTGTAACATAAGCACAAGGGGAGTCTAGCCAGTTCCCAATAATCACAATCACAGGTCCTACTCACTAGATCAACAATGAACCTCCTTATTGGATAACAACTCTTATCTTTAACCTGAAAGAAATTTAACAACAATTAAAAAAGCACATATAAAGAAAATTAATTATACTGAAAATGTTTTAGATTTATATATGAAAGTCAAGATCACCAGAAGCCATTGCATTTGTCTTGCTTCTTACTTTACAAGCATCATCCAATCCTTTTTTTCATTTTAGGTGGAATATTGGACCAAGTTTGTGCTTCTTTTCTTCTCTTTGTGAATGGTGTTACAAACATGCATCTAATCTCTTCAAGCATGGTCAGGCAAGGCTTCTCTCTATGGGGTAAGATCCAACTATAGAAGCACTTTGAAGTATTTTTACTTGTACGGTCCACTTTACAATGCTTGTCATACTGATGTCTTGACCAAGTAAACCTAGCAAGTTCTGCCTCCAACCACTGCCATGCCTCTAACTTTTCTTTTTCAGCTTTTCCATTGTAGTTGTGTAGTTATACTTATTAGTGCTACTGATAGCTCTCGAAAATAGATTCCTCAAACTGACACCAGGATGATCTTTACAAAAGTTAACATATACATGTTAGCACATGGCATATGAAACGTAGTAGACCATGTAATCTAAATTACTCCCAATAAACCCTTTTTCCTATCATTGCAAAAAGGTAATTTGATCTGATCTATTATCAAAATATGAATGCAAAATTTCTAAAAACCATGGCAAGGTTTTAGTGTTCTCTATCGCACACATTGCTATGACTAATAGGACAATTCCATTATTAGCATCCATATCCATAGCAACTAACTAAACTATACCATATTTTGATTTCAAATGACATCCAGCCAACCCAATGTATAGCCTACAATTATTATTAAGTACATTTCTTTGGGTTGTAAAAGCCATAGAAAATCTCTAAAACAGCACGTTATTAGGCCTAGTTACTCGATCACAAAGAACTTTGCAAACTACACCAGGATCATACTTGTGAATCACTACTGCATATTGAAAGAGATCCTCATAGCCCCTTGCATGGTCTCCATGACTATCTATTCTTGCCCTCTTTCTAGCTGTATACGGTTTCAAATTCCCTATCCTCACACCAAAGGTCTCTTGCATAAATTCGTAAAGAACAAAAATCTTCATATGAGGATCCACAACAACTTTGCTATTTATTTTCTCTGCTATTGATTTACTAGTCACATTCACTGACTTCTTAGTCTTTCTATAGTCATGCTTCTTCTGCTACCATTTAATTACAAATCCACCTTTACCTCTTATTTTACCTCCCACCACCTACTATGGACAGTCATAAACCTTTCATTTGCTCAAAATCCCCTACGCTCATTATACATCTTTGTAATTTCAAAGTCTTTATCCGCCATCACTTTAGCCAACACATGTTTGAATGGTCAACATCATCAAATACATCTTCTAACCTTAACCTATGCTTACCATCAGGCTTTGGCATGTACATATGCACTTCAATATAATCCTTCAGTTGAATAGTGCCCAAATCATAACTTGAATCAGATATATCCACCAACAAGTGAGGATCTACGTCAATTGATTCATCATCAGAACTAGATCTCGTATCACCCACAACTTCTGCACTTTCGATTATGTTTTGGTCCTTTATATGACTACCATTAGCAGTAAATTCCTTGTCAAAATCTGACAACCAGTCATCCAGGGGCGGACCCAAGAATTTATATTACCCCAGATTAAATTAAAAAATTTATATTTTAAAGTGATCATAAATATTTATAAGTAGAAAGAAGTACATCAAATAAGGGAGACACGAAGAACCTTATTCTTATAAACATGTACTCTAAACAAAAATAGTATAAAAGAAGAGTAGAAAACAAAAGGTAATTCAAATATAAATAAACTATTTTTCAATAATGGAATCCGAAATTGCAACCTCTAATAACATGTAATTATACAAGGATTAATAAATCAATTAAGAGTTTTAAGCTATATTAAATCAATAAATGTAATTACAATCAATTAAAACTCACAAGTAAAACTTTAATGTTTGAAGTCTAGTACTTAATTACCAAGCTTAAATAAACTAAATAACTAAAATTTATTCATCTTTTAAAATTATAAATATATTATTAGTCAAAAGTTTCAATAATAAACTAAACTTATCCGATAAAAATATATTTGAGTGTTGTTGTTTCTTTGATAGGCACTCTGACTCTCTTTCAAGAATCAGATACTACTGATTCTTCTATCAAAAACTCCTCAAAATAATCAAATTTTAATTTCTAACTTGTCCTCTTAGTTATTCTAATTACTAAATAAAATCTTAAACTTTACATAAAAAGTTTATGAAAATGTTGATAACTGCTATTACATGTTGTTTTTGTAAGTACTTTTAACATCAGTGATAATTTTATATTAGATTGACATCTTTTTTTTTTCAATTAGAATTTTTTTAAAATAACCAAAGCAGTAATTAGATTTTAGGCCCCTAATGTTTTCAATATATGTAATAAAATATATAATTTAATTATTTTATAAAATAAGTCACTAATTTCAATTGGAAAAAATGTAGTTGAACTAAGGACATACTTGAAAATAAATAAAAACTCTACCATAATATAAAATTGATGAAAATATAAGGGTAACTAAGCTAGGGACATATATGAAAACAGAATAAAAACTCTATTATTATATAAAATTAATGAAAATATATGGGGTTTAAATGATTTTTTTCATATCAAGATTGGGCTACAGCTTGGTGTAGCCCAACTATAGGTCCACCACTACAATCATCATCATCATCATTAATATCATGCCCAACATTCTCATTCCCAACAGTTGGTGGTCATCTTTGCCTTTGGTCCTCTTCATCAACACTATCAATCTTATGCCCAACATTCTCATTAAGGTCTGTTTGTGGCCCATGTATGACTCCAATCCTAGGTGGTAGTTTATTTCCTCTATCATTCACCCATGCAATTTGTTCTGCAGTTAAATGAACTCCTAAGGTATGTAGCATGGCTTGCAGCACTCCATCAAGTGGTAAATCAGGACGTAGATTTGGCAACATGGTGACTTCAAACACTGCCACTTCCAATAAGTCATGTACAGCAAACAAAATTTGCAAGATTGCCTTAGAATCTATAACATTTTCCACATTGTTCTTTGGGTTGGTAACAAATAACTGCACGTTTTGAGTGGTCAACCCGTCTTCACTTGTAATCTTCAGTGCCTCATTCTTTAATTGCAGCAGAGTGTATTCATCAGGTTCAATAAACCCTTTACGATGTCTTTTGCCTTTGTAGATTGTATGTACTTGTATTGGTAACATGATCTGCAAACGTAGCAGGAACATGAACAAAAAATAATGAACAACCGAAAATTGGAATTAATAAAGAATTATTGCAGCTGGAATAAAAAATAAAAAATAATGAACAATAGGTAAAATTATGCAAATGACAAACATAATAAAAAATTTCCCTGTAAAATTAAAATCATAAGTTATTAAATTCAAGTATTAATCACAACTCAAAACAATTTAATTAAGAAAAAAAAGTAATGGACAATAAGCGAAAAAAAAAGAAGCCAACAACTCATGGTGGAGAGAGCAGATGGCAGTTGAGACGGCAACAAGTCATTGACAACGCTGTGATGGATAGAGCAGTGAGTGTGAGAGAGAGGCCAACTTTTAGGGTTGCAAATTTATTACTTTTTTTTATTATTTATTTGATATTTGATAATTTGTTTATTGTTTATTTTACCATTGCAAACGCAATGATTTGCCTTCAAAGGGAAATTTCTTAAATGCCCTTATGACATCAATAAATCGTCAGTAAAATTTTAACTGGTCTAACGAAATAGTGGTAAAATGCTAACAGAGTACACGTTTGGTGGTAACGTGCACTTTTCAACAAATCAAGGTACTAACTTGATATGTTAAAATAACTTTGGTGGGAAAATAATAATTTCTCTTCAAATTTAAATCGCTTTTTACTACCACTAACCCCAAAAATTGGCTTGTTCAATTTGTGTGTGCAAAAGTCCGCTTGCTTAACTTGTTACCAAAAATGAATTTCTCATTGTAAAACATCCCCGAGGTTTATATATTTCCAATGCAAGATTTGGTATCTTGAAATACCCATCACAAGTTCACAACACACGAAAATAGATTTAAAAGGTAGATAATGGGGAAATGATAAGTTGGTAGGGAGATAAAAGTTCTAGGGTTGCATGCTAGTATATGGTTACATGCATGTCGTTTCTTTGGTGCGATGGACATCTGCACATATGAATTATGACATTTATAATTTTTTTTTAAAATTTACCTATTTAGCCACTTTCATAAATTCATTATCAACACTAAGTACATAACAACAATTCTTACCATAATAACTATATAAATACAATTTAAACCAAATCACCCTTAATACAAACCAACCAAAACCAAATATACGAGAAAAACATTGTCCACATCTCCCCCATCTATTTGGGATCAGCCATATCACTTCCATCTATTATATAGTTATGCATCACCCACATTGCCAGTGATTTTCTTTGACGGAGAGACTTCCTTTTACGGCGGCGTCTTCCATCAGAGTTTTGATTGAATTTGAAGAATCAAATTTTGCTTGGCATCACTTCAAGGTTTGCTCTTGCACAATTTACTCCATGTTTTTATTAGATTTATTATTTAATTGCTCTTTAAATTATTTTTTTGATGGATTAGTACGATATATAAGGAATTAGAATATGTATTGGGCATGAAAATTTGAAATTTTCTTAAAATAACATTTTGTAAAATATGGCAATTAGGTGTTTGTTAAAATACCACTAAGAAGATTTTTTCTATTATGTTGCTAAGTTTGTTGAGCATGCCTCTAATTATACACTCTTTATTAGCAATAGCACCTACCAACACTATGAGAAAAAGATAAATTAGCATACTAATCAAGGCAGTGGAGTCCATTGCCTTATGCTCATGTGGCAATGGGACTATCTCAAATGTGGTTTTTCTTATTTTTTAAATACGATTCTAATATTTGTCATATTTATGTTTCATATATGTCCTACAATTAAATGTAGCCTTGGACAGTACATGTATCAATTGCCAATCACTTCCCAGAAGTTTTCACAAATTTGACCGAAATAGAAAGTTGATTGATAAGCAATGAACTTTGTTCAAGAAGTCAATGTTTAGGCTATTTTTTAGCTATTAAGAATATCGGATTTAGTGGCATCATCCTGCACAACTTATTGCTTAGACAAGTTGTGTAAGAAGTTGATGAATACCAAATGAAATTTCATCTTGGCAACAAGTTGGTATATTTCTCAATTCGAGAATGGTGCCTTACAACAGGACTTAAATGTGTTGAATTCAAAGATGGAAGAATTTAAAAAAAATAGGCGATAGTTGGTGAATACGTGAAGCTTATTTCAATGGCGATGATGACTTTCTCCTTGAAGAATTAGACAAAAGGTTTGAAGCTTTTCAATTTTACTAAAATCAATGACCATGATTCATTTAGAATTGCCTTGTTCTTCTCTACAAATAAGGTTTTGAGTGCAAGACCCAATAAAAGACTAATTAATAAATTTATATTTTATGCCATCATAGATTTGGAATGTTTTAATAATTTTTCTTAGGGAACATTTTTACAGATTATTGTTTATGATTAAATGAATAAAGCATTAAATAGGAAAGTTGAAAATTTTAATTAAATGGAGTGAGCTACACAAATATGAGGCTTATAATTTCTTTACTTTTTGTTACGGTGTGTAGGTGTGTAAAATATAAATACAAAGTAATTATAGTAAATATAATATAATGTATTAGCTTTTTTTTCCCTATATAGGCTTATATTTTTTAAGTAATTGGAGAAATCGCATTAAAGTATGCCCCCTAACAAAAATGAATCGTCTGTAAGGCCATACGATATTCAAAACTATTAGAAACATTTACACCTACTGTAAGTGTAGCCATATGTAGTGTAGCCAACATATGTAATTTTGTGTATACAGTTGTCTATATAATTATGCAAACTTAATTTTTCAGTTGCTCAAACAAGTGGAGTCAAAACAAGTTTTGAAAAAGATTAGTAAAAAGGGTAAACAACCATACTATCAATTTGTAAAGAGATACTGCACTATGATTTTGACTTGGGTTGATGAGGTGAGAAGATTTTATAATATAAATTAATTACTTGCAATGCATTTATTGAACTGAAAATCTATAAATTTCCTTGTGCAGTTTAAGTAACTTTTGGAAAAGCAAAAAATGTAATGACACTATATTGTTATCGGATGACCACCATCGATCACTTATAAACAAATTTAGGCCATAAGACCCACCTATAGCTTTTATGAAACAAAAGGCTTGGATACAATCGATGTTAGATTTATTTGGTATTTTACGTCTAATGTACAGTCTAAATTAACTGAGAAAGTTGCCACTAGAGTTTTTTTTTTTGGTTTATAGTTGAGGTCGAAGAATGGTATGATTATGTTGTCCATAAACTAAATAAGCTTGAACTTGATGTTGCTAAAATCAAGACGAGAGTGGTCGAAATCAAGATGGTAATGGCTGAAGATTGGAAGGTGTTTGGTGAGGTGAAAACGAGATTTGATAAGATAAGACTATTTGCAAGGCTGTTATTTGGACCGATATCTTATTGTAAAAATAAGGGAAAAAAAACTTTAACAATAACATAAATAATACTAAGGGCATTTTTTAAAAAAAATATGAAAATTAAATATACATTTAACTCAGAATATAAGGATTAATTGAACATTATACTCATTAATTTGACATTAACTGTGGTGGTATTATAGATTCAACTAGGGTTGACCTTAACAGTTTGGAAGCTTTAGGCGAATTTTTTTGGGAGACTTTTCTACATTAAACAACATAAATCTCAAAGAAATATTAAATAGCATAAAATTTAATTGTCTTTAATAATATCTTGAATTTCAACAATTATCAGCAAGATCCTAAAAAAAAAAAGAATAATAAAAAGATATCTATTTATTTCTAAAAGAACATTAATTAAGCTCTCCATGTTTATTAAAACTGATTCAATCATCAACACCTGCGCTATTTAAATCACAAACTTCATAGTTGATTCAAGCCGTATATAAATACAACAAATAAAAAAAGCTAGAAAATTAAAAAATACCAATTATAATAATTTAAAATAGAACAATTAGAATGATAGCAATTACAAAGTTGACTAGTTTAGATGAATATGATGGTTAGATGTCAGATGATGGTAATGAACTTTATATAGATGATCACAAAAATTTTCTTTGTAAATACGAGAGCAAAAATTTTTTTAGCTGAGTATATTAATTCAATATTTGTTAGTTTTGAAGTTTGAAATTGAGTTAATAGAATACTAAAAGTTTTAATAGAGTAATTATTTTTTGGAAAGGGAAAGTACTGAATTTTTACTTGTAATTATTAACAAAATAAAATTTTAAAGGGTTAAAATCATTATTTTACTGAAAAATCATATTTTATAAAAAAAATATTACTTTTGAAGTAAAGATTACCAAATATAGTGATAATTATGAATGTGAGTAATAATAGGGAGATGCCTAAAGATTACGTTTTTCAACAATATATACGTAAATAAAAAAAATTAGAGTCTTAAAATAATAATAATTATTATATTAATAACTAGATACCCAAAATTTGTGACCTTAAAATATGGAGCTCTAGACAACCGCCTAATTCACCTAGTGCTATATGTCATGGAATGAGTTTTGTTGCGTAGCAACTCATGCGGCGCTTCGACAACTTCTAGTATAAAAGTAAGCCTTATTGAACTTTTGAAGATAGCCAAACAAGATAATTGTGGAAAGGCTAGAGAGAAGAAAGAGTTATATGACCAAATATAATTTTATTACTCACAAAAGAAAAAATACAAGAGAACTTTTTGCAAAAGAGCTTGAGTGGCTTGTGTGTTGAGTGTGTGTGTGTTGGTGGTGTGGTGTGTGTGTTGTGCAAAAATAACAAAGGTGATGGGGTATTTATAGAGGTGCTATGCTAGTTTTAGAGCTCACCATGTAAGTTGGCAACTTGCTTAAAAATCTAGCTAAGGATTAAAGTGCATAACTCTAGAAATTTCTTGGCAATTTTCTAGTTGTAGAGAATTTTAGAGAATTTTAGAATTTGGGCCGGGCTTGGTCACTTGCTGAGCGTACCCCGATTAACTAGTTGTGTGAGATAGTCTAGTGCTGAGTGCACTTTGCTGTTGAGTGGAGCACACCCGTGGCTACGCGCATCCTGTCTTTAGGCAAACTTTTTCTAAGTGTACCTTGTATACGTGAATTTATCTTCCGTTGTTGACAAATTTGAGTGGCCCATGACATCTAACCTCCCTTCCCTTGGATCCAACAAGTATGAAACTCGAAACTCTTTTACATATGCAAATTATTGTCTAAATATGCTCAAGTGGGTCCATAAAATCTCCTGAAACCTTTACCTTGTCGTGCCTTTTTGAATTTCGATAATTGTAAAACAAGGGCGGCATTTCACATTGTATAGAGTGTAAAAGTACGTAGATGATAAAAATTTTGGTTGCGGCATCAAAAGGACAAAGGCGCCAACGATGTGGATCTTATGCAGAGAATGAAGATTCAACAATGATGTTATTACGAGAACCTACGATTTTCTTATCTTTACAACAATAAAGAGAGGTTACTTTAAGAATTCTCCAACAAAAAGAAAAATCATCAGGTTTAGTTTACGTGTGATGTATTACCAATTCTAATAAAGCGGAAAGCTTGATACACTACCTTCATGAAAAAAAAAAAGTAAAAAAGACACAATTAACTTTTTAGCTAACGATGATTAAAGAAAATATATTAACTAGTATCTCGAAGAATTATTAAGGTTGGTAGGTATGATCTGCTCAAGAAATAAATGTAAGTTTAATTAGAAGTAATGGACATGAGTGCCTCAAGATTTGATCGAGTGCTTTTTAATTAGTATCATTTAGTTGATAACTCTAATTTGATTCCTAAAAAAGGTATGTACCTAAAAAAATTAATTTGGTTACCCCAACTACCTTTTAAAAACATAAAACAAATACAAACAAAAAAAAAGGAGGTAATGAGTGGCTTTTGAAATATTTTTTAGCGACAAAATTTAAATTTTTATCCCGAACCTCAAGTTTATATAGCTCAAATAATCCCCTTATTTGAAATCTTTAATTTATCTCTATTTTTGTTAAGAAGATTAAAAAAAAGAATGATCCACCGACCTCCATTTTTTCCCTTATTTTTTGCACAAAAATAGAATAATTTGAGGTTTTTAAAAGTAAAGGATCATTTGAAAATATTCAATTTATAGAAGGATAATCTAAAATTTACCCTTAATGCAATGATATATAAGAATGAATATATGTCTCCTCTTATTGGTATATAATTTTGCAATACAAAGTATAACTAATTAGATTTATTCTTATAAATTAACATCATATTTGTACTGCTTTTTCAGTCTCAATTAAAGGAGTGGTATTTTGGTAGATTACTACCATGTAAAAAAAAAAAAAAAGAATTGATATTACTTTTGGCTCTTTATCTTAATTATTAACATGCAAAAGGTAATTAAATTTAAAATTTAACTTAATTTTCATTAATTATTATAAATCATTGTATCCATCTAACAGTTCACTTTTTTTCACTATTGATACTATATATATATATATATATATATATATATATATATATATATATTTTACCAATCCTATAGAACGCCCCTAGATCAAATTAACATATATTAATTTAAAAGGTTATGATTAAATGAACCAACTACTCTATGATTTATATCGCTTGATTTTCATAATCCAGCATCGATGATCATAATATTAAATTAAAAGAAAAAGTGCGCAGGCGTGTTTGTTTCGGTCGATTGACTAATTAAGTGAAGCCGACTTTAATTTGCTGGACCCTAACTTTGAAGTAGGATCCACGTAAGGTCTTCTTTAAAATTCTGTAGGCCGATGATGACACAAAAGAAAAAAGCAATATAAGACATTAATATATACTAATGCAACTTTCACATTCTGACACAAATTAATTACGTAAATTCAATTCAGGAACTAATTTTAGCTTTTGTAGGAGATTTTAATTTATATTTCCCATTTTCCCTTCTTATATATATTTCATTGTCTAATTCATATTTTAGGTAAGGGTTCAGTCTAAACCCCACCTTCCTGGTGGTTATTAAAAAAAAAAATTCAATTGTGAGAACGTCAAAAAGCAAATTTCATTTATTCTTTATATGGCTCCACCTTCTAGTTATGAAAAAGACCCATTTGGGAACTTTAATTACATTCCAGGTTTGATTAATTTTAATATTACTTTAAAACCAATGTGGTTCCAGCAATATGTACATATATTTTAGGGTTTTATATATTATTGGAAATAAAAGGGTTAATAGTGGTTGAATTTAAGTACTTTATGCACCAATGACTTGATTTTATTTTGTAAATGTCAATTAATTCAGTTGGTTAAATCTCTTAAATGAAAATAAGAGGTTTGATATTTGGACCACGCTTATATGAGTGGGAGGAAAATAACTTATCATTAAACTATAACTAAGCAAGCTCGAATAGAATTGACATCGATTACTTAATATGGTAATACTTATTCATCAATTTTTTTTTCTTTTTTAATTTAAGAAAAATACATGGGACTACTACGATTAAGAAAGTTCCTAAAGTTTTCGAGTTTCAGATTGAGACTAAAATGGAACTTGTGATATCATACATTACTTTTGTTAACAAAATTGGAAGAATGCAAGTATCAAAAGCGATTGGTAGCTTTGACGATGCGCTACTATTTCTCTTTTGATGATTCAAGATAGCACTCTAATGGGAACGAGAAGGCTCCTCCATGATCTCTATATATAATGCGGTGTAAGGGAAAAACACAACAACACACACTATCTTGGGGATCCATAATTGTCTCAATGGAGCACCACTTATATAATGGGATGTTTCTTTGGATATAAATTATAATTAACATGCTTTGAAAAAAAATAATGGGATGAATGTCTTAAAGATATTGAATTCAAGAAACAAGTCCCCTCATCATTGTGAAGAAAAGTAACATATAAAAACATGCATTACCTACTACAATTCGAAAGTTACATCTCAATTGTAAATTAACCACATGATCTAAATTAAGCATGCATGCATTCAGAAACTCAAAAGTCAAAAGAAGAATTTATGAAAGTTATACAATAAGTTTTGACTTTCAAGTCATACAATAAGTTATTAATGATGATGAGGATCAGGACCTCCAGGACTGACTCGCTTGGACTCAAAAAACTTGCCAATAACCTCCTGTCTTTTTACACTTTGCCTGAACATTTCTCTTGCGCTCTCCGTGAATGCACCAATCTCATCATTCGAAAACTTCTTCGACTCAAAATGTTTCTCAATTATCTCTTTTTTCTTCTTACTTATTTTCGACACTTCTGTCAGGCTACTACTCTTAGTAAATGCTTTCTCACTATGGCTTTTGCTATCTGAAAATGATGGATCGAGAACACGAGTTTCGCAACTCAAAAAACAAAGCAAAACAAGGGAGCCGCACAGGAAAAACCTCAAGCTAGCCATTTTAATATGGACTGAGTAATTGAAGTCTCAAAACTTGCATGTAAGGGTAGAATTTTTGTGATGGGGTTGTTGGATTTATATAGAGCTCAATTGATAATTAAAGAATTGAAGGAGGGTCAAATGGAGATGCAACTTTTCTGAAAGGATAAACTTAAATTTGGTGATGCAATTAACTTAGTGCTAGCTGGCTCTATATTTGTGTAATGGCATTCCTTCACATTTTTTTAACCGAATAATCGTTCCTATTCAGTTTAGCCATAAAAGTGTGAAAATAGAAACCGAGGAGGACACAGCTTAAAAAGGCGATTCAGACTGTACATATACATAGCGCCACATGTCACCTTTCAGCCGCCATTCTCACTTTTCAAACGCAAGATTATACGACCCACCAATTACTGTTCATCTTTGCGTTCACATAAACGTTAAAGAAAAGAATATATACTTAATAATCTCTGTCCTATTAAAATGTAGACATTCGCCTCTTTAACATAATTGTACGGAACAATTATAATTGGTTACATAAATGCTTTCACAGAGTGTAAGTCAACTACTAAGTCAAATCAGTCTGTGTTTTCAACAAAATCTACATAACTATATTTACTTCTCACTAGTTCCATAAAATTTATTTGAATAATCAGCTGTATTAAATAAAACATTTTTTTTCTCTTCAAAACTTAGATATAACAACTATGAAAGCAACGATAGAGATATTTTAACTAATTTTTTTTTTTTAAAATACAAAGATAGGTAATTGCCTAACCTTACGGACTAAAGGGAATTCACTCTTATAATCTCAAAAGAAACGATGGAATGAATAAACTTGTTATATATGGTTCCATTTCCTCAACCAATTTTTATTCTTTAGGTATTTTTAACTATCGTCAGGTGTGGATATCTACATTTTTTTAGAATATAGATTCGAAAAACTTTTATAGTGCTAGATATTTCAGCAATTTTGTTGTAGTACAATTATTTTAAGTTTACTTATTTTAGCAAGTATTTTAATTTTTATTAATTAGATTTTATCAGAGTCATAGTTTAGTATGTTATCAAAGTCTTATTATCTAGATAGGATTTTATTAGGAAATTTTAATCCCACTTAAGATTTTGTAAGAAAAAATATCAAACAAATAATAAATAGAAAATTGATAAAGAATAAAATTAATGACACAACACAAGAGTTTATGTGAATACTCCTATACCGGAGAAATATCATGGCCGCAAAATACGATAAAGAGAAAAATTCACTATGTGTAAAATTGTTACAATTACTCAAGTATTTTCCTCACACCCAAAACTCTAATAACACAATCTCTCAATAAACCAACCGTTTCTCTCACATAAGACATTATCCACATGTAGAAAAACTGATTGTTGTGTTATGCTAATAAGTAAACTCAATTTTTCTATATATAGTGATTTTTTTTTTTTATAGAAGAAGTATTTCTTTCCTTATATAAGTTGTATTCCTCCTAGAATAAGTTAAGTCTCAAAGGGAAAATTAGTTATTCCTTAAACATGAATCCTCTTGAATAAGAAAAATACTAAATAAGAAAAAGCCTAGGAAATATCCTAATTTAGGATTTACAAATTCTTTCCCAACAATTTCCATCTTAGTGAGTTTTCAATTAAGCAACAAAACATGACTCACAATTTCCACCTTCTTTACTTCACTAAAACTGCACTCACAAAAGGACTTATGAGAATCACTCGACCATGAGTAAAATCTTGTCCTCTATATGGCAACCATAGTTCTCTATACCAAGAATTATCATACTTTACCTTATTTAGAGTACATATATTTGGCACATGTCGATCATCTTGCTGAATATACCTGCTGTCATGTTTGGCTACCTTAAGAGTCCTCAGCCATTAACATAAAAATTCCACCACTTGCCTACCACAAATGCCAAACCATACCTTGTGTATAAATCTTGTGGACCTGCTAGCAGTAACAAATCCTTTTCCATGGCACACCAAAAAAGATAAACCAATCTCTCATGGAGAAAAGAGACACACCACTAGCTGATATTATCAATATCTCCATCTACTTATTTAGAGTTATTTGCCGAACTTGCTCTATTCTGACATATTCTTAAAGGTGCCTTGATTGTCTACATACCTCCAACAAATGGGAACAAGGTGTTTTCACAGGTTTTGAATATATCATTCTAATATATTTGCTCTATGGTGCAGTCACAGCTTTGATACTAGTTAGGAAATTTTAATCCCACTAAAGATCTTGCAAGAAAAATAATCAAGCAAATAAAAAATAAAAAATAAATAAAGAATGAAACCAATCATACAACATAAAAATCAACGTGGAAAAGCTCCTATACTGGAGAAAAACTGTGGCTGCTAAGGGCGATAAGAAAAAAATTCACTACGTGAAAAATTGTTACAATCACTTTAGTCTTTTCCTTACCCCCAATAACACAAAATCTCTCGATAGACCTACTATTATTTCTCTCACATTATAAATGGTCTACTCACAAAGAAATTAATTGTTGTGTTATGTAAATAAGTGAACCCAAACTCTTTATATATAGAGATTGTTTCTCACAGGAGAAGTATTCTTTTTCTTATATAAATTGTATTCCTTCTTAAATACGTGAAGTCTGAAAGGAGAAATTAATTATTCCTTAAATAGAAATCCTCTTGAATAAGAAAACCACTAAAAAAAAGAAAAAGCCTAGGAAATAGCTAATTTAAGATTTACAAATCCTCATAAAAAAAGAAGAAATATTTCCTAACAAATTCTATTCCGTATTTTAATGTTATTAGGCTAGTGGATTTTTTCTATTATAAATAGAGTGATTATGTAATTTGTTTGATAAAACTTTGATTAAAAATAAAAATCTATCTTCTATAATTTCTTTAGAAATATTTATCTAAATCTATATTTTAGAGTTGTTTGAATTAGAGTGTTATCTAATCGTATTTTAATATCACTAAAAAATATTTTTTTTATGAATATCTATCTTCACTGTCATGTATTTTTTTATGCTTCTATTTCACTTCCGCCACACCGTTTCGCAACAAAGAAGGATGCTCGGTGTTTTATACATCAAAAAGTGTCATAGGATTCATCGCAGAAATTTTTATTGTATAATATTATTACTTATTTCATGTATGTGAATGGTTTTGCAAGTTGCTTGCTTTAACAAAGCTTTAACTTTATCGTCAATCTACTTTCAAATTTGTCTTTATCGGTAAACTTAACTCATCTACATTTTTAATTCCTTTTTATACGTTTCATCTTTTTGTGATATAGCGTGTCTTGTCTCATAACCAAGAGAAATTTTCATTTGCTTAGCTAGGTCATGGAGCATTATTCAATGCCAGGACACTCCAATTTTGTCTAGCATTGTATTCGGAGTTTAAATTTACCATGCCACCACATTCTTCCAACTATTGAGGCGTCGTTAGTTGAATTTTTAATAACATCACTTTCATCCTACATATAAAAATCAATTTAATTTGTGGAGGCCGATCAATTTAGCATTGTATTCGGCTTTCATTAGTTGAACTGGGGACACCATACCACAGCTCGCTAACGAAAACTCACCACGTGTGCTGTCTCGTTCTTAATCAAATTTCTTAACTTGTAATCAACCTTCTTTGACATTTAGATTAATTGGCTCAATCTTTGACATTGAATTCAATGATTAAATGTCAGTCAACATTAAGATGGACTGATTCAATCCTTTAAATTTCCAATTATCACAATTGTAACATATTATTTTTCATGCTCTTAATCTTTGTATATACTGACCTTTTGTGCTCTTGAATAATAAAAGTGAAGTTTATCTTCTTTACAGGGGAACCCCGATAAATTAATAACTTTAATTAAATAATAATTTTTGTCGGTCATGACTGAAGACTAACGCGGTAAATTAATAATTTGATAAATTTATAAAATAATATTTTTTTGACAAATTCATATATTTCCGTAGGACCTATATTAATCGATAATTACCTAATTTGAAACTAAAACCATAAAAGATGTCTACATGGCTTTTACAAAATATGTTCTCATTGTTGCTTGTTTCTTCTTGAAATTGATTTTGACTTAGACCTCGTCTCTAACTTCTCGTAATGCAAAAATAGGATAAATGGTTGTTTAATCACCATGTTTTTACTCTTAAGTGTCCGTTTGTATATTATATTTAAAAAAACCTCAAGACACCTCTGCCGTTATATATATTACGCTCCTACCCTAACCTTTTTCTTGTCTTTTATGATAGTATTCTTGCAAAAATATTCTTGGTAATGTTAATGAAAAAAAAAGATCATTTATCAAATTAGCCTTACAAGTAACATAAAAATTTATCCAAATTTTTATATTACTATTTTACTTTTAGGATTAATTTAGAAAATTAATTTTTATACAACAATTATTAGTAAGATTGCTGCAAGGACATTAAACATTACTTTAAATTAGCTGATGGCAATGCCTCCTTTTGATTGTAATACCCTTAGTAACTAAAAAAAATTGACTTTAAAATTTTTAATATATAAAATAAATTTTAAAATGTAAATTATTATATTTATTTTAATTATATATTTTTATTTTATTACAAAAATTTTTAAATAAATCTTTGGGTTAAATAGATTTTTCAATTAATAAAATAGATCTCATGTATTAATAATTTTAAAATTATTTATATATTATTAAAAATAAATTAAAATTTTTATGTATTTATTAATTTAGTTTAATATAATACAAGATCGTAAAGTATTAAAATATTTTATAAATATTGAAATTATTTTAAAATGTATATATTGTTACATATATTTTAATATTATACTTCTATTTATTATAAAACATTAAAATCAAAATTTTTAGGTTATTTTATTCGAAAGGGATCTTGGTATTCGTTACTGAAAACATGGAGGTCTATATGACCATTTTTCCAAACCTTGGACGTGTAGATACCTTTTCCATTGTAAATAATTATTAGCAATATTGTTCCATAGGTACAAGACATGCCAGTTCTTTCACATTGCTATAATAAATAATTATTGGTTAATTTGTTAAAATTAACTTTTTTAAAGGTAAATTATTCAATGTCAAGAATATTGTTGTAAGGATATTATTTAAATAAAGAAAATAAGTAAGAATATAACATACTTAACTATAAGGGTGTTTTGAAATACTTTTTAAAATATAGGGATTAAATGAGATTCTGTAGTAAACTATCATCTTTAACAAGAAAAAATAAAAATTCCGCAATAATTTTATTACTATGAATGTAAAACAACTAAGAGCCCATTTAGAATTACTTTTGAGAGATTAAAAAGTAATTTTAAAATGTTAAAAACTAATTTTGTTGTTTGGTAAAATTCTTAAAAAAGCAATTTTGGCAAAATCAATCCATCTTCTAGTAGATTTTGGAAAATAGGAAAATAGTAGCTTTTCAAATCTGATTTTAAAAATCAATTTTATATTTAATACAATTCTATATATATCCTCACATTTTTTTATAAAATGTAAAATTATCCTTGTTTCAATTAGGAAATAAAATCATTAAACTTAAAGAGATTATTTTTATTACCATTTACATTGAGATAAAAAAAAAAATTAGTTATCATATATTATCCATACAATTAAAAAAAGAAGTAGAATCTCGATAAATTAATAGCTTTGGGACACTAAAAATATATTAATTTAGCAAATATGAATATATCCATAAATTAATAAATTATTAATTTATACAGATAATACCATGTTCATAATAGTAATTTTTGTGAAGTATAGAGGAAATATAATAAGAAAATGTAGTGATTCTGTCAAGTCATATAATACAATTCTGATATGATCTTAATTGAGTGAATTAGTTACTTAATAATCATTTGGCTAGATAACGATTACATGATAACTCATTAGAGAAAACTTTTTGAAGAAAATTTATTAAGTCAATCTCACTTTTATTTCGCTTAACATAGCATGTAGAGTACAACATTGGTTTCTCATCTAAAAGATATAAAGAAAGCAAAATGACCATTGAAATATATAAAGTATTATGCTATACAACAAAGAAAATCATAGACAGATTATATGTATTTAGTTTCACATTAGTTAATTATCAATTTATGTATTTATTGGTCCTATAGCAAAATAAGATTTAAAAAAATTACCTAATAAATTTGTTGAATTATTAATTTACCACGTTGGCCTCAAGTCGAGATAAAAAAAATATTATTTAATCAAGATTAATAAATTATCGAGTATTAATTTAACAAGGTTATGCTGTATATACATGCTTATAAATGTGTAAATAAACTTTTTCATATTATATCTATTTTATTCATTCGCATTCTTACAGTAATTTAACAGTATAATTCACTAAACAATTATGAATGTTTTTATAACTTATAACACTTTTAAAAATAACTTTTAGTAAATATTTAACCAATTCTCTTCACAGTTGATTATTTTTACAATACAGTTAACAATAATTACTTTAAAAGTCAAAGCATTAAAATTGACCCTAACTACTATTTAAATAAAATATAATAAATACAAAATTAAGATAAAATCAATACTATAAATGTGATCATATATTTCAGAATAAAAATATCTTTATGGATTAATATTTTATTAATTTATCAATTAATAAATATTCACTAACTTAATTGATTTTTCACAATCTGAATTATTAATTAATCGAGGTTGTAAAGTATATTTTTCTTTAAATATTTACATGACATCATAGCAAGTTTGAAAGTACTCAAAAGTAAAACTTGTGTATTTGGCTAGCCATCACATTAATGAGTAGTGGATAATAAGAATTTTTTTTTTGTTAAAAAAAAAAAAAACAACCACTATCTTTAACCAAAGGAAGAAGTACAAGGAACATCAGCAAATTAACCTTAAAAAGATAATAACAAAAAAAGTAAATTAATCTTTATTTTACTTTTAGTAATAATTTGATAAATTAACATCTTTTTTTTCCCTTTTCATTTATGTAAGCAAAATTATTGCTAGTGTATTATTATAAAAACAAAGTAGAAGTAACGGTTGAAGTGTCATATATATATATATAGCAGGGATATCTTCATGTATTTTTTAAGATTATTAGTACATTATTTATAAAGTTGGTATCTTATGGCAAGTCTAGTTAAATTAAAATTTTATTTATTGCACATCTTGTAATAGGCATTAATTTATTAATTTTCTAATTTAGTGAGATTGTAATTTATTAGGAATATTTATTTCCTAGTTTAATTATTTATATTCATTTCTCTTCAGGTTCATAGGAATTATAAAAGGAATGAAACTCTTAATTGGAAAGAATCAAAGTCTTTTAAGACTTACAATTTTTGTGAAACTTTAGTGCCTATATAAAAAGAGGTATTTCACAATTGAAGTAGCACTACATAGAGCATAAAACAGAGAAGCAAAATTTGGCCTCCTCCTTAGAGAATCCGAATTTGGGGCATAATGTTATATTAATTTGTTTTCTTATCTTTTTTGTTC
Organism: Murraya paniculata; assembly: GCA_030449075.1. Taxonomy (NCBI): domain Eukaryota; kingdom Viridiplantae; phylum Streptophyta; class Magnoliopsida; order Sapindales; family Rutaceae; genus Murraya; species Murraya paniculata. The sequence continues at coordinate 62,498 of JAEVFN010000065.1, forward strand.
AAAGTCTTGTAACGAGGCTATTTTTTTTAATCTCTGTGAAGAGTATATATGGATCTTGGACAACTAGACATTGAAGAATTGCTATTGATCACTTTGCGACGTGTCTTGATGATCGTAGATTAAGAGGGATAGTAGTTATTCAAGAGAAGTAGATTCAATCTAAGGTTGAGTAAGCTGTATGGTGATAAATTATAAGTGAGAGTCTTAAGTTTGGTAAATCTATAAATTGTAACCTCTCAACTTAATAAATTGCTTTTCATTTGGGCATGGCATCACGGATGTAGGATTGATTAATTTGAACCACATAAAAATTTCTGTGTCATTTAATTTATGTAATTTATTGTGTTTTGAAAAATTAATATTTTTTATGTCGATGAACAATAACCGTGAATAGTAATCATAAACAGTATCGGTGAACAGTACAAGCGAACAGTAACTATGGATAGTTTCGATGAATAGTAACGGTGAACAATATTTTCAAAAATTGATTAAGTTATTAATTCTAGAGTTTTAACTGCCTACATCTATTTACAATAGATCTAAATTCCTTTTAATTGGTGTCAAAGCGGGACACTAACTTTTTATTTGGTGAAAATCATAGAACCTAGATCTATTTTGTAGGTATAAATTTGCAAAGAGAAGAGGCTCTTAGGCTCGTCCACTTGTATTAGATGGAACAAATTATGCTTATTGGAAGTAAATGATGGAAATTTATCTGACAACTATTGATGAAAGATTTTGGCAATGCGTACTTACTAGATATACTCCACCCACCAAAACTGATGAAGATGGTGTAGAATCTCCAAAGCCAGTCAAATAATGGACTAGAGATGAACTTGATGCATTTGGATATAATTCAAAAGCTCTTAATGCTATTGCCAATGGAGTTGATGAAACATCAACTAATTTCCACATGCAAGGCATCTAAAGCTACTTGGGATATACTTCAAAGTACTTTTGAAGGCAGCAATACGGTAAAATATTCTAAACTTTAGAAACTTACTTCTGATTTTAAGAACTTGAAAATGTATGAACATGAAACCATATCTGAATTTAATTCCAGAATCCTTGCTATGGTTAATGAGTTTTTTGCTCTTGGAAAACCTATTTATGAAGAGGAAATTTGTAGAAAAATCTTAAGATCTATCCATCCTAGATATTATCCTAAAATTTTACCATTGAAGAATATGTTGATATGTCTACCATGACTAGGTGTTCATTTGTAGGAAAAATGATGGTTTATGAGACTAACTACTTGAATTTGAATCCCAAGAAAGAAAAGAGTGCTTTTCAGGTTGAAACACATGTTTCTGTCACCAAACCAAGTGACGATGATGAACCATATCAGTACGTGGATAATGCTCTTACACTCATCGCAAAAAAATTTCAAGAAGATGTTGAAAAAGAAGAACTTCAACAAACTAAAAAAGACTTCTACGTCAGTGGCTCCAACGGCTCAAAAAAGTTCTCCTAACCCTAATTCTAAATTGTTTGATCTTAATAAACTTGAGGGTATTCGATGTAAAGAATGTGGAGGCATAGGACATATGCAAGCCTAATGTGCTAACACTCTCATGAAAAAGAAAGTAATGCAATCCACTGGGAGTGATGATGATTCAAATGATAACATTGATGAAAAAAACCTTGATAGAGGACTTGTTGTCAATGATGATGTGTCAAAATATACCAATGACAATGAACAGGAACCAAACATCGGAGGTGTATCCACATCTAAAGCCTCAGACATAGCTCTTTACAAGGAAGGCACTAATTCTCCTCTTGACACAACTGTGCAATATGATAACAAGAATAATGATTCAGATAGTGACGTTAGTGACATGGATATAAATGACAAGAAAGCTTTTCATGAAAGCTATAAGATGATGTTCGCTAAATGGGAAGAAGTCTACAATGAGAATATGGCTTGGATGACTCAAATATCCAATCTTTTGGATGATAAGGCGAAACTTAAGAGTGTGGTAATTCATTACAAGTCTTTACTTATTGACAAAGATAACCAATTGTTTACAGTAACCATAGAATTAGATAATACCAAAAAGTCACTCAAAATGATGAATTCTGGAAGTCAAAAGTTAGATCATATCTTGTCAATTGGCAAATCTAGCTCAGATCATCATGGCCTTCGATATCAATATGGTAAATATTCAAATTCTCATGGTGTGTTTGTTAAAGCTTCTCCATTAACAACTTCTTTCACCGGTAGTTAAAATTTCATATAAAAAAAAAGGTAAAGCTGTTGCACATTCTTCACCAGTTCATCAAGATAAGAATAACATGTTTATTTTCACTTGTCATTTTTGCCATGTTAAAGGAGATATAAGACCTAATTGCTTGAAGTTCATAAAATATATGAAAAGGGCTATGTTATTTATTATTCTTATAGAAAACCTAGGATGGCACCTAGACCTAAGGTTAAGATAAATGAAAATAAACCTAAAACCACTTGGATAAGAAAGACTGATTACAAAGCTTATGTTTCCTTTATTTCTTTAAAAGCTTGTACTATTAACTTTTGGTGCTTTGATAGTGGTTGTTCTAAACACATGACAGGTGATAGAAGTGGCTTGATCAATTATCGAAAAGTTGATCAAGAAAATGTGACTTTTGCTGATGGCATGAAAAGTCTCATACTTAGAAAGGAAACACTAAACATGGAAGGTTTTCCAAAACTTGACAATCTTCTGCATATGGAGGATCTTCAAGTGAATTTACTCAACATTAGTCAAATTTGTTATCAGAACCTTTTTGCCCACTCTGATAGGAACATATGTCGTGGTCTTGATGTTGATGAAAATTGCATTTTCGAAGGACATTGATCATGTGATCACTGTTATAAATTGACTAGCTCAACTATTTGCTATAAGAGCACTCTTGATGACACATAATTATGGTATCAAAAGTTGAGTCATTTGAACTATAAGTTACTAACTAAAATTGTGAAAATAGGTGTTGTCAAAGAAGTTGCAATGCTAAAAAAGAAACAACCTGGAGTATGTAGCTCATGTCAATCTGGCAAACAACGAAGGTTGTCACAAAAAGCCATTAAGGATAAAACAATATCTAAGGTACTACAGCTACTTCATATGGGCCTTATGGGACTAGTAGAAAGTTTAGCTGGAAAAAGATATGTATTTGTGTGTGTAGGTGATTTCTCGAAGTATACATGGTTGATTTTATTAGAGAGAAATCAGATATATTTGATGTGTTCAGAAAACTATGTGAAAAGGTTAAAAACAAACAAAATTACAATATTGTCAGAATTAGTAGTGATCATGGAAGATAATTTGAAAATTCTAGATTTTAGGAATATTGTAGTTTACATGGAATTTCATATGAGTTTTCATCACCTATTACTCTAGAAAAAAAGTGTTGTAGCAAGAAAAAAAAAAGGAACTTGTAGGAAATGGCTCGAGTGATGTTAAACTCAAAGAAACTTTCAAAGAGATTGTGAGCTAAAGCACTTAACATTGCTTACTATATCATTAATCGTGCTTATCTTCATCCTGGTACTAAGAAAACTCCTTATGAGTTGTGGAAAGATAAAGAACTCGATCTAGGTTACTTTCATATTTTTAGGAGTATGTGCTTTATATTGAATGATCGTGAGCATATTAGTAAATTTAATTCAAAAATTGATGAAGGAGTTTTTCTTGGTTATTCCAATAATAGTAAAGCATTTCGTGTTTATAATATAATAACTCATATTATTATTGATTATGCAAATATATTTATTGATTATTATCAAGATCTTGTAGATTACTCAGTTGAGAAAGAAATAACTAGTCTTTTAGAAACCCTAAAAGTTGTTATAGTTATTCCCACTAATCGATTCATTGAGAAAGGTCAACCTAGTGAACCTTCTTTAAAAGAAAAAGAACCAATTATAAAAGAAGCTTTTAAGGAAACTCCGGGGAATATGAAGGAGAAAGTTCCAAAGCTTCAGGCAACCATGGACTTACAAGACCCAATGTAACATATGCATTTTGTTCTGCTGTAAAAAAAAAAGGAAAGAGAAAGAGAAAGAGGCGGTTAAAAGTAAATAAAAGGAAGTAAATAAAAAAAAAAAGAAGAAGAAGAAGCAACGCACACGTGAGAGAGAGGCTGAGAGTGAAAAAGACTTTTGCAACCCAATCCGTGAACCCGACTCGGCCGTATCTCCGATTATCGGCTAGGAAGGTACCGATCAGAAGCCCTTGAGCCACTGGTCACATCTCCATCGTTGTTGCCACCAGAAAACTGCTGGAACGCCGTCGATCAAAGCCGTGAAGAACCGCAGAATCGCCGCCGCGATTTGCTGTGATTTAGCCGGTTTTCGGCTGCGCCACCACCTGAGTTTTGTTTTCCGCACCACCATCTTCCATTTCCAACCACCCACAGCCACCGGGGGAACGACCACTTGGAGGCTCACGCCTGTCGAGCTATATTCTGAGACCGTTGCTGCACGTGGGAGCTCACCACCGGCACCGTTGGGCTCAGCTCGGTCTAAAGTATCCAACCTTAGCTTCCTGGTCGCCGTCGCTTGGATTCCGGTCACCATTGACCAACAAGGGTATTTTGGTAATTTCACACTTTGAGGGTAATTTTGTAATTTTAAACTTTGTGGATATTTTCGTAATTCTTGGAATTGAGGATAAATTGGTAATTACGATTTCGAGAGTAATTCGGTAATTCCTGATTTTGGAGTTACAGACGCGAGGGTAGGTCAGTCATTTTATTAACACGGAAGTTGTATATTATGAATAAATACTAGTTTCGAGCTTTATTGTGTCAATTTAATTCTATTTCAGATTTTTGAAAAATAATTATGTCGTTTGCTTGATTTAGGAGGACCCGTGAGTAAGGACCAGTCCGCAAGCATAGACGACCACCGGGCCTGAATATTGTCACTGTGAGTGGAATATATAAAACATATTTTCATAGTTTATTATGATAAGAAAGCATGTTTGTGAAATAAGTATTTTAAATAATCGGATTAAATGATTTTCTCGAAATAGATTTTATTCATATATTGATATGTTATAAAAAGGTGTATGGTTAATATTTTTCCGTATCGACTTTGGGTAAAACCCGATAATATCTTTAAGACAAGAAAAGTTGATAAAAATGTGTTAATAGTAGGAAAAGTATGATTTCAAGATTGTATTTCAAATTATTGGATAGTACCATTCTCAGTGATCTAGATGAGACGAGAAGCCTTTCGGGCCCGTTTGAACACACATAGAGGTTTTGGGCTGTGCATTTGGACGCTTTTTCCTTTTGGGGGCATATGCATGTAATATGATACGTACGCAGTATGATGATTATAAAGATACAGATATTGAGATACAGGCCTTTGGGGCCCGTCTGAGTACACACAGAGGCTTTGGGCCTTGTGCTTGGCGCCTTTGTCCTTTGGGGACCGAATTATGCATGCACAGATATGATGAGATATGAGATGACACTTCCCCGTCTATTCGTATTGCTGGGACATGACGGTACCCAGATAGTACGTCATTGCACTTCCGTCGAGAGCCGGATATGACGAGATTATTCCCCTGGGTACATGTTTTCATGATGGTTTCAATATTCAGTATTTATTATGATAAATGTGATTTCCTTGATTTTATGCAGTATTATGTATTATTATTGTATCAGTGCATGATGTAAATTACATAAGTTTACTAGAATTCTTATGATATTTTGATAACATTATTTCAAGAAAGAGTAAATTATTTTATAGTAAGTTATTTTCGAAAGAAAACTATAATCCACTCACTGAGCTCGCTGAGTTTTATACTCATTCATTTTTATTATATTTTCCCCCCGAGGAGGTTGTAGGTACATTAAACCAACCCAGCGACTGTAGATATTTTGAGATTTTGGTCACGTTATACTAGCAGATGTAGATGATTTTGTTAGGTCATTTTGATGAGCTCATCATTTTGAGATTGTATAATTTTGGTATATTATTCTTTTGAGATTAAAAATAGACTAATGCGTAGTATTATCTTGAGAATGTTGAGCATTGGAGTTGGTTGTTTATTAAATTATTTGGAAGTATTTGTGTTACACATTTGCAAGCCGGGAGTGTTATATTTGTAGGAGAGATTCTGCCGAATTTTTGATAGAATCCCTATTAATTAGTTTATGATCAGTAAAATTTTGGATGAGTCTAGACAGACTCGTCCAGAAGTTTGGGGCGGGTCGTTTCACCCAATCAGAAAGAAACCATCATTAAAAGTTAAGAAAAATCACCCATCTGACCTTATTTTAGGTAATCTTGATAAACAAATGGTCACAAGAAAAATGTATGTAAATGTGGTAAGATTTACTTGCTTTATATCTTTAACTGAACCTAAGAATGTTAAGGAAGCTTTACTTGACGAATTTTAGGTTAAAGCTATGTAAGAAGAATCAGAACAATTTGAACGAAATGATGTATGGATACTAGTACTTAGACCTAGTCACACTAATGTTATAGGAACCAAATGGATTTTTAAGAATAAAACTGATGAATTTTTGTAACATTATGAGAAATAAAAGTAGGTTGGTTGCACAAGGCTATACACAAATCGAAAGTGTAGATTTTGATGAAACCTTTGCACCTATTGCTAGACTAGAATCTATTCGTTTGCTTCTTGCAGTTGCTTATCTAATAGTCTTTAAATTATTTCTAATGGATGTTACGAGTACCTTTTTGGATGACATCTTAAATGAAAAAGCCTATGTTGAGCAACCTAAAGGTTTTGAAGCGCCCCACTTCCCAAACCATGTTTTTAAATTAAAAATGGCTTTGTATGGTTTAAAGCAAGCTCTTCAAGCTTGGTGTGAAAGACTGACTAAATTTTTGCTTGAAAATGCCTGTAAGTGAGGGGAGTAGATAGAACACTATTTATTAAGTAACTTAATCCAAGAATTTTAATTGTTCAAGTCTATGTTGATGATATGATGTTTGGTTCCACTTTTTCTGATCATGTGAAAGAATTTGTGAGTAAATGAAAAAGAAGTTTGAGATGAGCATGGTGGGAGAATTAACTTGCTTTTCAGGTTTGCAAGTGAAACAAATGGAGAATGGAATTTTTGACAATTAAAGCAAGTATGCCAAGACCTTAGTTAAGAGGTTTGGCTTAGATTCTACAAAATACATGAGAACTCCCATGGGTACTAATACCAAGTTGACTATTGATGATAGCGATTCTAGTGTTGATCCTAGTCTTTACAGAAGCATGATTGGCAGCTTACTTTATTTGACTGCAAGTAGACCTAACATATGTTTCAGTGTTGGTGTATATGCTAGGTACCAAGCAAATCCAAAGGAGTCACACTTAGCCGCTGTCAAACGAATCATTCGTTTTGTCAGTGGAACAGTCAATGATGGTATTTGGTACACTAATGACACTAACTCAAGTCTTGTAGGGTCTAGTGATGTAGGTTGGACTGGCAATAATGATGATAGAGAAAGCACCACTAGAGGATGTTTTTATCTTGAAAATAACTTACTGTCTTGGCATAGCAAGAAACAAAATTCAATTTCTCTATCCATAGCTGAAGCTGATATATATTGCAATTGGAAGTTATTGCACCCAATTGCTCTAGATGAAACAAATGCTTGCAGATTATGGTATGTTTCAGGATACTTTGACTGTGTTTTGTGATAACACGAGTACTATCAACATTTCCAAAAATCCTGTTCAACATTCTAAGACTAAGCATATTGATATTCATCATCATTTTATTAGAGATTTAGTAGAGAGCAAGATTGTGTCCTTAGAATACATTGATACAGAAAAACAACTTACAGGTATCTTCACAAAAGTTTTAAATTATAAACAATTTAATTCTTTAAGGAAAGCTTTAGGTCTGATTCTATGTAAGTCAAAATATTTTTGCATTTAGATTTAAGTCATGCATTTGAGCATTAGATATAGGGCATGCATTTATATGTTTTTAATATTGAATCTTTGTGTTTCATTTAAGAAAAATTAATAAGTTCTTCAATTAATAAACGAGAAGCAATTTTTCATGTTTGTAAAGATTTGAAAGCCTTGAACAAGTTTTTATTAGCATTATTTAACTTTTCTTCAAAAGAAAATGAATGGCAATTCAATGTTCACTTTGACTCAAGGTATTGTTATTGACATGATCTTTGTTGAGAATATTTAACTTAAGTTATGACCGTTTGCGTTGATTCTTATATTGTCGTAAGACCACAAATATATGCAGACACTATGGTCAAAATAACTACGTATAACTCTTGAGAGTGAAGTTATTCTTGAGCAATCTAAGTCTACATATCACAAATATGATAAAGGATAAACTACTATGAAAAAAATGCTACCTTAAGAGGTGGAGTGAAAGCTAATGACCGTAGATATTATTTTATTATTAAAACGCTAGTGCTGTATGTATGTATGTATGTATGTATATATGTATGTATATATGTATATATGTATATGTATCTATCAAAACTGAAATGATCAAAATTGGAGATAAAGATGATAAGGTTAGTTTGACTAACTCTATATTTTATATTTAAGATTTTGATTATGAATACTGATGAATTTTTGGGGAAAATGTCTAGATTAAATTGCTTGCACACACGCACAAGCTTAAATTTCTCTAATCTTTACTTATTTGAGGAAATTAGAGTCTTAATTTCACGGATTAATGCTTGTTGTAGAAAATTGCCAGACATTGTTTTCTCACTTGTTCACGTTTGTACTTAATGCATTATTTAAAAAAAAAAAAATCATGATGCATGTGCATTCCCATGTTCTTACATGATGGTATGATTTTAGATTTTAAGAGTTACATGTTTTTGAAGCAAAACTCAAATTTTGTTTTCTCAAGTGGATTAAAATGTTTTTGCCTGTCAAAACTAAACAGGATATATTCTTTTGGTCATAACTTTTTTTATAGAAGTCCAAATTCAGTTTTGTAAAATCCTATGAAAAGCTTATTCAATAAGCTTTCCAACAGTATATGGATCATATTCATTTCCAATTTAATTTTGAAGTTCCCTCATCTACACTCTGTCATTGTTTCGAAAAAATATCATGCATAACTTTTCATTTTTTTCATTTTTTTTCTTAATATGCCTGACTTATTTGAGTTAGATTATGCTTGGTTATTATTCTTCTATATGATTCAAGATTAATGATGCCTTAAACTAGATACAAATCTTCTTTCTTTCCCTTTCCTTGTGAATGTAGGATTCCTATTTCTCTTTGAATAAGCCTAGTTCTTCTATAAAAGGAAGTCTCTAGGATCATCGTTTTTCACTCAATTTTTTGGCTTCCTCCTCATATCTTTCAGCTGCTCTAGAGTTTTACTTCTTCTTTCTTAGTTTTTTTGTTTTCATTATTCCTCTTCAATGGTTACAAGTCTCTCTAAGCTTAAGCAAGGTGAGAGCTCTCATTCTCAACCTAATTCCAAGCGTCGTCACACTCTTCCACCTACCTTTACTCTGGTTGTGGATGACCTCATGAGATTCATGTTCTTAATGATGATGAGGATTCTAATCCCAAATTTGGACAAGTACCTCTTGAAGAATCCATGCATTCAAGTGACAATGACTCCATGGAAAGTGATCCCAGTGAAAATAGTTTTAACTTGAACCTTTCACCTTTGACCCTAGGATCACCACCACTGTTGCTGCTGTTCCTTCTGTCGTCGCTGACCACCAGCCACCATCGCACGTACCCTCACGCCCCGTCACCATTGGAGCTCATCCAAGTGCTATTCGTGATCTTCCTAACTCTGTTGCAGCCTCTGTTCACTCTTCTCCTCCATCTAATTATTTTGCTCTTACTCTTGTCCATCTTGAGGCTACGATTTTGAAACAAGGTCATGATATTGCCACCCTCTCTACTCATTTAGGCGAATTACATGCCAAACTTCTTCCCTTTTGTAATCTTTTAGTAAAAGAGAGGGAGTAATTGTTCGTTTCAAGTCTTCAATTGCATAATGCAATAAATTAGAGGGAGTAGTATTTCAATTCTAGGGGGAGATTTTATTTTTGTTCAAGAACTTTTAGATCTTCAAATTTTTAGTTCTTAGGGGGAGTTTATCTTTTTGTTGCTCTTGATTTTCTACTTAATGTTGCCTTACAATTTATTGATCAATGAAATCAGCATTTTATTTTAATTCTTACCTCGGTTTATTTAAACGAACTAACATGCTAAGTGCCAATTATTTTGGTTAGTTCCATGTTATTGTTTATGCTCGTTTCATATTCATGTTTTAGCACCAAGTATCATAAAAGACTTGTGTTAGATTGCTTTTGCCACAAGAATGCCAAAGGGGGAGATTGTTAAGTCCATTATTTATGGAGTTGGCATCTTATGACAAGTCTACTTAAATTAGAATTTCATTTATTACATATCTTGTAATAGAGATTAATTTATTAATTTCCTAATTTAGTGAGATTTCAATTTATTAGGAGTATTTATTTCCTAATTTAATTAGATGTCTAATTTAGCAAGTTAATTAATGACAAGATTCTATAATTAGCGCGTAAGATCTATTTAGAGTAGGAAGTTGGTTTAAAAAGGAAGTTTATTAAATACTCTAGATATTTCTTAGGAGACAAGCAAGGCAAGAAGATCAAATTTATCCATATTCATATTCATAGGAATTATAAAATGAAAGAAACTCTTATTTGGAAAGAATCCAAATGTTTTAAGACTTGTAATTTTTGTGAAAACCTAGTGCCTATATAAAGAGAGGTATTTCACACAATACAGAGCATAAAGCAGAGAAGAAAAATTTGGCCTCCTCCTTAGAGAATCTGGATTTGGCGCGTAATGTTGTGTTAATTTGTTTTCTTTTGTTCTTTATTCAAAGTCTTATAGCAAGACTATTTCTTTTCATCGCTGTGAGAGTCTATGTGAATCTTGGATCGTTAAACATTGAAGGATTGAAGAGTTACTATTGATCACTTTGCAAAGTGCCTTGAGGATCGTGGATGAAGAGGGGTAGTAGTTATTCAAGAGAAGCATATTCAGTCTAAGGTTGAGCAAGCTATATGGTGATAAACTATAAGTGAGAGTCTTAAGTTTAGTAAATCCATAGGTTGTAACATCTCAATTTAGTGAATTACTTTCCATATAGGCGTGGTCTTGTAGATGTAGGATTGATTAATGCAAACCATGTAAAAGTCTCCGTGTTGTTTAATTTCTACAATTTATTGTGTTTTGAAAAATTAATATTTTTTATGCAGATGAATAGTAACCATAAACAAATACTGGTGAACAATAATTGTGAACAGTTTTGGTGAACAGTATTTTCAAAAATTGATTAAGTTGTTAATTCTAGAGTTTTAACTGCCTACATCTATTTGCAATATATCCAAATTCCTTTCAAAGATATAGGAATAAATGGACACTTAATTCAAAATATAGAAACCAAACAAATATTTACCCTATATGAAATAACTTATACTAATGTGACATATTAGAAACAATATATCGATGAGCAAGAAAATCCTACAAAGACTTAAATAAAAGAACAAGATTTGAATGAAAAAGATTGTTAATTTAAAAGGAAATAACAAATCTAAGGGTTAGCGGATTTTTCTATAATTTTGTGAAAAACATTACGCTATCAATAGTGGGATTATTATGGGTTATTTGCTTTGGAATGAAACATCTCTACTTTTAATATATTTTAAATGGATAGTTAGTGGTTACCCAAGTTACAACTATTGCTCAATTTAAATTGATTTTTAGTTTAATTTAAATCTAACTTTATCCCACTATTACAGATAATTTTTGTTTATGATAGTAATAAATAAATATTTCCATCATCGTAAAAGATCAAAGAACAGAAAATAAAAATTTATTTGTATGCTTTAATTATGTATCAATTTAATGAGTGTATAGTAAACAAAAATCATTATAAAATTATGTCATAAGACTTTAAATTAGATGCAATATTTAAAAACACATTACATTACTCATAATATGATTTTTGTAAAATACAAAATGTGTAATGAAATTAACTCAAATTCAAGTTGTTTAAATGGTAAAGATCTACTGGAATAATAATATTTAATATTTTTATATTTTTATTTAATTATTGCGGACCGTTGGATAAAATCCAGTAGTCCATAAAATTTCCACTATTGGTGTTGGGATTTTTTATCCCAGCATCATATAGGGAGCAAGGGCAAACACTCATTATATTGTCTAAAATCTTGACTTATTATTGAACTTATACTCCTGCATGAATTCTTAAGTCGAGTAAAATCCCAATAAATTAATAACCTCAATTAAGTAATGATTTTTACTAATCTAATTTGGGACCAATGTGTTAAATTAATAATTCGATAAATCTATAAGACAATAAATTTTCAAAAATTCATATTTTTTCATAGGGCGAAGCTATTTGCACTTTCAAAATTACTTTAAACACTCTTATTTTAATAAATTATTTTATTAATTAAATTCATTGTATGAATCACTGATAAGGACTCTCTCTTATGAACTAAGATAATATAATTACTCTGAACACTTGTTGTTCAGTATATAATTCTCTTGTTGTAAACCCTAAAAATTTTATTTCCAATTTCGTAAAAATATTTAGTTAAACAAGGAGCAAATCAATACTTTAAATATATTTTTGCTTTACGATTTAAAAAAAAAAAATTGTAGTCTTCTCCTTCTCTTCTTCTTCGTCCTTTTTGTAGACTTCTTTTGCTTCGTCTACTTCTTCTTCTTCCATTTTTTTTCTTAGGTAAACATCCATTTTTTTTCCAATTGTTTGGTTAAAAATTTGGGTGTAAAAATTAATATCGAACATATTCTTTAATAGACATTTATGTTAAAGAATTTATTCAGAGTATAATTTGATTCCATTGTTATATATACGAAATTATTATTAATTTATTTTGGATGCACTCAATAATTAGATTAGTGTTTTTGAGTAAATTAGTTTAATTAAGGTGTTTTTTTTTTTTTGACATTTTAAAGAGCATTGAGAGTAAAACTTAATTTTTTAAAATTTAGCACATAAGTGTACAGAATAATAGAGTATTCAAAGTAATTTTTGTAGTACAAATAATCTCAGCTTTTCTCATAGAACCCACGTACTATATAAATTAATAATTATCTAATTTAAAAATAAATTTATATACTATATATGTGTATTTAGCTTTTGTAAAATAATAGATGTCTATTTGGCTTCTATAAAATAAGCCCCCTGTCTTGCTTGTTTATTTAAAATGATTTCGATTAATGAGAAAGTTGTTTGTTCGGAATTCAACAAATGAGATAACAGGTACCTCACCCCAAATTTAACAAATCAAATTAACAGCTTTCATTTCTCAAGCACTTGAAACAACAGAATTAATCCTCAAAAAATACGAGAAATATATATTGATGCTTTGTGCATAGACGTTAAATTTGAAGCCTTAAGCTCCATTTTGGTTACGTACTTAAAGGATAAGGATAAGACTATTTGTTTATGAAACGTTGAAAGTTTTTCCATGCAACTAAATAGCACTATTAACTAGTGGAGCCGCCCGTAGGCATCATCATCATGAAGCAATAGTTATTGGCTTATTGCTAGGCTAGTCGGCCGGCTTTATATGGCATAAATCTTTGCATTTTCTTAGTTCAACATATATATAATATAATTAATTAACAATGTCAACTAAGGTTTATCTAAACATTGACTAACAATCCCTTGCACTAAAAATTTTAATTATCTTTTTTTGTTTTTCTTTTCATGTGGATTTTGGTTAATGTGGCGACGAGAGGCTTATCAATCAGAAGTGAATCCAATATTTACAATAAATTTATAATGTAATATTTTGACTTTATTTATATTCTGTGTCAAAATGAAAATGGTGTCCAACGATGTGGCTGACTAAAGGGAAGTTTATCTTCAACAATTAAAAAATATATATATTTATGCTCCTTTGTGATGGTTTTTGAGAGATTCAAAAATAATTTTGAGAAGTTAAAAGTTAATTTGGTGTTTGATAAATTTTTTAAAAAATCGCTTTTATCAAAATCACTCTATCTTCCAATAGATTTTGAAAAAATGAGAAAGAGCAACTTTTCAAAATCTAATTTTAGAAATCAATTTAATATTTAATAAAATTTTATATATATCCTCACATATATTATAAAAATTCAAAACTACCCTTATTAATTAAGAAATTAAATATTAAATTTATAGAGATTATTATTATTATTATTATTGCCAATTGTATTGAGATAACAAATAAAAAATTAAAATTAATAATATAAATATATTTATTTTAGTTATCAATTATTATATATAAACAATAAAAAATATTTTATGTACATGTTTATAAATGTATAAGAAAATTTTATTCAACATTATGTCTATTTCGGACATTTATACAATAATATTTTTCAAACACATACTACTACTTTTAAAACATACAACACTTTTAAAAATAAAATTTTATTAAACTTTTAATTGATATTTTAATTGATTGTTTGTATAGCACAACTAACAATAATTATTTTAAAGGTATAACATTACCAAATTAAGGTTTAGGGTGCGTTTGGCACACTGTATTGTATTATGTTCCATTGTATTATTTTAATACTGGTGTATTATATTATGTTGTATTGTATTAGCCTTGTATTATAACAATGTTGTACAATATTTAGTGCTATACTGTAATATATTAGTTTTTAATTATATTATATTTGTTGTTGCACTGTACTGTATTAATTTTTTTTAATTAATTTGAATTATATATTTAGAAAACAATGTTTGTTAGTACTTAAAAAAAATAAAAAATATAGAAGTCTTAAATTTTAGAAATTTAATAATTCTTTAGTGTAAATATTAAATTTTAGAAATTTAACAATTAATTTTTATATATTAAATTGTAATATAATTAAATAATTTAATATTATATTATATTTTTATATACGATTTAAATACTTATTATTAATTATATTAAATTATAAATTTATTAATAAATTATTATAGATTTATTAATAAATTATAATGTAAAAATAAAAATTAATTAATAGTATATTAAATTAAAAAGTTATATTTATTTATTTATTTATTTATTTATTTATTATTATTTATTATTATTATTATTATTATTATTATTATTATTATATTATTATTATTATTATTATTATTATTATTATTATTATTATTATTATTATTATTATATGTAAAAGTAAAAAAAAAAAAGGTAAACTAACGACTTTTGTGTTTCACAACGTCAGCAATACAGCTTAATCACGAGGGGGGCACAGGTTTTCATAATGCAACAAAAGCGGCATTTTAATGTTGCTTAATGCGATCCAATGCAATCGCCAAACATGGGTATATTTTAACTAATGCTGGGCCCATGAACTAATGTTGTGCAATGCTGCATGCCAAACATACCGTCAGTGTTTAAAAGAGTATTAGTATGTTTATAAAATTTGTATCTTAAGTGTTGATGTGACATTTCATGTATTATTTAATGATTATTGTTAACAATTAACAAATTAATGATGGGATAACAAAATCAAACGAAACTTATCAGATTGCACCAAATGAATGGTAACATGTTACTTGGGATTGTATTTCAAATTTTTAAGGGTTAATTTGCATTAAACTCCTGGTTGAGCTCACTTAGAGGTCCTTAGTTCATACGGGAATGTCTTGTAAAACAAATATTAAATAATGTCTTGTAAAACAAATATTAAATAATGTCTTGTAAAATAAATATAATAATGGATTAACAATCAGTTTAGAAGGTCCATAAATCCAAATAGATCGAAAACCAATGTTCACGTTTGCTGTAAGGTCACTAATAATGCGCTAATCACGACCCTTAAACGGGAAATCTTTACGAATATCCCTTTCCGTGAGTTCCTCTCATCATTGTCCTTCCCCCATAATAAAAAAACTGTTGGATTTTTAGTCCAGTATTGTTGGATCCTTAATCCAACGTTGGGCTTATATGTGAATAATTATGTATTACGGACTGTCAAATAAGATTTAACCCAATTAATAGTGATCTAATTAGGTTTGGGTTTTATGGGCTTTAATGTATCTAATACGGTGTGAACCTTTAATGTGTAGAGACCTAATGGTATTCTAATTCTATGATGGGCAGAATTATGAATACTTAATGACAAAAGAAAAATGTTGTCTATATAAGTGGTCATGGTTCTCAGGTCACACATAATCTTTCCATTATCTACTGACATCCTATCATCAGAGAGAGAGTAGTGAGAAACTTAAAGAATTCTCTAGGAGAACGTGTTAATCTGGAAGGCCAATCACACAACCCTAGAGAGGAATTCAGCATGATAAATTCAGGTACGCTTCCGCATAATTTATTGTTAGTTTTTTGTGATACAACATGAATGTTCCTAGGATATATGTGATGGTTTTCACTAAAGGTTTTGTCTTAACAAGTGGTATCAGAGCCTCTTCATGTTGAATCATTGATAATCAAATTTAATTTTGATTAATGATTAAAATCTTTGGTGTTCTTGAATTTAATAATACCAGAATCATTGAAATTATTGAATTTGAGAACAACTCTTTGTGGTTGTTTCTGACATTATAAAATATTTAAAATCTAGAATTTATTTTTTTCTCGAAATTTGGATTTAAAAAAAAAAAGGGTTCGGTTTATATGGTTTCAGCCGGCGGTAGCTACTGCCACCGCTGGCGCTGGGAGAGGCATGACCGTTAAGGAGTGCCAGATTAAGAGAAAGCGACGGCAGAAGCGGCCGCATCAAGAACACAAAAAAAAAAAGGACGGCCGCTTATCGGCTGGTAGAGGCGCGGCCATCTGGCCGCGTCTGCAGGCAAGCCGTGACGTATTTGGATGAAGTGGCGGCAGCGGCCACGGCCACCGCCTAAAGAAAAAAAAAAGGGTTAAAGGGTTAAAGGTTTAGGGTTTTCAAATTTGGGCCGGTTTAAGACCGTCGGTTCAACACAAACCGGTCTAATTTAAAACCGGTCAATGGTCTGAACCGGCCAAAGTTTTACCGGTCAATAGTTGACCATTAACCGTTGACCGATTAAACTTTGACTTTGACCTATTTTTTTTTATAATTTTTAAATTCAAATAATGGTATATTTACATGTATTTTAAAGTGAATTAATTGAAGCAACATATCACCAAAGTGGTTTTTTTTGTGGAAATTAATTTATTCTGGAATATAAAAGGTTTTGTATATGTAATTTCTGTGAATATCAATCAGCCCAAAGGAAGGTCCATAGTTAATAGAATTGCATGTGCACCTGTAGTAATAAACACGTGATGATTATTCGGTTTTACATGTAAATAATAAATCGGCCCAAAAGAAGATTTATTGTTTGATATGTTTTTATTATCAGTGTTTGATTACTACACCAAGATATCACCTATAAGTTAATATTTTGTCCAGAGATGAAATATTAATGGAGTGCCCAGTATCTTGAGATGGAGTTTACCTTTATTTGAATATATTTTTATTTTAAGACTAATATGAGCTTGTTTTGTTTGTTTGTTGTTCTCTATTCAGTTATGTCAGCTGTTAATATTACTGCCAACATCAATTATATTTAGATGCTAAATGGCTCTAACTTCAAATCACGGCACGAGAACCTCTCAATAGTTCTTACAGTCATGGATCTTGACCTTGCATTAAGGGTTGATTCTCCCTCACCTCTTACAGATGAGAGTACCCCTGATGATAAAAGAAAAATAGAAAGGTGGGAGAGATCAAATTGCATGTGCATGATGATCATGATGAATGCTATTCCAGAAGCATTCAGGGGCTCAATAACTAAAAAAGAAACTACAGCTAAGGAGTTCCTTGCACAGATTGAACAAAGGTTTGTCAAGAACGAAAAAGGTGAAATTGGTATGCTCTTGGCAAGCCTAATTTCAATGAGGTATACAGGTAAAGCTATATTAAGGAGTACATCATGGAGATGTCTCATCTTGCTTCTAAGCTCAAAGCACTAAAGCTTGAACTCTCTAAAGACTTGCTAGTGCATTTGGTTTTAATATCCTTATCAACACAGTTTAACAAATTTAAGGTGAGCTATAATTGTCAGAAAGAGACTTGGTCTCTGAATGAGCTCATATCACACTGTGTTCAGGAAGAAGATAGGCTTAAGAAAGATAAGATAGAAAGTGCTTACTTTGCCTCTACCTCTAAAGGCAAGGATAAAGGCAGGAAAAAGAAGAAGGCTAAAGAAGCTGCAGATACAACTCGCCAAACGAAACAACAAAAAGAAACCTGGTGATCAGGAAGGTACTGGTTGTTTCTTCTGTGGGGCTGAGAGGCATAAGAATAAGCATTGCACTAATTACCATACATGACGTGCTAAGAAAGGTATGCTTCTTAGTTTGGTTTGTTCTGAGGTTAATTTAACTTCAATGCCTAGACACGCATGGTGAATAGATTCTGGTGCAACCACTCACATCAGTGTGTCTATGCAGGGTTTCTTGAATTGCCGAAAACCTAGTGATGGTGAAAAATACATCTATGTGGGCGATGGCAAAACAATTGAAGTTAAAGCAATTGGAAGTTTTAGATTATTGTTGAAAACCGAATTTTATTTGGATCTTAATGAAACATTTGTTATTCTATCTTTTCAACGGAATTTGATTTCTATTTCCGCTTTAGACAAATCTGGTTATTCTTGTTCATTTGAGAATGAAAAATTCAGTTTGTTTCATGATTCAAAATTGGTTGGTTCTGGTTATTTGTCAGGTAATGATAATCGATATATGCTTGATACGATTGCTTCATTTAATAAATTCCTGCAATTAAGTACACGAAGTTTAAAGAGAAAATTAACCAATGAGAATTTGGCTGTGTTATGGCACAGGAGATTATGTCATATCTCCCGACGGAGAATAGAGAAACTTGTGTCAGACAAAATTCTTGGCCCCTTAAATTTCACATATTATGATATATGTGTTAACTGTATCAAGGGGAAACAAACCAATAAAATGAGATTTGAAGCCAATAAGACTTCGGACATATTAGAACTTATACATACAAACATTTGTGGGCCATTCCTTGTGGCAGCTTGGAATGGTCAATAATATTTTATGATGTTCATAGATGATTTTTCTAGATATGGCTACATATATCTCCTCAATGAAAAGTCACAGTCCTTGGATATGTTCAAAAATTTTAAGACTGGAGTTGAAAACCAACTCGGCAAAAAAATTAAAAGTGTCATATCTGACCGTAGTGGTGAGTACTATGGTAGATGTGATAGTTTAGGTGAACAACGTCTAGGACCGTTTGCTAAATTCTTAGAGGAATGCGATATCAGTTTGCTAAATTCGTAGAGGAATGCGATATCGTCTCACAATACACTATACCGGGTTCGCCCACTATGAATGGTGTTGTTGAAAGACGAAACAGGATTTATCATTCTACCTTACTAAAATCACTCTAGAGAGAAGCACTTAAGATTGCAGCATATATCCTTAATAGGATTCCAACTAAAGCGACTGCCAAGACCCTTTACGAGCTTTAGACAGGCAAAAATACTAGTTTAAAGCACCTGCATGTTTAGAGATGTCCAGCTGAGGCAAAGCCTTATAGGCCTAATGAAAAAAAACTGGACTCAAGGATGATGAGCTGCTATTTTATTGGATACTCTGAACGATCTAGGGGGTACAAGTTTTATGATCCCACGATTAAGTCGATCTTTGAGTCAGGAAATGCTCGGTTCTTTGAGGATGTCCAGTTTGCAGGGGGAGATACAGTTAGAGACTTTATCTTTAAAGAGGAATATGTTGATATTCCCATAGGTGTCATTGGCATTGATCAGGGTCTCATTCCTAACTTTGTTCAAGACACAACAAATCAAGATAATGTTGGAGAAACCCCAATACAAAAAGTTATTCCAGAAGAACAAACTCTACCACCTCAAGAACCTATACCATTGAGGAGGTCCACTAGAGAAAGGAGAAGTGCAGTGCCAGACGACTACATTGTATTTCTCCAAAAACATGAGGTAGACATAGGCGTGATGGAAGATGATCCGATTAATTTCCGTCAAGCCATGGAAAGTTTTAACTCTCAGAAGTGGATTGATGCCATGAATGAGGAAATAAAGTCTATGAAGGACAATGACGTTTGGGATCTCGTCCCATTGCCAGAAGGTGCGAAACTTATTGGTTGCAAATGGATATTTAAGACCAAAAAGAATTCGAAAGGCAATGTGGAACAGTATAAAGTACGTCTTGTCGCAAAGGGTTTTACACAGAAAGAAGGCATCGATTATAAAGAGAATTTATCTCTAGTTTTTTCAAAAGACTCTTTCAGAATCATAATGGCATTAGTGGCGCATTTCGATCTTGAGTTACATCAGATGGATATTAAGAAAACGTTTCTCAATAGTGACATTAATGAGACGATATCTATACTGTAACCAGAAAACTTTGTGTCTGGAGACCTAAAGAATATGGTTTATAAACTTAAGAAATCCATTTATGGGCTCAAACAAGCATCTCAACAATGGTATTTTAAGTTTCATCAAGTGATCATCTCATTCGGTTTCGAGATGAATTTGGTTGATGATTATATATACCATAAGTTCTGTGGGAGCAAGTATATTTTTCTGGTTTTATAGCCAAGAATTTTGAGATGAAAGATCTTAGTGATGCCTCTTTTGTATTAGGCATATAGATACACCGGGACCGCTCTCGGGGTATTCTTGGATTATCACAAAAGAGCTATATCGAAACAGTTCTCAAGAGATATAGCATGTAAGTTTGCAAACTAGGTGATACCCTTGTGGTTAAGGGAGACAGATTTAGTCTCAATCAGTGCCCCAAAAAATGATTTCGAGGAAAAGAAAATACAGAAGATTCCTTATGCGTCAGCAGTAAGAATTCTGATGTATGTTCATGTTTGTACCTGACCAGATATTACGTACGTTATTGGAATGTTAGGCAAATATTTACAGCAACCCAGGAGTAGACCATTGGAAAGCAGCCAAACGAGTCTTGCGGTACTTATAGAGAACAAAAGACATATGCTCAAATATCGGAGGTTAGATCAGCTTAAGATTGTTGGGTATACTAACTCCGATTTTGTTGGATATCAAGATAGTATGAAATCCACTTCGGGTTATATCTATATACTAGCTGGGGGTGCTGTCTCTTGGAAGAGTGCTAAACAGTCTCTTATAGCCTCTTCCACTATGGCAGCAAAGTTCATAACGTGTTATGAGGCATCCAATCACAGAATATGGTTACGAAATTTTGTCATCGGATTGCATATAGTAGATGGTCTTGATAGGCCACTCAGATTATTTTATGACAATAAGTCAGCAGTGTTGTATTCTAATAACAACAGGAGCTTGACGAAGTCAGAGTATATAAAGATCAAGTTCTTAGTTGTTAAAGAAAGAGTTCAGAGTGGACAGTTGTCTATAGAGCACATTGATATAAACTCCATGATTGCGGATCCGCTTACTAAGAGACTACCACCCAAAACGTTCCATGAGCATGTTGCTCATATGTGTGTCATGTCATTAAAGGATATTCAGTTCTAATAGAAGTTTTGTAGTTTTAAATGCTCTTATATTATAGACATTTTTAGTTATTTCGGTTTATGGATATTTAAGATTATTTTTTATAGAAATAAAGTTTTGGTTTATTCACACTTTGATTTTAATATGGTTTGATTTCACTAAAGTTTAAGTTGGACCAATTGGAAATAGGCATGTTCAGATCACATTGCATGAAATTTCTATACTACACATCCACATCATGATCCATGTCATTCAGTTGTATTGGTATAGTGATCATTAATGGGTTGAGTTACGATAATTGTAACGCATGCCGCTTTGATCCTATGTTCGTATGATTGATGGACCGAATTGGTTATAGATACATTTCGGCAATGACAGTAAGGATGAGCTTATACAGTTATTTTTGCAAAGTATAATTATAAGATTACACATATAGCCCAAGTGGGAGATTGTTGGATTTTTAGTCTAGCATTGTTGAATCTTTAATCCAACGTTAGGCTTATATGTGAATAATTATGTATTGCGGACTGTCAAATAAGATTAAGCCCAATTAATAGTGATCTAATTAGGTTTTTGATTTTATGGGTTTTATTGTATCTAATTGGGTGCGGGCCTTTAATGTGTAGAGACCTAATGGTACTCTAATTTTATGATGGGTAGAATTAGGAATACTTGATGACAACAGGAAAAGATTGTC
Organism: Murraya paniculata; assembly: GCA_030449075.1. Lineage (NCBI taxonomy): Eukaryota > Viridiplantae > Streptophyta > Magnoliopsida > Sapindales > Rutaceae > Murraya > Murraya paniculata. Next base: position 84,696 of record JAEVFN010000065.1, read on the forward strand.
TATATAAGTAGTCATGGTCCCCAGGTCACATGTAATCTTTCCATTCTCTACTAACATCCCATCATCAGAGAGAGAGCAGTGAGAAACTTAAAGGATTCTCTAGGAGAACGTGTTGATCTGGAAGACTAACCACGCAACCCTAGAGAGGAATTCAGCATTATGGATTCATGTAAGCTTCTGTATAATTTATTAGTGGTTTTTTATGATACAACATGAATGTTCCTGGAATATAGGTGGTGGTTCTCACCAAAGGTTTTGTCTTCATAGAAACAACCTTCTGCTCTTGATGAATTCCTCAACACCCTTGTTCCAGTACTTTAAACCCTAAGAAACCTACACTGCAATATCTTTCACTTCACACATCATAACATGCCCTATCCACAAACCAGTCACATAAATAACCCATAAACGTCCTAATTGCTACAATTAGGGTTCCATGCGATTGACCTAATTTGTTGTATAAGTGATATAGCCCGATACTGTCCCAAACTTTGGGGCAATTCTCATATTGGCTCTCTATTATTTACTAGTAGAGTATGCTCCCATATCACTGTTTATTACTGAATGATACTAGGATCCCAATATTTGATGCTTAACTAATATAACATTCACCAATTGAATGGTAGAATATAATAATAAGTAATCTTACATTCAATTAGATGATAAAATAGAGTAATAAATTAGTTTACATTCATAATCTAATGAATGAGCTAGATATTATTGAGACTCAAATATTGAAATTTCTAGCACCCATTATCCTACTCAAATTTATAATCCACAAGTCAAAAACTAGTCAAAGTTTTAATACAAGATTTTCGGACCAGGCCAAAATAAAGTGAAAATCATTCAGCCAATCCATATAGGAAACGTGGCAAAGTGAAAATCCTATAACGACAACTACAAAAATATAAATGAATATTTATACAAACCAAATTCGATCGAATGATCTCAATTTTGGTCTCCAGTAGGATTCAGATTTTTGATTTATTGTACCCCCATAATTGCAAGTATTTTCCCTTTAAATTGAAATTGGAACGCCACCAAAACACATGTTATTGATAAGTATGGTGGTGTCATCAGTCAATAAGCAACTAAGCACCAAAGAGATACATATATCTCTACAACTGTATACGTATAAACAGTTAGGAGTACAATAATGATAAGATTAATCTAGATAATTGACGGCCACTGGTTGAAAAGCTAAGGTGATTATCCATTGTTGGATTATATTTGGTGGTATGATTATCCCAATAAGGATATACCGAAAGCCAAACTCGCAAGTGCTTTTCCTCTAGTGATTATTTTGCTAAATGAGGTGTACTTTTAGACTTTAGAGGATGATTTGTTAAGGTTTTGGTAGTGCCGCCAGATAAGCACTGATTTGTCATTTTCAAATATTCCAAAATTATCAGCAAGAAGTGCCAAAACTTAAGTTGAGCATATGAATTGACTTTAATTTATATTATCACTCGAACTATTAATGGTTCCAGAACCTATCGTTAATCATTTTATAGGGCCAACTCTTAATGGTTCCAGAACCTATCGTTAATCATTTTGTAGGGCCTTTTTTTGCCCTTTTTTTCTTTCATGCAAATGGACTTCCATGATATGCAATATTTTTTGAAAAAATAATGAAACTTAATCTCATTTCATTATAAATAATATATAGCACAACAAATAATGATCATCAAACTGATTTTATAATATATCTTTCATATATCTTTCATTATCTCCAACGTATATGTACACAGTTAAATTCATACGTTGTGTATGTATGAATTAGACCTATATAATTTTATATCATGTGACTGGAATACGTTGAGAGAATATTTTTCTTAAACAAATCTAAAATCTTGAGTTGGCTTTTAAGCATTAGTTAAACTTGTAGACTTATGCATATAGATCCATGCATAAGTGGAGTCACACTATATTTTCATATGACATTGACCCATTAAAAATACCGATCTAAATGTGACAAAAGGTGTTAGGGAAGGGAAATTATCCTATATGGAAACGGAATAATTCCTAAGCTAATGAGGTAACCCTAAATTTATGAGCTAATTAATTTCTAAACATTATGCACTAGGCCCATGAATTTCCCTAAGAGCAAATCAAGCTCCACTTTAACCATCCTCCGTCTCTTCATTTAGGATGTAGCTTGCAAATTAACGTGGGCTTTTGGGTTGAAGAAAGAAGAGATCTCAGAAGTGGAAGTTGAAAGACAAATATCCAATCAATTAAAAACGAGGATAATGACACTACCCATGAAATGTACACAAACAAAAACAAAAACAAAAATTAAGTTGTAAGGAAATTTAATGGCAGCAAAAAATGCATAGATATATATTAAATGAATCTAGCTAAAAACAGAAGTTAGCTCTGTTATTATAGTAAAATCTCTATAAATTAATAAATTAAATTAATAATGTTGAGCCTTATTAATTTAAAGAGGTATCAATTAACTGATAAATAAATTAATAATTTATTAATTTATAAAGTTTATATACAATTCAATGAATTTTAATCAACTAATAACTTATTATATTTTATCAATCCAATCAATTAAAGATGAATCAATCCACTAAATATAAATTAAATTAACAAAAAAAAACTTAAAATTCTTGCAATTTCAGAATTCAACCCCAGAACTTCTAGGAGCATAAAAAAAACTAGCGATGAGATCCAACTATATTTAAATTTTAAGAAAAAATTATTTAATAATTACCACAACAATTATATTTTCAATTTCATCAAATTATTATTTTATGATACGAATGAAACTACAGAGTTATATAAGGATTTTCAAAACAAATATTCTTTTACTAATTTATCCAAATTATTAACTTAGCACTTTTGCCCAAGCCGGGACCTCAAAAAATTATTATATAATAAAGGTTATTAATATATTAAACATTAAATTATATAGGTTTTATTGTTTATTAAATGATTAAAAAATTATACAAATGGGTGTGGCTAAGTTACTTAGCGTTGTAATGTATAACAACCCGAAGGTTGTAACAAATCAAATCAAATCAAGTGTAGTTTAGTTTTTAAATACTTTTGAGTTATTGGATTCAACTCTTAACTTATTGTAAGTTACAACATTATATAACTTACTAAGGTCCATATATACGTATACAATTATTTTCTGGTGTAGATTCCAGCATCTTTTAAAAAGCAAATATACTATATATATATCATATGATTATAAAGTGAATATATATTTTAAAGGATTTGGGTATATATATATGAGAATAATTATATATATATATATATATATATATATATATATATATATATATATGTCTGTATGTATATATGTATGTGTGTGTGTGTATATATATATATATATATATATATATATATATATATAAAGAACTTAACATTAATTTTTTTTTAAAGAAAATTTAACATTAATAATAAAATGCAAAATATTTGAACTTTGAGACCATTTGCTTACGGGCATCCACTTCTTGTGGGTGAGTGCGGGAGATGAATTTTAAATGTGTCAATTCACAACAATAAGGTTAATGAATGTACTAATTGCCTGCCCAAGCAAGAGAAAAATGTCCACCCAAAAATCCACAATTGACCGTTCTTTTTGTTGACGGGTCGTCACATCACATCATCAAAACTCAGATGTTTTGATACGTGGCGGAATCTCTGTGGCACTGCTGCATGCAGTTGACTCCGGCCACCGTCACAGTTTATTATTTGTTTTGACTTGAATAGTTTTATTAAAACAAAATATTATTTTGGTATAATTTATCTAATCAATACAAATATGTATTTAATATTATAAGTTTTTAAATTTTTTATTATTGTTTGTTAATTTTTTAATAAAATATTTGAAGATTAAGTAAATTATTTTGTCTTTGCTAACAAAAATTTAAATTTTAGAATTTGAGAGTAGAGGTTGAAATTTTTTTTAAATATCAAAATATTTAAAATAATTTTTACTTATTTTATTTATTTCATAACATTCCTTTAAAAAATTTTATATATTAAAATAACTTAATAATTTTTAATAAAAACTCTCATTAACAACTAAACAATTAGACTTTTTTTATAAGAATTTTATTTAAATATGCTCTATTTAAAAAGTTATACCAAACATATTTTTTTTATATATACTGATATATTATAATCAGAACTTTAATGATATTTACAAAGAGAGATGAATTTGAACTCTCCTTAATAATTTTATTATGGAACATCTTGAAGGTCAACGCTCATTTAATATTAGAGAGAAATCTATCTTTATTTTAATATTAAAAAAAATCTATTCTACTTTATAGTAGTTTTCTAATCATGGATCCCTAACTTTAATAAAATCAGGAATAAGGTAAAAGACAAAAAAAATATAGACTCTAATGTATTATTTTTTTGTCTTTTAACTTATTCCTAACTTTATTAAAGTCTGAGATCCATGACTAAAAAACTACCTTTCTACTTTATATACAAAATAATAAATAAACCTTTACTTAAAAGGGAAGTCAAGTCCTAACAAATACGCCTAAAGTTATTGGGCGTAGTCCATTGGCCAACCGAATGTATGCTTAATTTATTACTTTTGAGGATAAGCACTTTGACACACTTCTTAGGTTCGCTTTTAGTGATTTAATTAAAGTATTAATGGTCGGACGAACAGTGATTAAGCGTGGGTTTAGAGCCACTAATCTTTGTTTTATTATCTTCATTAATGTTGGATTTAATTAGTGGCTTTGAAATGCTCAGATATTGTGATTAAAAAGAAATGCACTTTTTCATTAGGAATATTATGACATTAAAGATTGTCACACTTTTGATTTGTTTTGTTTTGTTTTGATTCTGTCTTTTGTCAGAATCAGCCGTTGTCAGTAGTCATTTTCCAATTTAAATTATACTCCATCTATTTAATTAATTTGTCGATGTCAAACTTCCAAAAATCGTGCTAGCAATCCATTTCTAAGATAGTTACTTGAAGTCCATGAAACACGTTGTAGTAGCCATTTTACAAAAACTACAGCAATCAGCTTACTAAAAATTTATTACAACAATTCTTTTATTTAAAAAATTTATTTATTTTTTACAATACGAAGCAGAAACCACATGTATGTTTTTGTCTAGCGGCACAAAGCAGTTTGCAATGGCTGTGACTCAATGGCTGACTCAGAATTTTAATTTGGATAGTAGTGAAATATATCGAAAATTAGAATTGTTGGTTAGAGAGTAATTTATAAAGGGGATTTTGAAGTTCAGGTTAAAAATTATGAAGATGAAAAATAAGATTTTGCCTACCTTTTCAAAACTTATTATCATTCAGGTATAGAAATCAAATTTTAATTGTAATTTAATAAATAATTATTAGATTTACTAAGTGGTAAATTCCAACTAATGATGGCGCTCTTCAAATAGGGCTTTCTTTTTATTGGATTTGATGATGATGAATTTTTCATTGGAGCTGATCTTAATAAGTCTATAAGTTTCTACTAAGAGTCTGCTTCCTTAGGTGATGAGGGTGACTTTATTAAATGATGTTTTATGAACACAAGAAAAAGATTATAGGGCCAACTTCACTGGTAAACTCTCTGCTGATCAAGTTAATCATTGTATTTTTTTAATACTGTGAACTTTGAGTTAGGAATTTTAGAAAGAGAAAATTAGCATTTTCTCTTTTTTGTGAGTTTTTACTCACTTTTAAGTGAGAATACAGGCATGTATATAGACAAAATTAATTTAACTTGAGTCCTAATTACTATAATGATAAGTGTCATTGTTCTTGTGACAGTCAATGGCACTTATCTTTTTGTGCCCATGTTCAGTGACACATGGACATGCAATCTTGTGTGCTCTAATCTTGGTTTTTTTTTTTTCTTTTCTAGGATCTTGAGATCATAAAAATCTTGGAACTTATATGGTTTATCTTACGTAGTTTGTTTTTGGAATCTAGGTGGTTTGTCTTAGGATCCTGGAACTTTGGAACGATTTGTGGTTTTTCTTAAGATTTTGGAATCTTAAGAATCTTAGAACCTTGAACTTAGGGGGTTTATTCTATGTGATTTGTTCTATGAATCTTGGAATCTTAGGAACCTAGGAGGTTTAACCTAGGTGATTTTTCCCAGAAACCTTGGAACCTAGGAATCTTCGAGGTCAGGAATCTTGGAAACTCAGAGATTTTATCCTACTTGGTTTGTCCTAGAAACCTTGGAGGCTAGGAACCTCAAGACCTAAGAACCTTGGATGCTAGGAATCGTAGAATCTAAGAACATTGGAATTTTGGAGGCTAGAAACCTTGAAACCTTGGAACCTTGAAACCTAAGAGAGTTATCCTAAGTAGTTTGTCATAAGAATATTGGAACCTAAGAACTTATGAGATTTATCCTGGGTGGTTGTTCTAGTAACCTAGAAGGTTTTATCTTAGGTGATTTATTCTAGGAACTTTGAAACCTAGGAACCTAGGAGATTTTATTTTAGGTGGTTTGTGCTATGAACCTTGGAACCTATGAACCTTGGAAATTAGGAGATTTTATCCTAATAGTTTGTTATAAAACCTATGAGGTTTATCTTATTTGGTTTGTCTTAGAAACCTCAAAACCTCGAAGGTAGAAATCTCAGGACATGAGAGGTTCTATCGTAGGTGGTTTCTCCTATGAATCTTGGAACCTAAGAATCTTAGAGGTTAGGAATATCGAAATTTAAGAAATTTTATCGTCGGAGATTTGCCCTACAAAACCTTAGAGGTTTAAAATCTATGAACCGAGGAGGTTTATCTTGGGCAATTTGTTTTAGAACTCTTGGAGACTAAGAACCTCAAATCTGGAAGATTTTATCTTAAGTGATTCGTCATAGGAACCTAGAAGGCTAGAAATCTAAGAACCTATGTAGTTTTATCCTAAGCAATTTATCCTAAAAATTTTTGTCAATCTCTTCTCGGGCTTTGCAGGGACCATATTTATTTAGGCTCTAGTTACATCCATTCTATTTTTGGTTCAACAAAATTATTCAAATTATTTAATTAAATTTAAATAACCTCAATTAATACATTTGACGTCGTGACTATGTGAGAATGTGACTAATTTTAAAGAAATGAATGTGAAGTTAGAAATTTAAAGTGATACTTCAAATGCAATTTTGAAATTTGTATTTTACTTTTTTATAACTTAAAAAAAGAATAAAAAATATTTAAAAAATTAGCGCCGGCCCTTAGGCCGTCACGGATGGGACTATTATAGGCTTGTGCCTGTGCTATTCCCGTGCCTAAACCCAACTCTTCGGCCCATGCCACTGTGGTGTGCGGACACAAGCTGTACCGCTCCGCGCCCGTAAGGACTGGGGCCATGCCTGTTGGTCCGTTGACTGTGACTACAAAGTGACTTCACGACAGGCTAGTAGCTGTTTCATAGCTCAGAAACTCTTCATTTTAGTCTCCTTGATGCCTTTGCTCCAAGTGACTGAATTGTCTGACGCTTATAAAATTCACTTCGATTGCAATCATATTTATCGCAAAGGCAACTCATGGTATGATTATGGATTTTTCAGTGCTAACCTAGTGCGATGAGCCGCCTAGCTGTCTTCATAAGGGTATGATGACTGTTAATTTGTTAGCGTATGCCTCAGTATAGATTGGTATAAGCTTTGCAGGTAATTGGGATCTGTCCCTATTCCCTATAGCTTCTTTTTCAATAAAATTTGCTGTTTATATAAATAAATAAATAATTAAAAAATAAAAATCAAACTACAAACGCTTTGTACAAATGATTTGACATGATAATATTGGTTGAATGATTACATCACATATCCACATGATTTATTTCTATTATTTTGTGTTTACATTAGTTTTCAGCTGTTAGATTTTTTGGTTAATGATCATAATCTAGTGATTTACATCTCCATAGATGATAACCTCGGATAATATATTATCCTGTGATTTTTTTTCCCCCAAACAATGAAATTGAATCTGATTTGCATGTTTTGAAATGCATAAATATTCTTGAAAAGAATCACATTAAGAAATTCACAAACAATCCCATGTAGAAGAATTCTTAACAGTGCACTGCATAAAACATCCTAAAGGTCAGGCAAGAAAGGTAACCTGTCAACAGTGTATGGTGTTCCATTTGAGTTGCTGGTGGAGCCAAGAAACTCATCAAATTCAATGTCTTCATCAAATGTTTCACCAGCGTTTCTGGGTTCATCCGGCCTAGTTTGAAATGGAAGAATGCGGAGACATGCATCTGGCTCTTTACCAACTCGCTGGTACTGTAGTTGGTATTTTCGAATGAGGTCTATCTGAATGGACAAAATGTACGATGGCCTTGGCAGTAGCTCCATGGATTCTCCTTTTGGCATCACTACCTGCTCAATGGCTACTCTTGCCTCCTATAAAACAGAAAATAGTTGTATTAAAGGTCATATTGTAACAATTCGGGTGAAGTATGCATTTGCCAAACATCAATATGCTGCATGACGACGCGACAATGTATCATAAACTCTTTACTTTAACCAATTAGCGAGAAACTGAAATTCTTTCAATATTGTTTCTTTTTTTCTTTTTTCCGCTTTTATCAAGTGAAAACAGAGACAACTTAACAGAAAAGCAGAATCCAAGAATTCAAGATAGGCATTTCATGTAAACATACATACATATTCACGCTTGCAATTTATGATAATATGTAGTTGTTGACAAAAAAAAAAAAAAAAATATGGAAACCATTTAGCAAAAATAAAATTTCTTGCAAATTCACCATATTTCAGACGGATTATTATTATCATTAGGATTGAAAGATAATAATTCAATCAAATTTGAACAGATACTTTACTTCTTGGATCACTGAATTCCAATTTTTTTTTTTTTTATGAAATCAACTATAATTAAATAGAGGGAGTTCTTTGGGTAAATATCATGGGATCCATTAACCAAATTGTGCTTTCAAAAAATAAGTCAGATGGCTTTATGATAACTAATCACCACGCATATGGACAAATCCATTGTTACCTCCAGGGCATCAATCTTCTCTGACAAATTGATCTTCTCTTCTGGTCTAAAATCCTTGAATTCACCTGTAAGATCATCTATTAATGCTCGTAGGGCCTTTGTTATCTGCACCAGTGAGCTTGTCTAAAAGAAAACCAGAAAATATTGTCATGAAGACACTGATGACAATTAACAAAAGGCTGCTAATAAGGCTGTGAAAACGATTTTCACTAACCTTTGTCACATAAATGGGTATGTCATGAGATTTAGCGGCAGCCTGAATGCCGGAATTCTTCTTGAGCTTAGAATGCAAAGCAAGTAGTGCATCTGCTTCACTGATATTATCGGTTAATTGAACTGCATCATCCATTTGCAACTGTTTAATCACTTGTACTACAGTGGCCTCCAGGATCTACAATAACTGATTATTCTGTTAATTTTATACCCAACAGTATCTCATTATGTAACATGCATTACAACAAGAAGCGCCAAATCTCTCAGTGAATTAAGCTGCAGATGTGAAGTAGAATATAAGATACAATGACAGTATCCAACAAAAAAGACTCTAGTCAATTGCTGACAAATTTATAAAAAAATCACCAGAGCAAATAAAATTTCCTCACTTTGTTGCTTTTATATTTTTGGTCGCAACTCACAATTATTTTCGCACAAACTTAAAAAATCTAAAGTACCAGCTAATATAAATATCCAAACCTGTCACACATGACCAAAGGAGTTTTCTAGGTCACAGTCTATATAAATCAGCATCCAATCCGAGAATCCCAGACTTTATTAAAATCTAGGACGAGTTTACAACATTGTAAACTACCTTTTACAATGTTGTAAAAGTCCAAAAATCTTTGGAAAAAGGGGGGGTACTGGGCAGCGTTGAAGGCTTTTTCGTTAGCGAAATCCCTTGCTACTGGGAATTCAAAAAGTTTTTTTTGTACAACAAATAAATAATAAAAGGTTGAAATAATCTGAATCCCCCGGACTCAAAAATGAGTTAATTGTGTTTCGAATTTATACTATAGAATTTAGAAAAATCGAAAAAAGTAAGTAAACATTCCCTTTTGTAATGTTTTGAACCAATTGATTTGTCTACTGAATTCGAAAATAAAAAAAAAAAAAAAGTACTTTTTTTTTATTTGAAAACGGAATCAAGACAAACTAGAAAGTTTCAACTTTCTTTTTATTTTACTATTTTTTTGATTCCCAGGATTTTTCTTCTTTCAAATTCCCCATTTCTGCTTTGATTTTACTCAAAGCACTACAATCCGGGATTCATGGATTGAGAAATTTTCGTATATATACATAGGGTTTGCTAATGAGGACATATTTATTTTAACAAAGTGAGTATGCCGCTCAAATACAAAGAAACACAAACTACAACACATTGGAGACTGCATTTTTTATCTATTAGTAGCACCTTCACTTTTTTGAAATGATGATGCCCTCAGTAGAGAATTATTATCATTATTATTATTACATACATACATATATACATACATACATATATATATACATGTATATTTTGCTCAAGTCACAACTATAACTAAAATAACTATATTGTGCATGTCGAACACACAAGTACATTAACACTTTCCCAGTCATTAACCCCCAAGTCGTACATATTTCATAAACCAACACCATATGACATTTCAAGATTACAACAAAGATCAAACATCAGGAACAACAAATAAAATTAACTCCATAAGGAAAATAATTTCTATTCAAAACAACAAGGTGAGAATATCTTACACCATAGACATACAGGCGAAGAAGCAATCCATCTTCCCAAGAATCCTCTCCAATGTTCGGAGGAAATCCAGATATGAACTGAATCTTGCCAGTTCTTTCTTCTGTCACCTCCATACCATCTTCAACCGTCATTTCATCTTCCTCATCAGAAGAAGTTTCAGTGAAAATTTCCTTTTGCAGTGTCTCTTTTGAACCATCATGCTGCATCCTGCGAATTTCAACATTTGGGATACGGCCTTTGCCAATACAAGAGCAATAACAAGCCAAACAAAAAGAGAAGTTTACCACCACTTTACCAATGGAAATGTATACAGAACATGAAATGGCAAGCATTTGTTTTTTATTTCAATATGATGAAGAAATACCTGAGAGAATAGCATCCACAGTTGCTTCAAGGCTACGATGAACACGCAATTCAGTCTTCGAAACTATCTCCACGGCACAACTAAACGTTGAAGGACCTTTCCTTTCCAACACTGTTTTCTGGACGCCTCTCCGGTTTGCTTCTTCATCGCCAAGTGTTACATTCTGAAAATTTATTGCAGTAATGTTAAACTAATGTCCATGAACCAAGCGCCACTTGAGAAGCAAAACAGAGTGTATTACATTTTGTTTTGAGATTCTCACAGTCTGAGATTCGCACAGTCGAAACCTCATTTCATTTAGGCACAAAATGCCCATCCCAAAGTTCTTTTTTATTACAGTAAATAATAAATTGTAGACCCCGGCAAATGTACTAAACCTGATAAATAAATTGTAGACCCCGGCAAATGTACTAAACCTGATAAATTAATCATACAGCAGTATTACCATCCCTCACCTGCACTCCTCCAACGAGCATCTCCAATGAAGGATTCATTATCAAATTCTCTATTGTTACTCCATGAGCAGTGGCAACTAGCTGAATTCCACGTTGTGCAATTGTGCTTGCAGCCATTGCTTCAAGTTTTGTGCCAATCTCATCAATCACAATGACTTGTGGCATATGATTTTCAACAGCTTCTATCAAAACCTGACACATATAAAATTATAAATATGGAAATCACTGACAAATTTTCACTTAGTTAAGGATAAACTAAAATATAGTCCGTCCACTTTTAGGCAACAAAGAACGAGCAAAATGCAAATAAAATTAAATTAAATAACATAAAGAGTTACTATTCACGAGACCATAACTGTGCCTCAGACCACGCTAATGCGCCATTTGAACTGTGATATCATTCAGTGGGAAGGGAGAGAAACAGGTAGAGCATAGTCTTAACCATCCACTCATTCAAATAATGATAATATACAGTACTTTCTAAGTAAGTCCACAAAATAACATTTATTAGTTACATCACACTCAATAAAGTGATGATTCATTTGCACATTGAAAATAACATTTATTAGTTACATCACACTGAATAAAGTGATGATTTTCATTTGCACGTTGACTAAGTAAAAGAGCTCACACTCGCATTAATGAGAAAACCAAATAAAAAACAATAGTTCTTTTTTTTCCTTTTTTTTTTCTTTCTATGTACATTCTTCATGAATGTCATTAGAAGAGTTAAGGCTACTTTGACAAATTAATTTTCCTATATTTCAGAAATTTTCCCTAATTCTTCATCAGTGAGGAATTTCAACCAATCAAATCTTTAGTCAAAACTTCATTATTAATATAGATAAAAATACAATATGAAACCCAAAGGGACAGCTAAAATGATACACTTCTGGCTCATACCTTATGTTGCATTTCAGGGTTTGGGACTTGCATCCGACGAGCATTACCTATTCCTGGATGAGGTATATCACCATCCCCACCTATCTCATTGGAAGTGTCAACAATCATCACGCGTTTCTTGTAATCATTTGCAAGAATTCGAGCTATTTCCCTGGAAATATAAAATTTCTAAGGTTATCCAGCAACCAGGCTTCATTGAGGTAGCAAACTGCATTCTTCACTGCAATGTGATCTCTGATGGTTTGAATTAGTCAACTGCATTTTACCACTACAGACTTCTCCTTTATTTAGGATCTCACTTTCTTTTCAAAGGGTAAGGGTATGTATTCTCTTCACAACTGTCTCTTATTCCAGAAGGTTGTTCAGCTTGTGCTAAACTTCCTTTCTGCTACTCCCTAAAGAAATGACGAGATTGTGAATGCTGAATGGAAACCTAGTTCCATTATCAAAAATGTTGGCACTGAGACTGAAGACACAGAAAATATTCGAGTACTCAAGACACAAAAGCAACCTCGAGGTCTAACTCTCGAAGACCTCATTTTGTATACCTAGTAAACGGGCAATATCTGAAGGGGCTTTCTCTAATATTCTCTCACCATATCACCAGATCCCTGTAGGATCAAAAGCTATAGAAGATTTTGCATTAGGCTTTCACTTTGAAAATTGCAAGAAATGGAAGACAGCCAAATGCAATCCTAGCAATGCCAAAAGGCCCAAAAAAAAAAATTGGAAAACTGGAACCCGTAACTCTGACCAAAAGAGAACGAAAAGCGCGAGAGAGAAACTTTGTCATAAAGGATTAAAACATAAATTTATGTAAATGTAAACAAAAATTTACCTTCAAACAGCAAACAGCAAATTCAAAAGAACAAGTTTGTCATAAAGGACTAAAAAGCATATTTATGTAAATGTAACCAAAAATTGGAAAACCGAAAACTGGAACTTGTAACTCCGACCAAAAAGTGAACAGCAAGTTCAAGAGAGCAACTTTGTCATAAAGGATTAAAAAGCATATTTAGCTTCAAACATAAGAAAAGATTTAACACAATTCTAGGTTATGTAATGTAATCTAGTATCCCTTTTTGCAAGCTTCAAAGCTCACATTTCAAACTTAACAAGGACATACAAATTAAACTTTGCAGTGTTCCATTTCCCACTGACAGGAAAATGTTATATTCTGGCATTACATTAGTAGGTAATCCTCAATTAAATGAGAAATCTCAAAAGGATGAGCGTCCTCTATGCTAAACCCAACTGGGAACTCTCGAGAACATTTAACAATGATACAAGTTTATTTATTTACAAAAACTCAATCCATGCCCATTCGACAAGGATGGGCTGGTAGGTTTGACAAGAAATTTCCATCTTGGAAAAAATTGGTCCCTAGGTATTAAAAGCTACTGGACCAGCCACAATCGGCCTATATACATCTCGTTTAGGAAACAATGACAAAAGAATTAGGAGACTGGCATTAGGAGGGGATGTGGTAACCTGATAATAAGGTAATATTCAAATGTTTTAGTTTAACTAAAATCAGTGACGAGACAACCAAAAAACCAAATAAATAAAAGAATAGAAAGTGCCATTCATGCATCCATAATAAGTACATGAAAGGAATAGCCAACCTAATAATTGTAGTTTTTCCCACCCCAGGAGGCCCAATAAACAATAAAGATGCCCCATCTTGAACCAAATCTTGCAACAAATTAGCACTGCCTGATACTGCTCGACCAACACGACAAGTTAGACCAATAATAGCACCCTTTCGATTCCTGATGGCGCTAATGCGATGCAACGTCCGGCTGATGCCTGCTCGATTGTCAATGGCAAAATCACCCACCTGCAATACACAGTTCTAGTAAGTCAAAAGGCATGATTTTATCTATTATGATTCATCAAGTTATAATTATTAAAACTTTTTGAAAAATGAAACTGTTACAGCTCAACAATAACACTGATTTCATATACAGGCATTTATGAAAGAAACGATGAGCATACTGTCCTGACATCTTTCAAATGTTCAAAAAGCAACAAAAATAGTCAGAGAAGTTCAAACTCATATATCTTCGGAACACATTTTGAAACCTTAGTTTTTGGATATTTACTTTAAAAGGCTCAAGGCGTACCTTCAAATTCTTCACCCTGTATTGGAGAAATCCCGGAAAGATGTAGAGATAAACAATTAAAGTCAAAATGAAAGAACTTTCACTTCAGACAAAATTAAAAGGGAGGGGAGGAAAAGAAAAAAAGCTCCCTTTTTTGACTTATGCTTACGTCCATTCCAGATAAACCATCGCTAAAACTAACTAATATTAGAACTGGTTTTTGGATAACCATACAACTTACTACATTGAAGATTCCTCAAGTTTGTTTAAAGAGCTCAAAATTTTCATTACAAAAGAAAATATAAAATTAAATACGAGAACGAATATTAAGAAACAATTGATCATAGCTCGACAAAACACATAGACAAAACACCAACATCCCAACAGATTGTGTAGTCAACATTATTGTAATCAAAACATAAGAAGCAAAAATTTTACCTGAGAGGTGGCATGTTCAATATCCTGGACTGTGATTGGACAATCCGATAGACTAAAATCTCCAGATGGAAATCTAGCCAAGGGCTTTCGACCCAAATCCATAACCACTTCAGTCAATTCATAGAGCTCCGGGTGCTCGCTAACTCTTCTTCGCATTTGCTCTGGGAGCAGCGTCAAAAGGCGGCCTAATTCGATATCAAAATCATCATTCACTGAATAAGAAACCCTTGAATCAGAAAATAAAAAACTTGAAAATTTTGACCGAAACCCAGAAAATTTTTTGATAAAAAAAGTTGGGTTTGGTGAGAAACGATGAGAAGAGAAATGGGTATGTTTAAAAGCTGAAGCCTGGAGTTTGTATTGAGTACAGCAGGGTATAAGGAGTGAAGTATGAAACAGAGAAAAACAAAGCATTTGTTTGTGTTGGCCGGAATATTTGGACTGGTAGCTTATGGTTTCTTCACTCTTTGTTCAAGTTTTGCGTGAAGTGCAAAGATGTCCTCTGAGGCGGATATGGATCATCGATACAAGCTGAATTTTTTATTTTTATGTTTTCTTCATTTGTTCATGAATATACCCAAAAAAAAAAATCAGCCACATAATTCACTTGCAGGTTGATTTTGAACCTGTGTGTGTGATATGGCATGAAATAAGATTATAATGCAGCCCGTATTAAATTTTAACTAAATATTAAAATTATCTATTTAAATTAGGAAAATATCAAAGACCCCTCAACATGAAAATTTTGTAATTTTTTAGGGATAAAAGAATTACTTTAAAATATGTAATGCATGTATTAATGACAGTAACATTTATATAAATGTAAATCAAATAGATCATAAATCAAATATATACATTTTTTTTTAATTCTCCATCCAACTATTGGATAATTTTCAAATAATTGTTATTATTCACAGTACCAAATATCAAACTTACTCATCAAACATTGTTATTTCCAATATTAATAGTACTAGTGATAAATAAATAATGGTTTAAGGCAGATATAATGTATCACATATTTAATATTTGGATTATACTCAAAAAGGATGTCTAACACAAATTATTTCATACAAATTTTGGATAAATTAACTGAAAAATTACTTCATACAAATTTTCGATAAATTAACTAAATACTGCATACTTTGTTTAATAGATTTTTGCTACATTATTAATTGTTACATGTAACATATTTGATCTTGTGTTATTAGTAGTATTATAGTTAATGACAGTATAACATTCCACTTTGTTATAGATACTGTTAAGGGAAAATAAGAATTACCCCTTATTGAGAAATTAAGCGACATCCTCCCCTAAAATTATAATGGTGTTAATTTTATATATTATTTTATCATTTTACTCCTAGTCTTAATGTTAGCTATAAAATTTAAATAATTTGATCATGGCAATCAAGTAAAAAAACTTATATAACTTTAATGAATTGTAAACGATGGAGAAAAATTATTTGCATTTATAAGTCATTTCACTTTAATAAAGGCAGAATTCTCCCTAATAATTTGTAAGAGTACTCAATAGACATCTAAGCTAGCTATATTATGAGTTTATATATCTAAAATCTTAACATATTTCATATTGTAATATATATACGTAGAATTTTTACAAGTTTAAAAATAAATTCAATAATCTATATCAATTTATGAACATTTGCATCATTTTTAATTGCTGAAGTTAGATAGATCAAATTTCCAACAATTTGAGGATAAGAGTTGTAGCTATTTTTTAGTGTGTTTTCAATTGATGTACTATCTATATAATAGGCTTGATTGATTTTAATAAAAATACGCAGAGCAATCATATTCCTTTAATTTTGCTCTTTACCTTTTCACTTTAACTCTTTTGTTCTTTGCCTTTGTTGAAGATTTGGAGTCTTAAAACTGTAGGAGCGGTATCAAAATTATGAGAGGGAGAGAGTAAAAAAAAAAAAATTAAAACAAAAAGGTGAGATAAAGAGTCTAGTAGCAGTAGCTTTAGTTCTTATTTCACATTTGTTTCTTCTTTGTCTTATAGCAAACAATAGCATATATGGACTTTGAAAACTTTATGCAGGCAGCAATTCCTGGCTTCGATGGTTACTATGATCATTGGAGCATGCTAATGTAGAATTTCCTAAGGTCTAAAGAGTGTTGGTTAAGTGATTGAAACTTGTTATCTTAACAAATTGATGCAGCAGAAGTTTAATATTTTAATATTCCATTAATTCTTAAGAATACCATAATAAAAGAATAGTCTAAATTCACGTTGATTGGAAAGAATATCATGAATTAGGGGGGTTAAGACTCATTAATTATGTTAGAATGATGAGAATTAACTAAATTCAAAAATTTATACATAGCTTTGAAAACTAAAAATATTACTGAACTTAAATCTGCCTTCAAAGACTACAAGATGAGCTATTTATACTAATATAATTATTCTAAACCATAAAAAAAAAAAGGAAAACAGAGTTCTGCATTAGAAAGAAAAAGATTAATAAACTTTAGACAATAAGAAAACTAATCTAAGTATAATAAGGATTCTTAATCTACATCATTGCCCTTAGGATGGGAAGAATTTGTCCTCGAATTCAGATTGTCATTAACTTTATTTTTATCATGATCACCTCTAAAAGGAATAAGATGCTTGACACTGAAAACATCTATAGTGCGGATATAACTAGGAAGCTTTAATCTATAGGCATTAGGATTTATCTTCTCTATAATTTCCAAAGATCCAACTTTCCTTGCTGAAAGCTTGTTGTATTCTCCAACTGAGATCTGTCTTTAGTTAGGACAGCCCCAACAAAATCTCCCACCTAGAATTCTAAAGCTCGATCGTTTTATTTGCCTCAATTTTATAACCTCCATTGGTCTTCTTCAGATAATACTATGTAGTTGTATAAATTTTTCAAAACTGCTCAATAAACTCTTCTGCCTTGCTATTTTTGCGAACTAAATTTAGAACTAAGGCTAAATTGATGGGTGCTCGTGGATGATATCTATAATTTACCTGAAAATGACTTAAACCAGTACTACGGTTAACATAATAATTATAAGGAACTCGACTTGGTATAACTTTTGATTCCATGTCTTCAGGTTATCGCCAACTAGACTATATAAATGGTTTCCTAAATAGGGGTTGACAACTTTAGTTTAGCCATCCATCTATGGGTCATAAGTACTCCTAAAATTCAGATGATTATTTGTTATTTATTATTTCTTAAAATAAACTCTTGGTTTGAGTTCTATTCTTATTATTTCTTGGTATAGGTGTCACAATTTCAAATACCTTCAAATTACTATGGCTCTCTATTCCTAATAAAACATAGACTCTCTTTGTCTTAGTTACAACATCTACAAAATGTTTCTTATTCAATAAAGAATTACCTAAGGCTTCTTTGAAAATGATCTCTTTGTTAGGTAGAAGAACAATCTTAATATTGTTAAACATAAAGCTGTTGATATTTATTTTTCCATCACGGGCTACATTTCGATCATAGGTCCAGGGGTTGCCCAGTAATAGATGGCAAGAATTCATAGCCACAAAAGTCACACCAAATTTTTTCTTTAAAGATCGATCAAATAGATAAAGAAATTGAAACTAAGTAATGTTTGTTTACCGTTACTTGATTTCCTTTCTTCAGTTATATGAGTGTGTGCGGAGTTTGATGAGGTTTCTTCTTCAAGTTTAGTTTAGTTATGGCTTCTTCTGAAATAACATTCTTGCAATTGCCTAAGTCTATAACCACACGACATGCTTTTCCCTTAGTTGTGCAAGTAGTTTAAAAACTATTTTGATATAACCACTTGTTTTTTTCTAGCCCTTTAAGAGTAAAGAATGTTTGATTTACTATGAACATTAGCCCAATATCACCATATTCTTCAATGGATTGTGTACTGCCACTGGTATCAAAAGTTAGCTCTTCAGCAAACTCTTCAATTTCTTCCTCTTAGTGCTCTTCACTTTCCTCAGTGCCTATGAATAAGCCTTTACCGTACTTTCATCTTGTTTTACACTCTGTCATTTAGTGTCCATTTTTCCCGCAATTGAAATAGCATAATCTTAAACCCAAGGATTGGGTCTTGCTGCTTTGACCACTTTCACTAGATTTACAAGTTTTAATTTGGGGAGTGAAATGACGGAATTGGGCAGTCGGGTTTGAATTATTACCAACAATGCTTCGAGATTCCCAAAAGTTTGAGTTATTAGTATGCCAACTATGTTGCCTCTCTAACTGTAAAGACTGTATGTGTGCTTTAGAGACAAAGTATGGATCAAGTAAATTTAACTGGTCTTGATACTGTGACTGTAGGTCCCCAATGTAGTAAGAAACTTATTATTCTTCTGTCTTGATAAAGTCATTGTATGCTACCAGCTAATGAAATTCTGTTATGTAAATATCGACTAATCAATTATCTTGTCTCAAATTTTATAATTGTTGGTATAACAGTTTAACATAATTATGAGGTAAGAATGCACCACACAAGTGCTTCTTCAACTTTTCTCAAGGGTCATTCCTTTTTTTTTTTTTACCTTGCCTCATCCTTTTGAGTTTAGTTTATTTCCACCAAGCGGCTACCCTTTCATAAAATTGAGTTGCAGTGAGAAACACTAGTTTATTATCAGAACTTCTTTTTATTCAAAATCTTTCTCAATGGCATTAATCTAATCCAATGATTTCTTTGATTGACCACTCTATTGAAATTTAAGAATGTCAATTCTCAGTAGGCTCAGTTTTATATCGATGTCTAGAGAATGGGTTAATGAAATTTTCACTTGATTTGTCTTTACTTTCTAGTGTACAATGCCATTCAGTGAGTAATTCTGCCATTTGTGCAACTAACATATCAATCTTGGCTGTCATGCAAGCGATGTTTTCATCTTTAAGAATATTATCATGATCGTAAGTTGCAATATGAGGGGCATTATGCCCTCAGACTTTTCCTGGAGGCATGCTATCAAAATGGTATGGTTACTTGAATTTTTTAAGAGGGGTTAGTTTTAAAAGAGCTAGGGGCTAAACTAAAAATTGAGAAGAATTTCTAGGTAAACTGGTAATTAAGCAAAAGTTTTTTTTATTGGTGATGATGATCGAGAATTAGGCAAGGATGGGTAGATCGAAAAGATTTAGGGTCATTGAGTATAATGGTGGTGGCAGTTTATCCAAAATGATGGTGTTTTGGCCGAAAATTAGAGACAACGATGGTGATTTTGTGTTGGTTTCAATTTTTGGTAATCAATGCATCGATCAGCAGTAGTGAATAATTAGAAAGATTGTGATAGTGGAGAGGAGTTGATTGATGGTGGTGTCTTGGCTAACAGGGTAACGGAAAGTAATGAAAGCAATGACGATCGTGGCTGTTTTGGTTGATTTCTGGCAACTACAATGGCAAAAAGGAGAGTTTGATGGATGGGGTATGGTCGGTGGCTCTTTCTGATTCAGATGGTGGATATGGACATATCGGCAATGGAAAATAATAAAGCCTACATTAGCATACTTTATTTGTACAGCTGATGCAACTCCGTACCAACACCTCATGACTACTTTAATTACTTAATTGATTAATTAAAATAATAAGTTAACGAATAAACGATTTCATAACCTGAGTTTTCCTTAACTAGTTGACCTACTTTGTAACCTTAACGTACTTTCTTTCTTACTGTAGCATAATGACGAAGTAGCGTTAGCGAAAGTAGAATTGATAAGATAGAAAACACTAGACATTGTTCTAGTACCGAACCAAGCCAACGCGATTAACTTATGCTCTAATCGAAGCCTGATTAGATTTCGTTTTAATCTAAATGACTTAATGCACTACTAGAAAAATGGGCTACCATGACAGAGAATATCTGTCATCCGACCCCCCTTATGACAGAGTTTTTATTTGTCATTGTAGCCCCTGTGATAAATCTATGACAGTGTTTTATCTATTACATGATCTTTTGATAGTTTACATCTATCACACATATGTCACGAAAAAAGCGACGTCGTTTTAATATTTTGGTGGTAAATTTGTTTTAATTTGAAAAAAAGAATTTGACGAGTATCATGAATTTAGTTTTAAATTTTGGCGGGTCCTTATGTGTTACAACTTTATGATGTTAATATGGTGTCACGACAAGAATTTTTTAAATAATAATATTGTAAAAATAATTTTTAATATTTTTAAATTAGAAATTACTTTTATAATTTTATAAATTCCATTGAAATTTATAAGTCAAAATATGTATAAAATCGACACATTCAAATTATCTCAACAATATCATCAAAACATCACTTGAAAAAACTATAACATTAACAAAACATCAACTATTCAATTATCACAATAATACATCACAACACTACACTATATATCATCCGAAACACTACTAGGCTGATTAACATCTTAGTTTTGCAGCAATATAATATCATTTTCCAGTAATAAGGAATTTGAAATTCCATTAAGTTTATCAAATTCACTACTGCTTTAAAAGTCAGAATACTACCATAATACCACCAATAATTAGAAATTAAGAAAACTACACATCATCAACTCCACTGCTCATACTGTCAACTCAAACACAAAGGAAACATACTCGAGACGAACTTCACCAAGCTCACTTTGAGAGTATTCGCATTTCCCTTTAAATTGTCAAATGACAATCACATGTCAGACTAAAGCAAACAATATATAATTAAAGGTACTAAGTGAAGTAATCTTGAAACGCATAAGAAAGAATGTGTACTTACATCATGGAGAAGTAAACTCGAGTATGCAATTATGTCTTTCATAAACCCTAGCACGTAGTATCCACATTCAGTACTCCCTAGTTGATTTGGGGACTATATCATCAATAGAATAATCATTACTACATATGCACATGAATTCTTTCAAGTGATTAAATATTAACAAGTCATGATTGTTTACCAAAACTTTTGTGATCTGCAGTTTCACCCTTTTTTTACCGGTCATTGCAACATGCATTGAAATCCCACTGTATTTTAATACATGCAGTTAATAAATAAACATGATATATAAAATTATATTAGAAATACAATATTAACATACTTGGTAACTATGTCCTTAAGGTCACTATCATCAGAATCACTATTTGTAGAATCCAAATAAAATGCTTGCTTTGTTGTCATATCAATTACAATCAACACCGAATGGAAACTATGAAACAAAAAAATTGAAAATATAAATCAATTTTATTAAATGATCATCGATAGAAAGTAAAGAGAATTGTACCCAGGGTTATATGGCATGAAATCATTTGCCCTTTGTTTGCTTTGTTCAACCGTTCGGCAATAAATTGTGCCCTTTTTACCCTTGTAGCAAAGGCATCCTTATCATGGGTTGATGATACAAGTTCTGTGTGTATGAACCCAAATGGTCTGCCCACTATATCACTCGCCATGTGTGCATGCAACATCCTATGCAATTAATATTATAAAATAGTGACAATGTTGCCAACAAATAAGATAAGCAAAAAAAAAAAAAAAAGAGAAAAGAAGCAAGAATTACTTAAAAATCCAAATAAACAAGTAATAGTAATTTTAATTTTGCAGACTTATGTGATATATAGGTACATATGATTTGGTCCTAGCTCTTTCATTGAAATCAATGATTAACATTCATCGAGGCCAATACGTGCTTTAGTTGGATGGTTATATACATCTTTATCCAACTGATAAGGTACGTAATAACCCATTTGAGGCAAATTTTTTTCACAAAGATTTTGAAATATTACAAGCCTAGGAACTTGATTCATATGCACAATGTGATAATTCTGTGTTCTTTTTGGCAGTGATTCTATGGCAGCATCCCTCACATTTGGTTTTTTCAACTGCTTCTCTTGAGAATTTTTTGGTGATGTCTTCTTCTCTGGACTGCATGGATTATCTCTCGGATAATCAAGAATCATTCTTGATTTCTTGAGAGGCTTCTTTGATGATTCCTTCTTCTTTCTTGGTGATTGCCTTATCTCTGGACTGCCTGGTCTGTCTCCAGGACAATCAACAATCACTTTCTTCTTTGGTGATTCCTTGTTCTTTCTTAGTGATTGCCTTTTCTTTGGACTGCCTGGTTTGTCTTTAGGACAACCAACAGTCACTTGCTTCTTTGGTGATTCTTCCTTCTTCCTTGGTGATTGCCTTTCTTTTGTCAATGTTTCATGCTTCTTCTTTGCAGGTGATTCATTCCTTATCATGCCTAGTGACGGATAAGCATAAAAATAAACAAAAATATATATATTGTAATTACGTCTCAATTAAGGCTAAAATTGTCTAAAATCAAATATTTAAGTCATTTTTTAAACTTTAATGTGCATAGGAATCTGTATCATACCTTGTCCTCATTACAAGCAACCATTTCTTCATCTTCATCTTCAATTGTTTGCTCATGTAATGGAAAGTTTGAGCTTCCAACATCTGAATGACGAGGTTGCTTTTTAATCTCTTTCTTTAGATCACTCAACTATGCTTCTTGCTTATCTAACCTCTCTAGTATGTTCAATCTCTCTTATCACATCCGAAATGAATTTCTTGGGGTGTCAAAGTACATCTTAAGCAATATAAATTTTCCAACACCCTGCATATGTCCAGAAGTGGCAGGCCTTCCAATTGAACGTGCAAGAATATCATTTATTGTATCAGCCTTAAATTCTCTTCTTTTAGCTTTCTCCTCTATTGCATCCTAATAGTATTATAATTATATTGATGAATATCAAATTCTTTCCAAGAAAGTCTAATTGAAAAAAGACTTACTATTAGTTACAATTTTCTTTGTTATTATTGGACATCAAGGTCATATTCACTGTTTTTCATCTTCCAAGCACGCTTCCATGCTACACTCCTGTCAATTTTAGTTTCGACAAGTCCAGTTTTCGGGCACTATAGTTTAAGAAAATAATAAAATTACAACTGGTATGCAAATAAACCAACCATGAATTCTAAGCACTAAATTAATCGAAAAGGTTTACCATTTTATCATCATGAAACCAACCATCTCTATACCAATAGCTATACAAGAATGGTCAAGTTAGTTTCATATTACTTACAATTTCATCAAGCAATCCAACATATCCTTTTCTACTTAAGTGATGGTTCCACTTGTTCTTAGCTCTCTTATTTTGTTGTTGACGCTTAATGCTCTGCATAAAATAGTCCTTAATTAGATCTTTCTGGTAATTAAGTACTTAAAGTTTCTGAATGCACTACCAAGTGGTTATTACGATTTCGCACATAAGCCTTTAGGCCTTTCATGTTTCTCTCAAATGGGTACATCCATCTTAGGTATACTGGCCCATATAGTCTAACTTCATTGACTAAATGAATAGTTAAATTGATCATTATGTCAAAAAAAGATGGTGGAAATCATTTTTCAAGCAAGCATAAAGTCAGCACAATGTCTTCTTCCATTTGGTTAAGTTTGGTCACATCAACAACCATAGTGCATATGGAATTAAAGGAGAAGCACAACCCAATAATGGCATATTTAACATGATCTGGCAAGATAGACCTTAGAGCAATAGGTAAAAGTTGTTGCATGAGAACGTGACAGTCATGAGACTTTAAACCCTGAAGTTTTAAGTCTTTCATTGACACTAGGTTCTTAATATTTGAAGAATAACCTACACGAACCTTTATACTTTTTAATGCTTCACAAAACCTTTTCTTTTCTTCTTTGGTCAAGGTGTAACAAGCTGGAGGCAAAATAGTACGATTGTTTTCTTTAACATCAGGTGCCAATTTCTTCTTAATCTTCAAAGCTTTTAGATCCCACCTCGACTTAATGCCATCTTTGGTCTTTCCCGGTATATCCAGTAATGTTCCATAGATGCTCTCACAAACATTTTTTTTAATGTGCATAACATGTGACTGGGGACGAACAAACAGCTACTTCCAATACTCTAACTTAAAGAATATTGATTTTTTCTTCCACCAAAAATGATCATCATCATCAGCCTTTTTCTCGCCTCTTTTTTTTTGCGCATTTTATCTTTCACTTTACCCCATTTGTTTTCAATACTCTTGACCTTTCGAAAAATAGCCCGCCGTTCAATGGTTTCGGAGGAGGCTCTCTTTCATGTTTGTTATTAAAGGGTTGCTTTTGAGTTCGAAAGGGATGATCATAAGGAAACCAACGGCGATGGCCAATATAAGCATTTTTGTTACTGTGTTTAAGTCTACATTTTGGCATATCTTTACCGCAATAAGGACAAGCATAATAACCCTTGACCATACAACCCACCAAATTTCCATAAGGAAAGTCATTTATAGTCCACAATAACGCAGCCCGTAATTTGAAGAACTCTTTTTTGTAAGCATCATAAGCTTCCACACCAACATCCCATAGAGCTTGCAAGTCCTCTATTAGTGGTGCCAAGTACACATCAATATCATTACCGGGCTGTTGTGGACTAGAAATTAATAAAGATAACATCATAAATTTTCGTTTCATACACAACCAAAGAGTAAAATTGTATGTTACAAGAAGAATCGGTCAGCAACTATACGTACGACTAAGAGAGCTATAAGGATTAATGCCATCAGCTGATAAGGCAAGACGCAGATTTCTAGGCTCTAACGAAAATGTAGGCCATTTTTCATCAACTAACTTCCATGCCAGTGAGTCAGCTAGATGTCGAAGCTTACCATCTAATTCCCTCTCATTTACATGCCAAGTCAAATCTTTGGCAGTTTGTAAGGACTCTCCACCGCCAATTGAACAATGCAAAGAAATAATGACAGTGACGGCTTCAATAGCAAACGTGTTGTTCGAAGGCGCAACAATGAGCGTATATGGTGATTTTGTACCTAAAAATTTATAATGAAGTGGCTGCTTCAATAGCATATACGATGATTTTGGTTTCCATGCAATGGATTTCAAAGGCAATTTGTCGTTTAAAGTCTATAGTTAATTCTGGATTTTTAGGGGTTTCAATACTTAGGTTTCTCAGCCCTTGCCGATGGAGTGATGAAGTCAAAGCAGCTAAAGTGCTCGTTAACACTTAGAATTTTCTTGTAGTTTAAAGTCTAAAGCTAAACGACAACGTCTAGAAGTTAAATAAATATTTTTATTTTGAAAATTTTTTAAATTATGAAAAATCAACACACGGTGCCGTTTCATGCCCAAATTGATCCATCCTAAACTCGCCGTTTAATTAAACATTAATATGGTATATGATATATAGCATATGAAAATTCTATCACAAATCTGTCATGCCTTTATGATGTATGAAAATTATGTCATGTGTCTATCATATTCTTGTGATAAATGACTAATTTTTTAATATTTATCACAAAAATTCTGTCATGGTAGCCCATTTTTCTAATAGTGATGACATTTTAATAACGTATAAAACGAGATTAAATGACACTCTAATCCAAATAACTCTATGAGAGAGATTTTCATAGATAGTCCCAAGGGGAATTTTATTGAATTATTAAAGCTAAAGCTATGAAAACAATAACAAGACATCTCTATTTATAATAGAGGAAGGTTAACATAAAAAGAGAAACTAAATCAAAATTATAATAAAAATAAAAGACTAAGACACATACCATAATTGATTCTAATTAAAATAGAAAGTTCTAAAATAATAAAAATTCTAGAATCCTAAATTAACATATTAAATTACATAGGCCTTCGCTGGTTAGTATGGTGCTATACGGTGGTTTGGCTTTTGTTTTTTCTAATTTGATTTTTTTTTTAATAAAGATGAACTGATTCAGGGACAGGGGGAAAAAGGAAAAAGGGTCGGTGTTGGGGACAATTAAGAATCAAGCTTTTAGCTTTAATACCAAACTAATGCAGCTGAAGTTTAATGTTTTAATGCTCCTTTGATTTTTTAGAATACTAAAATAAAGGAATGTTTAAACTCATGTTAATTCGAAAGAATATCGTGAATTTAGGGGGTTAAGACTTGTTGATTCCGCAGAATGCCGAGAATTAACTAAACTCAAAAAACTCGCACAAAGCATTAAGAACTGAAAATATTATTAAGCATAAATCTGCCTTCAAAGAGTACAAGAGAGAGCTATTTATACTACTAATAATTACCTTAAATTATAAAGAAAAAAGAGAACAAAGTCCTACACTAAAAAGAAAAGAATAATAAACTTTAGAAAATAAGAAAACTAAATGCAGGTGTGACACGGATTCCTTATCTGCATGAAAGATTGCAGTTAAAAGAGTTAAAGAACTATTATTTTCAAGCATCAATCACTCTATCATCGAGAAAAATCTTCACAAAGAAATCTTTAAACATATCTGGGATATATCTGTGATGTAATAATGAAGAAGAAACATGAAGGCTCGTCAAGATTGAGGCGTGCACAACTTCAAGCTATAAGAAGAAATTTTGAGACTTTACATATGAAAGTTAGCAAGTCAGCCACCGATTATTGTGAAAAGGCTAGGGAAATAGCAAATAAAATGTGATTTTACAATGAGGTTATGGAAGATACTACCATTGTTTTTAAGATTTTGCATTCTATGGCCCAAAAATATTATGTTGTTTGTTCAATTGAAGGATACAAAGACATATATTCTTTTTCACTTGAAGAACTTGAATGCTCGTTAGTGGTCCATGAGCAGATTATAAATTGTGGCACCATTACAGATGAACAAGCTTTGAAGGCATCTACATTTGCTGAATCTTCGAATTACAAAGGCAATAGTAGAGGTAAAGGTAGAGAAAGAGGAGGTCGCAGTAACAAAGATGGTAGTAGACAAAATTTCAAAACTGACAACGACATTGGTCAATCAATTTGTCAAGGCAAAGGGAGAGTTCATGATCAACAATTTGAAAAATCCAAAATAAATTTCTACAGATGTCATAAATTTGGCCATTATCATTTTGAATGTTACACCAAATTACCGAAGGGAAAAGAAAAGAAATAGAAATCAAATTTTACAGAAAAGCAAGAACAAGAAATTTTATTGATGGCTTGTCATGTCAAAGAGGTGGCCAATTCATATGTTTGGAATCTTGATACATGCAGTAGCCACCATCTGTGTTGGGAAAGTACATGGTAATAAAAGGAAAGATGCCTAAAATACAAATTACAGATAAAGTAACTAAAAATAAAAGTGAGAATAGTTAAATAAATAACTGAAACAAGTTATAATTACAACAGAAAAATAATAAAAGTAAGACAGAAAGGTAACAAAAAAACTCTAAAACTTATGTGATACCATAGCATCCTTAAGATAGTTATATCTCTTACCGTTAGGATTTGCATCGCATCTGCCTCCTGAGATACAATGCGAATAAATAAATATGGTGCATCATCATGCTATTTATAGTTATGTGAGTTGCGTCTAAACTCTATCAAAATGAATATACGACAAACGAGGAATTGAGGATCAACTATTCCTATTCTTATATTCTTATTTAGGATTTTCTCTTGTCTCTTATCTCGTTTCTTGTCACTATTTGCGTCCTTTTGAAATAAAGAAGAATGTCTGCTACGAATCAGAAATGTCCAAACTCCTACTCAGGTTTGTGAACACTGTGTTGTTAGAAAATAGCACCGTGATCCACTTCCGTAAGGAAAATCATGGTGAATGAAGAAAGTTTTGAAGCAGCTTCATGCCGATAATTGAGGCCCCATGAAACTATTTTCTATTGGAGGTAAAAAATAATAACAATAATAATAATAATAATAATTAATTACCTTTGTCTATGACTACTGCTGAAAGCCTGGGTTTATTTTTTTGGAGGAAAAGTAGGAAGCTTTTAGTGCATTCAAAAGCATTAAGGCGCTTGTTGAAAATGAAGTGGATAGAGCCATCAAAACTCTTCATACAAATCATGGTGGAGAGTGTTGTTCAAAAGAATTTGAAGGTTTTTGTGATTAGCTAGCCATTAAAGGCAACTTACAACCTCTTTTATAAATTAGCAGAATAGTGTCTCACAGAGAAAAAAAAATAAAACGATCCTCAACATGGTGAGAAGCTTGCTAGTGCAAGGGAATGTTCCAAAAAGATTTTGCACTGAAGCTGTAAATTAGGGTGTTCGCGTGTTGAATTGAAGCCCATTTTCGTTAAAAATATGACATTGGAGTGGATAAAACCAGTTATCGATCATTTCAGAATTTTTCACTACATCACTTTTGTATTCGCTCCAAATGAGAAGATGAAGAAGCTACATGAAAAAGGTATAAATGTCTTTTTCCATGGCGTTAGTGAAACTTTTAAGGACTTTAAATGATTGTGACCATCAAAGATATTATATTTGACGAAAAGAATACATGGAATTGGATTGAAAGCAGTTCAAGGCAACAGCAGCAACCTATTCTAGTTTATTTTGATGAATTTGAAGAAAGAAAAGATGAACCAAGCAACCATATGATGTAATTGAGTAACTACAACTAGAGCTGGCACAATTTGACACGATTTAATTACTCGACACAAACGCAACATGAACAAATAGGTATGGATCATGAAATTTGACATGATTATTCAATGGGTCAAGTTCGGTCGACACAAATTTTTTCCGTGTCGGGTTGACATTAAAGTTCTTGATCCATGTACCCGATCAATAACACGATTATATTTTTCATTCTATACTAATTTATAGGTTCTTATAATCAAAACTCAAATATTAGACATGATTTTTTTTTAATCTTTTTTGAAATGATGAACATATACACAATATTTCATATATAAAATTTTATATAGATTTAGAACTTCAGTGGTATAAATGTGTAAAATATTGATAGACATGTATATTTTATAATATCAATATATGATATTATTTACATATATACAATTAAAACTTCAACAGTATAAATGTGTAATATTTTGGTGTGTGTGTATATATTTATTTATTTATTTATATTTATATATTTTATAATATCGAAATATATATGTGTGCAAATATTTAATGTAAATTTTGTTAAGTATATAGATATTAAGTAGGTTATTATGTAACCTATTTATTTTCTGTATCGGGTTAGGGTCACAATATTTTAACATGATTATTAAATAGGTCGTGTTTCGGTCGACCTAAATTTAACATGATATGAAATTAACACGACATGAACACGGTCCGGTAACCCATTTTGCTAGTTCTAACTACAACTAGTAGCTGCACCAATTGATGAATAGCCACGTTCACAAAAACGACCTATTTGGATGATGGATTATTTTGACAATGATTCTACTGCTCACTTTGGTTTGTTTACATATTGTAATCCCATCACATTTGAAGAAGTTTTCATAGATGAAAAATTTGGCAAAAAGCCTGAATGAAGAGATCAGATCAACGAGAAAAATAATAATTTGGAGCTATTACATCTTACAGGGGCAAAAATTCATTGATGTGAAATGGGTTTATTATAAAACAAAATAAAATAAAGATGGTGGCATTGACAAATATAAAGCTGGCCTCATTATGAAAGGCTACAAGCAAGAATTCAGCATCAATTTACAAGGAAGTGTTTACTTTCGTAGAAAGACTAGACACCATTCAATTGGTACTCTACATGGATGCTCAAAATTCATCACCCATCTATCAGCTAGATGTAAAGTTAGCATTTTTACATGGTAAGTTGCAAGAAGAAGTGTATGTTGAACCTGATAGTATATGAAATCAGGCCTTGAGAACAAGGTGTATAAATTTTTAAAAAAAAGCATTATACGGATTCAAACAAGCTTCAAGAGCTTGGTTCAACCGTATGGATGCTTATTTTGCTAAAGAAGGTTTCTCTAATGTCCTTATGAGCATGCACTTTTTACAAGGCTAAGAGATGGTAGACAGGTGCTTGTTGTTGTTTATATGTGGATGATCTTGTATACTTTTAAGAAAAGTATACAAGACTAATTTGATATGTCAATTTGGGATTTATGTATTATTTTATTGGGATCGAAGTTTTATAATCATCTACTGGTATCTTTATTTCCTAGAAAAAATACGTTGCCAAAGACAATGAAGGGAAGAAACTGATGCCATTCTCTGCAAACAAATTGTTGGAAGTTTGATAGATATCATACATGTTATTAGCTTAATGAGAGTATATATAAAGAAGCCAACTGAAAGTCATCTCTTAGCTATGAAAAGAATCCTTTGTTAATTGCAAGGTGTTTTTAGTTGATTTTGGTATATGTGAAAACAAGCTTCAAAATCAATCTAAGAACAATAAATTTATTTTTTGTTGGGAGCTAGGGTACCTCGCTTAGTCGGTAGTATGCGGGCTATGATAGTTTTTCTGTTGTCAGAAGGGAAGAATGAGAGAGTGGTAGATATGGTGGAAGGTTAGAATTCAGCCTTAGAGTACCTGTCTAGTCGCCTTAGGCCTGCAAAACAAAGAAAAAGAGTCAGAGGTGGAGCCGGGGAAGGCCGGCGACCACACTCTGACGCTCAAGTCAGAGTTAGGGTATCTCAAGTTAGAGAGTTTGCAAGCTCCCTTTAATGGTGGCTGGAGGTAGAAGAAACTTCAGCCCCCTTTGTCTGTGTGTTGGTTATGCTTATAAAAAGTAAAACATGAATATTTTATATGGAGTACCCCGGCTACCGTGCCATCTAGCGTTATTTTATTGGTGTCCTTTGTTGTCATTGTCAGAGATTTTTTCATCATTCACACATGTGACTGCTGGAATATTCAAAAATATGCTTAGAGAACAAATTTGAGGGGCATGCACGTTTTAGGTGTAGGAGGGTGGTCCTGCGTACCTCTGCTAAAGCTGTTAGGAATCTGCAGGTGTAGCAGGGGAGAACGGGTGGTCTCAACCGTCATTGTAACAACTTTTGGCCTGTCTGCAGGCGCGGCAGGTCGCTGTCCCCTCCTCCTCAACACAACATTCCTTCATTGATTCCTTATTTTCTACTAGAAAATCAACTGATCCTTTTTGGAAAAATGTTTCTTTTGTTTATTAACACCTCTTTGACTATTTTTCTGACCTTTTTACCCTTACTCAGTATACCCCGAGTACCCTTCAGAACACCTGGGGTACTCAGGAGAGGCCAACATCCACTTGATGACTTTAGCTTATCGACACGTGGCATTCTTTTATTTAACCTCACATTTCTTCCCCAAACAACATCCCCCTAGTTTCTTTGTGGCGAAAATAATTAAGGCAAAAGAAACTCTTAAAGGAATTGCGAATGACACGTGGCAATACTCGGCTCCTCTTTTTACAGGATCGGATAAGAAGGGGTACCTTGCCTACCACCTTTGGTTTACTACGTGAATTCTCAAGATCAGGGAATATCTTGCTCTGTTCTCTATTTTTCTTCTTCTTTTCTTTTATTATCCCAATTTCCCACATAGACCTCTCCTCTCATTCGGAGCTCCTTGGGACCTTGTATATTATATTACCGAGTTTGTAGTGTAGGTAGGGTATCCCGGGTACCGAGTTTGTTGTGTAGGTAGGGTATTCCTGATACCGAGTTTGTAGTGTAGGTAGGGCATCCCTGGTACCGAATTTGTGGTGTAGGTAGGGCATCTCGGGTTCCAAGTTTGTCGTGTAGGTAGGGTATCCCTTGTACCGAATTTGTGGTGTAGGTAGGGTATCCCAAGTACCAAGTTTATAGTGTAGGTAGGGTATACCGGGTACCGAGTTTGGGGTGTAGGTAGGGGATCCTAGGTACTGAGTTTGTGGTGTAGGTAGGGTATCCTAGGTACCGAGTTTGTGGTGTAGGTAGGGTATCTCAAGTGTCTATAGTGATCACTTAAAGTTATGGTACCCTTTATCGACACGTGTCGTTTGATTACAATTTTCTTGTTTCCCCCCAAACAACATTCCCCTAGTTTCTTTATGGCGAAAGTATTTGAGGTAAAAGAAACTCACATAAAAAGTAGGAACGACAGGTGGCGATAGTAAATTTAACTGATGGATAGCTGAGTAGGGGGCGTCCAGCTTCACCTCTTTTTCGGGATATCCTTGTACACCTCCAAGTCAGGAATCGTCCAGCTTCACCTCTTTTTTTTTTGTCATCTTTTTTTTTGTTGCAGGCGGCCTTCTACCTCAGCCACAGCCTTCGGGGCTTCAGCGGTACCTCGGGTGCACTAGTAGAGGCTGAGAAATTTAGGAAAGAGCTCAGATACAGCCGATCTCGTAAAAAGAAGCTTGCTGAGGAGGTCAAGACCTTGAAGGGGTGCCTCAATGATCCATGTAAACAGGTGTCTCATGTAGCCAATAGACCATGTGGAGTTGCGAATCACACAATAACTTGGATTGTAGAGCCAGGGTTGCTGGTACCCAAGGAGCAAAAGTGGGTGGATAAATCGACTATCTTGGTGGTGGCCAAAGCCAGAAAGGAATCCTGTGTACCCCAATCTAGAAGTCAACAAAGGTCATCTGGTGTACCTCACATACCCCAGCCAAAGCTCTTATCAGATGTTTCTACCATTAAGCTTTATACCTCTGTAGCTACTGCCTGTACCATTATCCAGAAGGATGAGGGTGAGGATGAGGCACCTGATGTGTGACTTTATTTGGCGTTACTACTTGTTTGTTGGCAGTTTTCTTGAAGTATATACTTGGAACTATTTTCTTGTTATACCTTATTCCATCGGGGAACCCGAACTACTTGAATATTGCACTAGCAAACTCCTCTTATTTTGTGATTGCATGTAATGAGATTTGCATGTTCCATAGTTTTGAATGCTGTTCTTTGATACATTCTGAGATCTGACTAGGCACCTGGGGTACCTTAGGTACCCTTAAGCTTAGATGTTCACTGAGTTATCTCCTTTTTCACGATGGAGCAACCCAATTTCATCATCAATATGGCGATTCATCTAGGTACACTTGCTGCCTATCTTTTAGGAGGTTATGACGATTCTTAACACATATCAGTAACCAAAGAATTGGCATAACAAATTCATGAAGCATGTAAATTCACAATTGGCGTAACAACAAAGGCAAACTTATTTTCGATTCTCCTTGAGCTTTCTTAGGGTCCCTCTTGGCGTATCTGAGGAATGTTTTTCCGGCATGAGGTACCTCGGGTACACCTAATTTTACTGCATCAGTGTATGGCAATTTACTTAGACATGATAACAAAAATTGTGGCGAATCCTTTTGCGAGATGGTTGAAAACCTCATGATCCGCCATTCGCTTTGAGTCAAACATGCGAGATAAATAGTGATAAAGGTCGTTGCTTGCCTATCCTTATGCGAGATGGTTGAAAACCTCATGATCCTCCATTCACGTAGAATTAAATGGACAAAATAGATAGTGATGAAGGTAACTGCTCGTCTACCCTTATGCGAGAAGGTCGAAAACCTCATGATCCTCCATTCACGTAGAATTAAATAGACAAAATAGATAGTGAGGAAGGTAGCTGCTCGCCTACCCTTATACGAGATAGTCGAAAACCTCATGATCCTCTATTCACGTAGAATTAAATAGACAAAATAGATGGAGATGAAGGCAGCTGCTCGCCTACCCTTATGCGAGATGGTCGAAAACCTCATGATCCGCCGTTCGCGTAGAGTTAAATAGACAAAATAGATAGAGCTAAAGGCAGCTGCTCGCCTACCCTTATGCGAGATGGTCGAAAACCTCATGATCCGCCATTCGCGTAGAATTAAATAGACAAAATAGATGGAGATAAAGGCAGCTGCTCGCCCGCCCTTCTGTTGGGTCTAACCTCGAATTAGAACGTCATGATCGGAATAGGTCAGGTACCCCAGTTTCCTCAAGCGATCTCTAAATACTATATTGTGCCATAATAAACCTTACACAATGATATACATGGAGTTAGTTTAATGGTGAACATATTCTTATAGTGTTTCAAACTGCTTCATCCATATTAAATAATCAAAAGGCAAATAAAAGAGCACATATCATCACATTACGTAAAGAGGCTGCACTCATAAGTAACAAAGGCATAGGTCTTTCCATGACAATGTTTTGTTATCATAAGGGAAAGGGAATCTCGAGATCACCTGATCTTATCATATTATAGACTTGGGAAATTGAAAAGTGCCACTGATCAGTTTGGGGTACTCTGAGTACCCCACATGATCGACCAAATATATAGCAAACACATAAGAATTAAAGAAAATAAATAAAGTAAATAAAGAGAGGTGAAATACTTCCCTTTATTAGTAGTATTTCCTCAGTGTGGTCACATTCCATAGGTTCTTTATAATCATTCCTTTCACGTGGTATAGCCCGTGTGCTCCACGTCCCATTGACTTAACCACGAGGTATGGTTTTTTCTAGTTTGCCCTAAACGAGTCGTCAAAGGGTACCCTGGTATTCTGGGCCATTAACTCTTTGGTTTCTTGAGGTACCATATCATAGTTTCTCTCTTTGCTTGCATGAATACTTGGGAACGGTGACCTGCTGTAACGTTTAATGGCCCGTCTCGATTCGCCGGCAAGGGTAGGTCCGCCTGCGATCATTCGAACATAAACTCCTTTCTTGGATCCCTGGGGTACCTCGGTCTCAGGACTAGAGTTAGCCACTTGCTTTCCTTTATCGAGCTCTCGAGACTTCCTTGCCTCACGCATATCGGCCACAAACTCCTTGAGGTACCCACTCAGAATTAGCGACTCGATTTCCTCCCGCAAACTGAAGCACTCAGCAGTGCTATGCCCGAAATCCTCGTTGAACTCATAGTATTTTAAACTACGCTTCATGTTAGGGTACTTCCGTATAGGCTTAGGCGGGCGGAGCATGCCAGTATTTTTGATCTGATAAAATATTTGTTCTGGAGACTGATTCAGAGGGTGAAAAGAATCATACCGGGGTTTTTCCTGAGGCTCCCGTCATTCTATTGGAGGCGGCTTAATTGATGGGGGTACCCGAGGTACCCTGGATACACCAAAACTCTTTCCGCGTAAAGGAGCGTGGGTGGGTCTAGGTAACCGAGGTACCCTTACTTGGGCTGCCTCTGACTTCTTTGGTTTTTCCTTGCTCTTTGCAGTTTCCACTTTGTCCTCCTCTTGTTTCAGATGACACTTCTCCTCTATTGCTATTTGCTGCAAAGCTCGAGAACGAGCTTCACCATATGAGAGTGGGCGATGTTTTTGAAATGACCGCTACAATTTCCCCAAACGTAAATTCCTTTCAAAGTGGGTGAGAGTTTGTTGGTGACCAAACGCTCCGGTACACAATACTTGGTGGAATCGGGTTACGTAATCAGCCAAAGTCTCAGATTCTCCTTGCTTAATGAAGGCAAGCTTAGAAATCGTGCTTTCTTGGGAGGTAGCATAAGAAAATACTTGGGTGAAGCGTACCAGGAGCTGGTCTAGTGAGGATACACTAGCTCTTTTTAATGACCGGAACCAAGATTTGGTGGGACCAGTGAGTGTATGTGGAAACATCCGGCACATTGGATTGTTATCTACCCCTTTAATCAACATTTGGTCGCGATATAACTCGGCATGCTCTACAGGATCTGAGGTACCCGAATATTGTGGTATTTGAGGCATGGTGAATGTCTTTGGCAAAGCTGCTGCTCAGATCTCCATGGTGAATGGCGAATTATAAGTTACTGGCGCCGGAACATTGGTGACATTCTGCTTCTCAAAGAAGAGCTTTATTTGAGCCTCGAGGTACTCTACCTTCTCAACAAACTCTTGGGGTACCCCCGGTGCACCAGAAGATGCTGCTGCTGTTTGGAAGGCTCTTTTGGCGTTCAATATATGCTGGAGATCTTCTTGAGTTTTGAATTTACGCTTGGTACCCCGACTACTACGAGAGTAGCAAGAGGCGGTCGAGTGTTCCTCTCTAGAACTGCCAGCCTGAAATTTTGATCGGGTACCCAATGGTCCGTGCTTCGACCTACTACCCTCTGGTATATCAGACCGTGGTATGATCTGCTTATTGCCTCGCAGGGGTGGAATATCATGAGTCGTAGGTGGGGCAGCCGGTTCGGGTACCCGGGCTCCCACAACCCTAAGGATTGCGTGGGCTAGATCTTTGAAGTGCTTATGAGAAACTAGCTCTTCATTGATGTGAATACCAGTTGATTGCTTGACAGATTTGCCTTTGTCAACATGAGATACCCTTCTTGTTGAGTCACCCCTTTCATCACCACTAGGGTTCTTCGATCCATCATGACCTAGCATTATGTCGTCAGTGGGTACATCGGGTGCCATGGTTGTGTGAGCACACGTACCGACCAGCTTAGCACCGTGTGGAGGCTTTTTGCGTGCTCCCCACAGACGGCGCCAATTGTTTTTAGTTGATTTTGGTGTATGTGAAAACAAGCTTCAAAATCAATCTAAGAACAATAAATTTATTTTTTGTTGGGAGCTAGGGTACCTCGCTTGGTCGGTAGTATGCGGGCTATGGTAGTTTTTCTATTGTCAAGAATGAAGAATGAGAGAGTGGTAGATATGGTGGAAGGTTAGAATTCGGCCTTATAGTACCTGTCTAGTCACCTTAGGCCTGCAAAACAAAGAAAAAGAGTCAGAGGTGGAGCCAGGGGTGGCCGGCGACCACACTTTGATGCTCAAGTCAGAGTTGGGGTATCTCAAGTTAGAGAACTTCCAAGCTCCCTTTAATGGTGGTTGAAGGTAGAAGAAACATCAGCCTCATTTGTCTGTGTGTTGGTTATGCTTATAAAAAGTAAAACATGAGTATTTTATATAGAGTACTCCGGCTACCGTGTCACCTGGCGTTATTTTATTGGTATCCTTTGCTGTCATTGTCAGAGATTTTTTCATCATTCACACATGTGACTGCTGGAGTATTCAAAAATATGCTTGAAAAACAAGTTTAAGGCGCATGCACGTTTTAGGTGTAGGAGGGTGGTCCCGCGCACCTCTGCTAAAGATGTTAGGAACCTGCAGATGTAGCAGGGGAGAATGGGTGGTCCCAGCCGTCCTTGTAACAACTTTTGGCCTGTCTGCAGGCACGGTAGGTCGTTGTCCCCTCCTCCTCAACACAATATTCCCTCATTGATTCCTTGTTTTCTGCTAGAAAATCAACTGATCATTTTTCGAAAAATATCTCTTTTGTTTATTGACACCTCTTTGACTATTTTTCTGACCTTTTTACCCTTACTTGGTATATCTCAGATACCTTTCAGAACACCTGGGGTACCCGGGAGAGGCCAACATCCTCCTGATAACTTTAGCTATAGAACTTTATATCAACACGTGGCATTCTTTTATTTAACCTCACATTTCTTCCCCAAACACAAGGTATTATTAATTCTGGAATTACGTTTCGCAAACACAAGGTTTTATTAATTCTGGAATTACGTGCAAAAAGGGAACAAAAGAAAATTTATGTGTTGTGTCACGCTTTTCAGAGAAGCAACATATTGTGATCTTGTCAACTAAAAAAGTTGAATTTGATGTGTCAGCAACATGTTCATTTCAAGCAATATGGTTAAGAAGGCTACTTGAAACACTCCAATTAGTAAAACCGTCCAACAACAATTTAATGTGATAATAGCAATCAAGATTTCAAAGAATCCAATTCTCATGCAAGGAAAAAACATATTCATGTCAGATACTATTTTTTGCATGATCTTTGCAATGATGGTATAATTAATTTGGTGTTTTGTAAAGTGAAAATAATCAAGCAACCAATATCCCAACAAAACCTCTCAAACAACCTGTATATGTGAAGCTGTGAAGCTTGCCTCGGGAAATGGTTCGTTGAATTGTTTTTTTTTTTTGTTGGGTTGTCCCTGATATGGTTTCTATAGATATCATATTAAGGGAGTGTTATTTTTAATATTTATGTTGCAGAACTAGTCTATATAATTAGTAGACTTTTCCTTTAGGAGTTTCTAGTTGAAATGGTGTAGAGACTTGACCAGAGAATAAAAATTGTCGCTAATTGTTAGTGTGTTCTCAATTGCAGAGCAACCATTTTCCTTTGATTTTACCTTTTTACTGTACTCTTTTGTTACGTGCCTTGTTTAAGTTTTCAAACAATAATATTAATTCTGCTGTGAAAAATAGTGGATTCACCATTTTGCCACGTTATAAAATTACTACAACACCCTTTGTGAAATTTCTACAACGCCCATCCCACCTACTATATATATGTATACAATACTTAGAGAAATGATGGATGCTTGGATAGTTCTCTTTTGCCCCCCAAACTCTTCTTCTTTCTTTTTATCTTTCTTTTTATTCTATTTATATAGATATACAAGCATATACATGTAAATTTGTAACACGTTATCAACACATATATGTTATGATACAGTACTATAATATATCAAAACGAAGCTCTCGACAAGTTGAGCACCTTGCCATAAAAATCATCTTGATTGGAGCTCGAGCAAGTCAGCAACAGCTACCGAAAAACTCTATTTTCAGAGTGAGGGAATCAGATCAAAGTAGGTTTGGTTAACCCCAAACTTCAACTCGGCCCCTGTTCACAACTCCGGCTACATCACCAGTAACAGAGGGCACCAATCGGATCCTCAGATGACACTAGACATCTCCATGCCATCGCCGATGCCAGAAAACAGCCAAAAGCCATTGCTTGAAGCCGTGAAGAGCCACAATTAAATCTGGTTTAAATTGGTGCGATTTCACTAGATTTCAGCCATGTCGTCACTTGGAGTTTGTTTCTCATGTCGTCATCTTCAAAATCCAATTGTTAATCATTGCCAGAAGCCGAAAATTAGCCATCAATCAAGCTGCTGAAGTTTAACCACTGCTGGAGCCCAATCCATCGTCGTAGCTGCACGTCAGAGCTCACCACTGCCACATTTGGATTCAACACGACCAGAAGTTTCTATCCCAATCTTCTTGGTCGTCGAGACTTGATTTTCAATCACCATTGAACAGTGAGGGCAGTTTGGTAATTTTAACTGTAAAGGTACTTTGGTAATTTCAAGTTCCGAGTTAAATATTTTTTAAATCCCTAAAGGTTATTTAAAGTATGATACAATCCATATATATTTTATTTTGTTCATATTAATTGTTCTATGACCTGAAATTTGTAACAAAGGTATATATAATAACCTGAAGTTATTGTAAGTAATTTTTGTAACTTGGTAAGTTTTGAAATTTAAATTGGGATCTAAAGTTCTAGATTATTAGATTAGAACTTCAAGTTCTAATTCTACAAATGTATGCACTTGAACTAGAAGTTCTGACTTTAAGATCTATGGATCTGGAACGATTGTATATGTATGTATATGAAATTGAAGTTTTAATATTATAAATCTGAAAGATCTGAGATATGTTTGGGGTATATGTGAACCAAAAGTTTCAGAATATGTATATAGTTACTATTTATTTATACAATAATTATTCACAACAAATATTTTGAACCTTAAGTTCAGAATTGTAATATAGAACCTAAAGTTTTATGCATAGTATATAAATTTTATTTTTTTAATGTTATTATATTATAATTCTGTTGATATGGCTAATTTAACCACCTATTAAGTTATTTTAATTTTAATAAATTATGGCTAGTGTAACCTCCTATTAAGGTATTTGAATTTTAATAGTTAAGATTTTTTTTTGCATATATTTATTAAATATTATTGTTGTACCCTAAATTTTACAACACAAATGGGAGGGAAGAACCTGAAGTTCTAAGGTAATATTTTAGAAGTTAAATCTGAAGTTCTAAATACATACTAGAGTACAATATGGCAATACTCAATTACAATTGAAATGGTCATGATAAATAATTAAAATTATGTTGGAAGGTTATCATTCCCTAAAGTGAATGTAAGCATCGGAACTTATGATAAAAGAACATTATCTTTATAATAGTCATAACTTTTTATGACGATACTAATATTGAGAAAACCACCTGAATTGAGATTTTTTAAAGTGACCAGTTTAATTTTTACTTTTTTATGTTTATTTATATTTATTTATGTATGCTTTATATACTATATTGATTTATATGGCTGATTATATAATACTACTTATATTGTTATTATGTTGACTTATATGGTTGTTTCTATAATACCACCTATATTATTATTATTTTGATTTATATGGCTAGTTCTATAATACCTACTACATTGTTATTATTATGTTAATATGGTTTGTTTATTATTATTTGAAGCAAATGGTATACATTATATTTGGCCCCATACACCTTATTGAATACTCTGGAAGAGTTATGATTAATCGAATTCTCCGAAAGAAATGTTCGCAAATAAAATGAAAATTTTGTATTTCAAATGCCTTATATTCAATCAGATCTAGAAGAAACTTGATGTATTTTA
Organism: Murraya paniculata; assembly: GCA_030449075.1. Classification (NCBI taxonomy): domain Eukaryota; kingdom Viridiplantae; phylum Streptophyta; class Magnoliopsida; order Sapindales; family Rutaceae; genus Murraya; species Murraya paniculata. Next base: position 125,792 of record JAEVFN010000065.1, read on the forward strand.
AAAGCTATCCATTGAAATAGATACTATATTGAGATTTAAGTATAAATACTAAAAAGGTATTGAACACATAATAGAGAAGTTGTAAATCTTCATCAACTAGGTTTATTATAATTAAAAATTATGCTGCAATGAACCAGAAGTTCATTCATCCAAAAATATTTATATTGTCGCATGATTATCTTGGACACCTAGGATCTACAATAATGAGTAGGAATATGGAAAAAATCATTATATTTATATCGTCGCATGATTATCTTGGACACCTAGGATCTACAATAATAAGTAGGATTATTGAAAAAATCATTATGGACATCCATTAAAGAATTAGCAGATTCTATTGTCCAATGCGATTATTTGCATTGCTTGCTCACCAAGCAAATTTATGGATAAACCTTCCCCTTCTAAGAATGGTCATGAATCTCTATTATTTCAACAAATAATTCAAGGTGATATATGTGGACCAATATATCCACATAGTTGACCATTTAGTTACTTTATGGTTTTAAATGATGCATTTTCGTGGCGGTCATATATTTGTCTTTTACGCACACACAATATTACATTTGCATGATTGATTGTATCATTTTATATTGCTGATATCTTGAACTCCTGTCAAGTAATCTTTTCACCACACGTTTTGCATATTGTCATTTTAATGAGATAATTTTTCCATCATTAGGAAATAAAAAGCCTCTAGAAGTAAAGCAAGGAATTTCATAGAAAGTTTTTCACTTTATCTCATTTAAATCCCCTTACTAGTCAATGTCAAAATGAAGTATAAAGGATTATATTTTTACTACAAATTACAAACCTATTAGTAGATGTAGATTTAATAAAAGTAACAAGTCACATATTCCAACTGCTAATATACTAAACCAAGTGATTGTTCCTACTGAACAATCAAGTGTATGAGGAGCTAATGAATTATTCGTTACACATAAAAAATGTGACAGATCACTTAATTCCAAAGACAATGCTCCGTAGAAGAAGAGAATGAAAAATCAAGATCCTGTTAAAAATGAAGCTCGAGCTATAAATATACCTGCATTATCTGCATCACATTTTAGACGAACTGAAAGTCCTTGAAGAGACACAAGTCCCAGCAGTGACAGTAACTCATAAAGAGGCAGATAAATCCAAACATAGTGAGATTTTTATTCGCTATACTTAAGGGTAACATTTTTAAAGGGGCCTATTCCTTGATGAGACCAAACACTCTAAAAGACCTCTTGACGATGTACATGCCCAAGATGAGGCATAAGCCTTTAAAGCGGTTGGACATAAATGAATTTCTATAAATTTTACAAACATAACATGTGGAAACGTAAAGAAATTATTTTAGTGATGTGTTTGCATTTATAGTAGCTACTGACATTGTAAATGATTATGATCTGCAAACCATTTATGAATCTAGACAAAGGCATGATTAGCCTCAATGGAAAGAAGCAATTATAGCAGAATTGACTTTTCCAACTACACGTAAAGTTTTTGGACCTGCAGTCTAGATACCTAAAGATGTCAAACCCATTAGATAAAATGGGTATTTGCAAGAAAACGTAGAGAAATGACGAGTATGAGTAACTATTACAATATTTCCTTATAATTTAGACATATTCCTAAAAGATATAAAGAGAGTATTATAGATATATCCCTGAAGGATATAAAGAGAATATATATTAATGATGATGTAATATACAGAGAAAAATATTGAATAAAATTAAAAAAGAAATCAGTGAGCTACTCTAACTACTACCTTTATACTTAGTTCAAATCTCTTTCTATACTCTTTATTTGTTTTATCACTAGATACAAAGCGCCTGTAATTAGTTGCGCAAGGTCTCCTGTAGAGGCTTGGTGTTGATGATGAGAACATGCATTCCCCAATGATAAATACTATTACATTCCCATTTTAATCAGTTTAGCGGTCTCAGAAAGACTTGACATGCATCTCCTAAACGTAGTGACTATATATTTGTATGGGTCATTTAATACTAATATTTATATGAAAATTCCTAAAAGATTCAATATGCCTAAAGTATATAAATCGAAAGATCGTAGTATGTGTTCAATTAAACTATGATGATCTTTATATAGAACTCCTGACAAAGGACATGTTAGTGATCTTATCAGTCCATGTGTTTTTATAAAGCAATTTGAATTTGAATTTGCAATCTTAGTAGTTTATGTTGACGACATGAACTCAATTGGAACTCCTGAAGAACTTATAAAAATTATTAAATATTTAAAGAAAGAATTTGAAATGAAAAATCATGAATTACATCCAACTGTTTCTCAATCATTCCTAGAAGTCAAACCAATAATTCACAAACCAATAATGGACATCAAGTAAGAGAAAGCATGGTTATCATCCTTATAGGTCACAGGCACTCAGGACAGTAGAATAACAGAAATAGATGCCACAGAAGCAGAACGTCTATAATAGACACGGCAAGAGTAATGATGCAGAAAGAAAAAATGTTATATATGATAATGAAGAAATTTGCTATTAGTATAGAGGAAAAAAACATTGGTCATGCATCTGCAGTACCGATAAACATTTAGTAGACCTCTATGAAGCATCTAAGAAAGGGACTACTTTAGTCGAATAAACTTTTTTTTTGGAAGTCATCTAATGTCTTTGATTTCTTTGAGGATAGAGAATTGTCTCTACCGGTAGATGTGAGCATAAAATAAACGGAGTGTTTATTCTTCAATCAGCTTACATTGAGTAAAAAAACACCTTAACGCATTTCAATATGGATCTTAACGCATTTCAATATGGATAATGCTCATCTGCTAAGCACTCCTCTGATTGTTTGATTTCTCAATCCTAAAAGAGATCCATTCCGAACCAGAGCAGATGATGACAAGATGCTTGGTCCAGAAATACCATATCTAAATGTTGTCGATGCTTTATTATACCTGTCTTAATGCACTAGACTAGTCCAGAAGTACCTTATCTAAATGCTATCGATGCTTTATTATATATGTCTTAATGCACTAGATTGGTCCAAAAGTACCTTATCTAAATGCTATCAGTGCTTTATTATACTTGGTGCAATACACTAGACTAGACATTGCATTTGCTATCAACATGTTGGCAAACTTCAACTCAGTGCGAACATGACGATATTGGAATGACATACATCAACTCAATAAAATATTAAATTGATGCATGACTTTTGAGAAGATATTTCATCAGGGGGAGCATATTTTGCTGATAAGGGTTTCTACAGTTGTATTAGATAAATGTGCACTATACTCTTGCTTCTTCAATCAGATTTTGTCCCACTGAGTTTTATTAGTAAGGCTTTAACGAGGTAGTATTAAGCACATCTAATTATATCTTTACATTATGTGTAAATAAATGGTGAATCCAAAGGGAAGTGTTGTGAATAACTGTGGATTTACTATTTTATCACTTTTTAAAATTACTATAACACCCTTTGTGAAATTTCTATAACGCCCATCCCACCTACTATATATGTGTGCAATACTTGAGAAATGATATGGATGCTTGGATAGCACTCTTTTGCCCCCCAAAACTCTCCTTCTTTCTAATCTATTTATATAGATTAACAAATATATACATGTAAATTTAGAACAAATTCTAAATATTTTTAATATTTAAAGAGCGACAACACCCACTTGATCAAATTTCTTTAAAGATGAGGTTTATTAGTTCTCTATTAGTCAAATTAAATATCATGAGCCAATGGGCTCATAGCCTATTTAGCATAGCTCATAGACTTAAGGTTCGAGTCCCAGCAATGGCTGGGACTGAATTCCCCTCCCAATGAAATTGGATAAAATAAAATTATCTTCCTGTAATTTAAAGCAAAATAAATATCTTTCGGTCTGTAATATATCAATGTGGCAAGCTACGAAAAAAAAAAAAAGAAAAAGATGCCATTATTTTAGGAGAGGGGCTTGGAATTGGAGGACTCTAATTCAATAGCCCACTTCTCTTTGACCCACTCATCAATGTGGGAGCCAAATGGGCTATAATAGCCGAGCACAGGCTTTATAATCGGTCCATTATTAGTTAATATGAAGCCCAGCAAGCGGATCGAAATGAACAAATCAGGCTATGAAATTGTTTTTTCCAGAGTAGCTTTTGATACCCCTCAAAATCCCTCATAAAACCCCTTTCTAATTAAAATTACTTAAATAGTAAAAGATAAATTAATTCATATATTATTTTAATGAAAAATTAATTAAATACTTAAATAAACTATTATTTTAACAAATTTTTTACAGCCTCGTCATTTCATATTTTATATTTGTAATTCAAAATTTTAATTGAAAAATATATTTTTAAGAAAATTTAAAGAATTCAGAGTTATGGAGATAGAAAATATATAATAAAAAAAATAAAAGATTTTAAGATTTATATATATTTTGTAAATTAAACTTAAGAGAATTGCTTCTTTTAGGGTGCAATTTTATGGGAAGATAGTTTTCAATATATAAGTTTGTATTTTATAGATTTAACTGGGATATTTTAGAAAATAAAATTAAAAGAGGTGTTATAATGACTTTAGAAATGTGTTAAAATGCTCCACTCTTTTTTTAATTCTATAATGATCTGTTAGTAATAAAATATTATATTTTTCTTTTAATTCTTTGTTTAAGAAATTCTTTGTAAAGTTAATTTTGCTCTACATTGTTTTTCTTTGCAATTAAATGCAAAGCCAGAAAAGAAAAATATCTCTAATATTAGAACAAATAGAAATTAGATAAATGATAAAAATAGTTTTAAGAATCAATATATTTCTAATAATTAGTTGTCCCAAAAACAGAGGAAATGATTACCATAATTTAAAAGCAATCAATAACAACTAGCATCAGAAAACTCTCCTCCTTGAAAGGTTCAGATTCGTTTTATGTAAGTCATTTTCATTTGAAATTTTGGTTAATATGCATACGATTTTATTTGTAAAGAAATAATTAAATTCACACTGAGATAAAATATATTAACCCACTTTCTGAAAAGTTTCCACTAGTCCGCAGACTCATTTTGAGGCATTTTTGTTGGTCATGCTCTTAATCAAGTGAAGGAGTATTAAGAGAATTTCATGATTTTTTTCCCCAGACAAGAAACCGAAGGAGGAAGCTTAATTCAAGAGAAGAATGTTTAGAGAATTTCATTACTAACAGAAGTAATTTTGTTTGTTGATAAAAATATAAAGAATAATTGATTGCTACAAGCAGATGACCTAGAAATGAAAAATGTTGTCGACCTCTAAGCATGGTCGGTGAACTGGACAGAGAATGATACCATCAGTTATTTTTGCTTAAATTCACGTCTATGCTTGAGTATCATCCAACTCATTAAATGAAATATAAAATAGTTCGAAAGCAAGCACGAGAGTTTGATGTATCATGGTTGCTTGAGATGAGTAGGGTATCTTTCGGAGGGTACAATATAAGCTACATGTATTAATTTTAGTCGTATAATATATCGTTTCGAATCTTGTAACGAGACGAATCGAACCCAGAACTACCCACATCATTTTTCTAGTCATTTTTCAATTTTAAGATTTTTTTATTTTTCTATTTCTTTAAGCATTTTTATCTTCTTTTTTTTTATATGTCGAACTTGGGTGCCGCTTGTTTTGGATTTCTTATTTAGATTAGGAAAATTTTATTATAAAATAATATTCAGATTTTTCTATTTTGGTAAATTTACGATATCTAGGGTTATTATATAAAATGACCTAAAACTCTAATTTTGTTAATTCAGACTTAATTAATAAAACTTCATTGTCCAAAAACTTTTATTTTGTCTATCTTTCAACCTTTAATGTTTTTGTATCATCAATTGGTATCAGAACAAGTTTGCTTATCATCATGGTATGACTACACGATCAATGAAGAAACTATCCCGAAGACAGTGATCAAATGTCTGTGGAGGCTATCAATGAGATGGTCAAAAAAGTAGTCTTACAAGCCATTTAGAAATTTGTAACCCGAGAATGGAAGTGATAGAGCAAGCAATCATGAGTCTTACAATTTCCATGGCCAATAATAGGAAGAGAGAACAATAGCAAAGGGTTAATCACGAGTAGGGGTGTTCAGAATCCAATCTGATCCGCACAATCCATCTGATCCGTAGAAATCCGATTCGGAAAAATTCGATCTGTGGATTGGTGGATTGGATTGGATTGAAAATTTGAAAATCCGCAATCGATGGATTGGATATGGATTTACTTCTGTAAATCCGTAAAAATCCGTGAATCCGTAAAAAATGAAAAATAAATCTTTATTTAATTAAAAAGCTTGTAAATGTGGCATTACTATTGACTAATAAATAAATAAGTTAAAATGTAGTTACATTAACAATATACATATTTTATCCAATAATAATATATAATAAATATAACTAAATAAACAAATATAGCTTTCTAAACAGTTAATTTTTATAATTTTAGTTAATTTTTATGTATTGATTTAAATAAATGAGATTTTTTTCTTTTTACTATGTTATATTTTGTAACTTTAACTGTATTATTCTAATTTTATTTAGACACTTAATTTATTTAAATCTTATTCAATTTTAAATTTGATCGGTATTAAAATTATTTATATATTAAATTTTTTTATTTAATTAGTTCGTAGAATAAACAGAATTAAAAATTTTTACTCCACAAATCAATCCGCAAAATGGTGAATTGGATATGGATTAGGTCAAATCCGCATCCAATCCGCAGACATATGGATTGGATTTGGATTGAAGTCGCCAATCCGTTGATTAGATTGGATTAAAAATTTACAATCTGTAAAATCATGGATCGGATATGGATTGATGTCCAATCCGTAAAATCCGATCCGCGAACACCCCTAATCATGAGGAAGCAATTCAGGGAGTCAATCGTGAAGAACAACCTCGAGAGTATCAGCATAAACAAATATCTCAGGGCATCAATTGTGAAGTTGTGCCTCAAGGTGTCAATCGCGAAGTAATACTTAGAATTTAGAGCTTGCGGGGCGACTGTCGCCACACATGCGTGAAAAGTTAAAAAGCGATTCAAAAGAAGAAGACTCTGAGGATTATAAAAGGAGGCACAGAAGGAGTTCGGATTACAAAATCAATGTTGATATTTCAAATTTTATGGTGGGATGCATTTTGAAGAATTTATAGACTGGATTTCAGAAATAGAGAATTTCTTCTAATAAATGGAGATTCCCCAAAATAAACGGGTTAAGCTTGTGACAAGTTAAGAGGTGCGGGCATCCACATGGTGGCAATACATACAAAGTTAAAAAGGAGTTGCAGGAAAGCCATTGATCAAATCATGGCCTAGAATGCAGAGGATTCCTGCTGGCAGGTTACCAACAGCAGTTGTATTTGAAATACTAGAATTGCAGGTAAGGAAATCACAATGTAGATTAATATGCAAGAGAATTTTATTGTCTACACACAAGAAATAATATGGATGAGCCAGAGTTTCGAATAATTATGAAATATTGGCAGATTGAATAAGAGCTACAAGACGAGATCATAGATGCAATTTAGCACTTAGGTACAACAATTGCTAGCGTGAAAAAGCTGGAAGAACATAAACAATGTGCTATTTCTAGAACCCAGCAGCAACAACCCAGGCCTGCAAAATAGACCAAGAAGTGTGGGGTTGAGAACAAGCAGAGGACATGGGTTGGAAATAGTCAAATGCTACAACCACCACAGTCACAACCAAGGCAGCCACTTAGATAGCCACAATAGCAACCATAGATGCAAAGCAATCTATACGCAAAGCCTATGTTAAATAAGTGTTTGAAGTGTAGGGAACTAAATCATCAATCAAGTCACTGTCTCCTAAGAATTTAAATTTAGTAGAGGCTAAAATCGATGAAATAAAGGTGAAAGTTGTTGAAGATAGGATGGCAAAGAGCCTTTAGAGCTAGAAGCAGATGAAGGAGAAATGTTGAATTGTATTGTACAAAATATTTTATTAGTGCCAAATTTTGAAGTGGACAACGAGCTCAATAAGATTTTTAGAACTCATGGCACTATTATTGTTAAGGTGTGCAATATGATAATTGATAATGACAGTAGCAAGAATATAATTTCAAAGGCACTAATTCACGTGATGGGACTTTCAATACAAAAACATCTAGCACCTTATGGGATAGAATGGATAAAGAAAGGAATGGAAACATGAGTAACAAAGGTGCGTCGTGATTCTTTCTCCATTAGAAGGATTTATAAGAGTAATGTGGTGCGCGATGTGGTGGATATGGATGCATGCCATGTATTATTGGGTAAATCTTGTTAGTTCGATGTTGATGCAGTTAAAAAAATAAGGGATAATATGTACAAGTTTTAGTAGAATTGCAATAAGATTCATTTGGTGCCTTTAACGAACAAAAAAAAAAGGAATTTTAAGGTTAAAGGGAAGAACTATCTGGCTATTGTCAATAGTTATTTAGAGAATGATTGCGATAGTTGCAAGAAGCTGCAGAAGGAAGAAGAATTTGAGGTGAAGATTATTCCTGAAAGGTGCAACCACTATTAACTAATTTCGCTGATATTACACCATCAAAGATGCTAGATGGGCATCCGACTTTACAAGATATATAGCATCATATAGACGTAGTTCTTAATGTGAGTTTTCCTAACTTGAACCCGATCGTTTGAGCGCCCACAAACATGCGATCTTATAAGGGTAGGTTGATAAGTTATTATAGTAAGGGTTCATTCATGAGTCCATTTGCCATACCAACTTTGTTGGATATGTAGAAGAATGGGAGCTAGCATATATGTACAGATAATGGGTAGACTAACCAGATTACAGTAAAGTATCGATTTCGTATTCCAACGTTTCGAGATCTATTAGATTAGCTAGATGGTGCTTAGGCTTCTTTAAAAGATAGATATACGCAATAGATATCATCATCTTATAACTAAGCCTAGTGATGAGTGAAAGATAGCCTTTAAGAGGGTTATATGAATGGTTTGTGATGTTATTCGGGTTCTCTAATACACCAAGTATTTTTATGCCCTTAATGAATTAGGTTCTTAAGCATTTTTCCTACAAACTTGTTGTGGGGTATTTTGACGATATTTTAGTTTTTTCTATTGATGTGGTGACTCGCCTAGAGCATTTGAGAACAGTTATGGAGGCAATGTGGAGAAATAAAATTTACATTAATCTGAAGAAGTGTAGCCCTCTGCAAAGTAATATTTAGTTTTTGGGTTTTATAGTTGGTGTAGATAAGATTCGAGCTATTGAGTCGAAGGTACAAGTCATTAGAGAATGGCTTATGCCTAAGATTATAAGTTAAGTTAGGAGTTTTTATGGGCTGGCAAGTTCTATAGGAGATTCATTTGAGGTTTTAGCACCATAATTGCACCTATTACAGAGCACTTGAAGAAATGGAAGTTTAAGCGAGGAGAAGAGCAAGAAGCAAGTTTCGCTTTACAAAAGGCAAAGTTGTCTACTGCTTCTATATTAGCCCTGCCAAACTTTAACAAGTTGTTTGAGGTCAAGTATGATGCTTCTAGCAAATGTATTGAGGCTGTTCTTTCTCAAGAAGGGGAACCCAATTGACTATGTAAATGAGAAGTTGAAAGAAGCACGGTAAAAGTAGTCTACTTACGACCAAGAATTTTATGCGATCCTTAGGGCGTTGAAATCATATGAGTATTACTTAATTCAGAAGGAGTTAGTACTTTAAGTGACCATCAAGCATTAAAGTACTTTAACAGCCAACAAAATATAAGCAAGATGCAAGCGAGATGGGTGACCTATATGTAGAAATTCACTTTTGTTGTGAAGCATTAATTAGGATAGTAGAACAAAGTGGTGGATGCACTCAGTAAGCAAGTAACCTTACTAGTAACTCTAGTCCATGAAGTTATTGATTTTGAATGTTTGAAGGAGTTGTATGCTGAGGATCAAGACTTTGCACATATTTGGGATCAATGCATTAATCATCAAAATACAGAAAATTTCCTCATTAAAGATAGGTATCTCTTCAAAGTTAATTAGCTATGTATGCCTCGAAGTTATTTAAGGGAGCAGATTATCCATGAGTTCTATAAAGGAGGATTGGGCGGACATTTGCTCGAGATAAGACCCAGCCGATTGTGGAAGAATGATTACCAGCCGCAATTGAATAGAGATATGAGAAAGATTGTGCAGAAGTGTCAGATTTGCCAAAAGGGCAAGGGGCATGCGCAGAACACGGGATTATACATGTCATTGCTTATTCTAAAAAATATTTGGTTGGATTTGTTTATGGATTTTGTGTTAGGGTTATCCCATATACAAGGACTGGTCAAGATTCTATACTAGTTGTGGTCAACAAGTTTTCAAAGATGGCACATTTTATTGCTTGTAAAAAAATCAAAGATGCTGCTTTAGTTGTGCATTTGTTCTTTTAGGAAGCAGTGCATTTGCATAGTGTTCCAAAGACTATAAATTTTGACAGGGATGTGAAGTTCATTAGCAAGCTCTAGCGTTATCTCTAGGATAAGTTCGGCATATAATTGTAGTTTACTAGTGCTTTTCATCCACAAATAGACGGTCAAACAAAGGTGATCAACCGGTGACAAGCAACGAAATTACAAAGCTGTCTTGCCTTAGGTTAAGTTTGCTTACAACAACATGGTGAATTGATCTACTGGCAAGATCTATTTTGAGATTATTTACACTTGTTTCCCATGCCATGTTTGTGCTGGCGATTATGCCAACAGTATTTGGAGAAAGAAGCAAAGTAGCGGATAATGAGGAAGAAAAGGCCCTGCAGATTCATGCCAAAGTACAAGCTTACTTAGAGGCTGCCAATGTTAAGTACAAGGCTGATGCAAACAAGCATCAATGCAAGACAGTATTTTAAGAAGGTGATTTGGTGATGACCCATTTGCGGCGAAGTCATTTTCCTAGTATTCATGCAAAGTTGGAGAAGTGGAAATATGATCTATTTCACGTAGCACAGAAGATTAATGACAAGGCTTATTTTCTCCAACTATCAAACAACTGGAATATCGCTCGCACATTTAATGTGGCTGATCTGTTTAAATATCATTCAGATGATGAGGCATTGTACTAGCCAAATTCGAGGACGAGTTCTTTTTCAAATGAGGGGCTAATGTAGCATAATTGCGTGGGACAAGTAAGACCTTCCGAAAGGCATAACTTGGCTTCAAGATAAATCAAATCCAGAACTATTTGTGTTGTTCTGCCTATGGTCAAGCCAAAAATTTTACTTCTTTCGTGGTCATTTGTCAATTTTATGATTTTTCCTATTTTTCTTATTTTTTATCTTTTTTTTTTAGATATAATACTTGGTGTTGTTTGTTTCAAATTTCTTATTTAGATTAAGAGAATTTTATTATGAAATAATATTTCAGAGAATTATGAAATAATTCTTATTATGAATTAAAAAAAAAAAGGTGACATATTTATCTGTTAGTGTTCGGTAAGCACTCACCCCAACTCAATATTAGTATATAACTACAACACACATGCATGATTAAATCCAAATTTAGTTGTTATTTGAAATTTAGTTAATTTATCATGATCATTATTGATTAATGACACGAGATCCAATATTGTTGATAGAACTAAACTAGCTGTTACTTCATTCATTGCCAACAATGATACAAAATCCACACAAAATGATCCAAAACTAATAGGACAATTCACATGATATCAACTCGCTCCGAGCATATTGCGACTGAAGATTTTCATATGTAATTTATTACTAGATGTGGGTGGTACATTTGGATCATAACATTTGGATCATATAATTAGAGTGTGACATGTGCACAACAATTTTTATGCCTAATATGTCCTTACAAAGTGTAAAGAGGAAATTGAAATGATAAGGTAAAATAGGAAGATTAAAAAAAAAAGAGAGGGAGATAAGCCACCCTAAAACCTTAAAAATACAGAAAATTCTCCCAAAGTATCTCAAGTTTATCACATGTCAATAAAAGACTACTTTGACAATGATAACTTCTCTACCAAAATGTCTCCCAAAGTATCTCAAGTTTGCCACATGTCAATAAGCGACTACTTTGACAATGATAACTTCTCTACCAAAATCACTACAAGTGAGCATGATATGGTCTCCACTGGTACCATGACAAAATATCTCTCCAAAAGCCACATGTACTAAAAGTGAGAAAGGGAACCAGCTCAACTATGTAGGTGGTTTTGAGTCTCTCTTAGCCTCAAAAGCTAGCTCAAAAGATGAAGTTTTTCCCTCATACTTATAAAATTACCATCAGCCCCTTCCACAATCAATGTGGGATAACCCCAACATTCTCTGTCTCACACATCGGGTCTTGGGCCAGAAGCATAGACACTTGTTCTCCATATTAGACTGTTGGGCTGAGATGTTAGTGAACCTAAACTCTGATACCAGTGTTAGGTGGCCATGGGCCTCTCTCAACCCTAAAAGCTAGTTCAAGGGGTGAGGTTTTTCCCTCACACTTAAAAGTCACCACCAGCCCTTTCCATAACCGATGTGATATAACCCCAACAAGCAATTATCTTGGCCACCCTTAATAAAATTGGTAGTTATTTCAACCAAATTGGCTTATTGGAAATAGCCAATCAGAGATCAAGACATGTTGTCATTGGGACAACTTACTGTTGACACATGTCCAGCCTTAAAAAGGCTAAAGGACTCAAGCTGAATAGTCAAATTAGCCAACAACCCCTACCTGAGAAGGAGAAGAGCTAATTATAACTCATCTGGTGTCCAAAAAGAAGTTAAGATGTCCTTAGGGGTGCTCCCTATAAAAGGTTAGGTTACTCTCAACAAGTCAAGTTAAGTTCCTTTCCCAGACTTCTCAACTTTCACTCTCAACTTTCACTTATTTTAGGTTTTCTTTAATACTTATCATCTTTCCAACACTAACTTGACTTGATTGTTAGAGTGCTATCACCGGCCATCACTGGTGTCACCTCTAATAATCATTTTCTTTTATTTTCAAAGCCATCTTATTTTTGTTCATCCCTAGAAAACTGTTCTTAAGTAAATCAACCCCTACTATTCACAAAATCACCTCACAAAAGCAAGCTCCATAATGTTTTTTTTTTTTTTGAAAGGTCCACAATGTTTTTTAGCTTAACTAAAGTCAGACTAAAATACTATTTCATAAATTTGAGTAATTTTAGATATCTCAAATTTCATCCTAAATGATATATCATCTAGTATATGATGTGTCATTTTTTTTTTTTAGATAACATTTTGGAAGCAAGAAAAATACTATTAATAAAAATTAAAAGGGTTTATAACTTATGGGGTATAAAGAAGCTAACCCAAACAATCTAACAAAAATGATAAAAAAAACAAACAAAACAAAAGATTAGTGCGCAGCAACAACAAATGCAAAATCTAACAAAAACGTTGCTTAATAGAACTAGTAGGATTGAAGGCCATGAGCATCTATGTAAAGATAAGATAAAATCTCAGCAGAAGCAGCATCCCACCAGATAAAATATCCACTTTAGAACCTACGTTAGCCATCATATTTGCAGCACCATTATTTTTTCGAAGTATGTGATATATCATTATTGAGTGTTAATAATTTTGTATAAAATTTAAGTCAATTAATTATATTTCACACTATCCAATAAATGAATGTTGTATTATTTGAGATATATTTAGAATGTCTAGCACTATTTCATAGGTTTTGTGTTATGGGTCCAAAAGATTTATGTTTCATATTGCAAAAATCTCATCTCACCTGTGTGCGGGCGCGCATGTGCATGTGAGTTGTGGGACATCAAAGTTAAAAGGTAGAAGATTGAAAGAAACATTATCACTTATCAGGCCAAAAACGAGCGTGAAGGGGAGTTGGGTGTTTGCATCAATTCAATGTCCCACACAGCACGACAAATCAATGAGTATGACTCACATTCTCCTTTTCTTGAACAAACCACGCACAGCTATGGCCATGGCCAGAAAGTTGCATTATTCTAGCATTTCTTTCTGACTAAATAATAATATATTCCCACCACACATGTACCAACCATGTGTCTAAATTAACCCCACATCAATCATACATAATTAATTTTCTATTGCATTGATTACATATATATATGTCAGAAGCACAGTTACGAATTCGAAATTGGTTACTTGCACGATTTTTAATATACTCACAAATTATTACAAACCTTAACTTACCCCCATTTTTATTAATTTGTTAAGAAGATAAAAAAAATTCATTAATTCACCTGTATTTTTTATTTATCTTTTAAACAAGAATAGAGATAAGTTAGGGTTTATAATAGTTTGAATGATATTTTGAAAATTATTATTTCAAGAGGAAGTTAATTCGAAATTAACTCATGTGGAATAGTCGTAGATATTTTCAAGAGCTTTATTTTTTTAATGAAATTTACCGTAGCCTTAGAATGACAATCTTTAATTTAACTCTCAAAAGCATTTAAAAAAAAAATCAATTTACCCCTACTAATTTTACTGCTAGGAAGACTGGCAAAAAAAAAAAAAAATCAGCATACGTCCTCTTATATTTTGAATAAAATTAGGATAAATTGAGATTTTTACACTTTTGAAAAATAAACTAAAGTTTATCATTCTATTTAGAGTCTTGAAAAGTACCTTAATTTTTGTACCTTGACCGTCCAAACATTTTGTCCGTCAAGAGACAAACGTGACTTGGCACTCGGAGGTGAGCAGTTTGAGTAAAAAACTAAAAATTGAATTTTTACCCTTACTATTTTTTCTGAAATTGTTACAATTTATACAACCTAAATTTATTGCGATTCTATATCAGGCATTTGTATGGTATAACCCAGGAGTCCATTTCCACTAATATGTTTAAAGAAATCTATCCTCATTCAAAGGAATTAAGTCTTATGGAACTTAAATTCATGTGCTCAACCTATGTTTAGAGCAAAAGTACCATTGAGCTATAAGTCTAAGTGGCAACTTCACTCTTATTGATTCATCATGGTTCAGAGGCCCAATTGCACAATAATATACTTTTTATATTTAATTATCATAAATTCATAATGGCAATTATTCTTGTGAAAATGGAAGACATAATCGTCTTGAATTTGGCTCATATATAATGGCCGATTTGGAGGGAAAAAAAAAAAGGATAACAATGTGATGCTACTACCTTCACCTCAATCTAGGAAAAATAGAATTTCAAATCTGCTACTACCACGGTAGAGAGGGAAAAAAAACAGTATGAGAAAATTAAAAATGCACTCTTATTAATTCATTGCGCAACAAAAATATAATTTAAATCAGAATATGAATGACATGAAAAATGAACATAATCAATCACCATAATTTGAGAATTTCTTACATATATTTATATAATATAATGGACATGTCATAACGAAAATGATTCTTGTCATACACAGACACACACACACATATTGTAATGGTCTTCATCTTGTCTATGTCTATATATCTTGATTAATAATAGGATCATAATATGTGATCATTATCATAAGGAAACTTTTACATGTTTAACTTATACTGAAAAGGTAGTTCATAAGTTGAGAGTTACCCTAATTAGCTGTATAATTAATCCAAAAATTATTGTCAGTAAATGTGATTATTTTTTTAACACCCCTATTACGTGCAAACTAGTCTTTTTGTTTGATCTTGCCAAGTGAAAAGATTATATGAGCATCATGCATACTTCAATATCATATAGAAACCTACCTAACTCATACTCAAAAGTGAACTAATAAGTTTATGATCAAAATTAGAGTTCCTCTTAGATGAATATGCTACACTTTATAGAGTGTAGTCATTTACCGTCTAGTAAAGGAGTTGTATAGAAGTGTAGAAGCCTTTTACAACAATGTTACGAACTAAGTCCGAACTTAAGACAGATTATCCAAGATTATGCACTGTGTCCAAGAATTATTCTCTCCACATATGATATTATTTCCAAGAAAATCATTTAAAGAGACAAGGACATTAACCACATATGAAGTGAAAATGAAAATCATTTTAAAGTGCCTTTATGGCATCAATCAAAAATCAAAACATAGAAGACAAGGATATTAATTACCCATAAAAAAAGCACTTTAAACTCCAATATACAATCTAACCAAATGGGACCTTATATGATCGATGTGATTTGGTTTTATGTTTGGTCCATCTTATTTAGGTGGTCTAAGTCTAAAGTTTTATAAATTTGGGTAGTTAAGCAACTAAAGAAAATTTAAAAGGGGCGAATGAAATTTTACATTAAAATAGGTTTTGGAAAAGCGCACTATATACACAAGAATAAAAGGCAAACGACAGGAACTTTTGTGTGTGGGAAAAAGATTAAATGAGAAGAAGACAGTGGCTAGTTATTACAATTTGGTGGCAAGACTTTCAATCTTTGATTGGGCAATCGAAAGAGGAAATTAATTCTATTTTCTCTAAATTTTGAGAGTACTTTTTTAGGTTGTTGGTCTTAATTTTTATTTTATCCTTTCTTTGATTATTATTTAAGATACTTATTTGTCAGAGAGACAGATATTAAGTTGTTATTATAAGCCAAGAATATTGAGATTTTTTATATTATTAGCCTCTAGTATTATCTAGAGAAGAATTTGTGTTATAATCCCATTAATATAATAAAAGATTATCGAATCACGGTCTCGTTGTTTTATCTCATTTGGATTTCTCACGTAACAATCTGTATCTCTTGTGGTTGATTTATTATTTTAAATTTTATTGATTTATTTTTCTACCTATTTATTTTGGTATACATTCTATTTATTCACATAAAGAGGAATTCACTTAATTTATAACTGTTTGTGTGAATTTCTTTCCCAATACTTTAATCAGTGGACACCTCTAATTCCCATACCGATGATTGGTTTAACCCAAGTTATCACCAAATTCTACAAAAACATAAACATTTTTAGCTGAACAAACATTAACCATTTTCTTTATCATTTATTACAAGTGAATATTTGTCCATCACAGTCTTAATAAAACAATACAGAAAAACAGGACACCTGTTGAGACTTTTAATGACTTTCAATAATACAATAAATGTAAACCCAGAGAAAATAACATGGCCACAACAAATGAATTAAAGTTCAAAAATTTTGAGACCCAGAGAAAATAACATGGCCACAACAAATGAATTAAAGTTGAAAAATTTTGAGAAAAAGTAGCTCCATTTGCACGCTACAACAACTGTTCAATCCCAGTGGAAAATGACTGCATTGATTGCACCATCAACATCATTTAAACGCGTGAAGAATATTTGCTTGAAAATTCAAATTGAGAAATTTACGCATTGGCTTCGAGATGATTATTCTCTATTATGTCTGAATAGAGCAAGAGAATCGCGGCAAAGCTAAGTTTTGAACGTCTGCTCTTGGTGATTGGTGGCCCGGATAATGACTTGATTTATATTATCACAATGGTGACAATTAATGTAGTTATTATTATCATTATTATTTTATTGTTGGCCCGGATAATGACCTGATTTATATTATCAAAATGGGGACAATTAATGTAGTTATTATTATGATTATTATTTTTTTTTTGGGAACAAAACAATTAATGTAGTTAGGATAATAGAGTTGAGGAAGTTTTAAGTGACAGCATATATCCAATCACAACTCTCATGCTTAGCGCATGATCATGAATTTAGATTCATTGCTTAATTTTGTATTACTAATCTTTTTCTTGCATATGTTTATAACCGTGCATGATTAAGAACAAATACGCATTATATATTGACCAATAGCTACCAATCACAATATATTAAAAATTTTAGCTCATTACTAAATTCAAATCATATGATCATATCTTTTATGAATTTATTTTAATATATAATAAAATAGCTTATGGCTCCGTTTGGATTCCTGTTGAAATGTCATAAATAGTTTATTTCATAAGTTTTAATGAAAATAGTATTTGGTAAATTTTTTAAAAACTGCTTATTTAAAAAAAATTCATTTTGAAGTGGCTTTTAAAAACAAACGAGAAGTTGTTTTTTAACAAAAGGATAATCAAATCTTACTTTTTCATAAATTTTAAAATAAAAATAAAAGATAAATTTAAATTTATCTCTATTTTGGTTATTTTATAATCAAACAATATTTTTGTAATAAAATTTATTAAATGTATATACTTTGCTATTAAAACTCATAGCAACCTTAACAATACAATTAATCAAATATTGAACTATTATTTTAATCAGTAATTTATTTTATCTGGACAATAGAAACAAGTTATTTCTTCGACCTTGGCAATCCAAAATGGGGCTCTAAGTAAATAGAATAAAAATTCTTATGAAATATAGGTAGTTAAAGCAAAAGTCTTTTCAAAACAACAGAAACCTGAATTTAGAGGGGTTTAAATAACGAACTTTGACTGAAGTTAATGTGATGTGGGCCACAGAAATGAATTATGCATGGTAGTCATTTTCATTGAAATTAAAATTTTTCCACAAAATTTTAAATATGAACGTTGAAAGTGGGGAAAAAAAGAAGAAATAAAACAAAATGCAGTAAAAATATGTTTGTCATTTGTAAAAACTAAAACATACACAGCGGCAAGTATCCTGTCCACATTTTTCGTACAAGACAAATAAAACATCCTCTGTGAATTCAAATTGAAAACTGAATTTCACTTTCCTGTACTCCTGTTTATGATCAGCCTCTTTTCAAAGATGAAAAATGTCAACCCCTATTGTTTATTAGTAAATATTGTCTACAAGATAAAGAGCAACTTTGAACATTTTAGAATTTTTTACCCGTGTTATGGAATGTGAAGAAGATTTGATACAAGTGTGTTGTGTGTGTATATAATAATAATAATTTTCTAATGAGGGCATTCTTATTGTAATAAAGTAATGATGTTATTAAGAGATAAAAAATACAGATTTAAATATATTAACAGATAAAAAGTTATAGTCTCTAATATATTGAAATCTTTGTATTTTTGCATTTAGTGGCATCCTCACTTTGTAAGTAAGGATCTGTTCATTAGAGAAAAGCTATATGTGTGTGTATATATGCATGTATGTATGTATGTATGTATGTATGTATGTATGTATGTATGTATGTATGTATGTATGTATGTATACAGACACAGAGAGAGTTTATCAAGTGCGGATGATCAAATGCGGATTTTGTGTCAATGCAATTAAAAGACAAAAAAAATATGATCTCTATGATATCAAAAGATAAAAGATAATGCATTGAAATATGTATTTTTCTTATTTTTTCAGCTGCAAATTGTATGAAATTTGTATTTTGCATCCACAACCAAAGATATATATATATATATATGAGTAGTGTTCCAGTCAGGGATCCATGACTTTAATAAAGTCAGGGATCCGCTAAAAGACAAAAAAACAGTACATTATATATATATATATATATATATAATATTTTTTCAATGAGAATTCCTTACGGTGTGTTTGACAGTTCGCATAGCATAGTATTTTAATACTATTATGTATTAGTTTATTGCTGACTCATGTTTGGCAATTCTGAAAGTTGCATTGTGGTGCATTAAGATACACCATAATATAGATTTTGGCATGTTACACAACTTAAGGTCGCTTTTGCTATATCTATTTGCTATGTATATAACAAAAGCTATTGATAATTAATACAAAAACGCATTTATAAAATATTCTACATTTAATTTTTCATCATTTCATAAGAATAAATTTATAAAATATATTTTTTAAATTTTATTATAATATTATATTATTTAATAATGCCATATTAAATTATTTAACATAATATAATATATATTATAATACTACAGTGAACTAAACCTCTATTTCCAATGAAACATATACAGTTGTCAATCCTCCACCGATGAGGATTTCAACAGTACCAAAAACAACATCAAACAAAACCAAAATATGGTTCGTGGTGGTCGATGATTTATTTTATTTTTATTTGTAAATTTAATTAGTAAATGTAATATAATATCAATATAAAATATTAATGAATATACATAATATTATTTTCATAAATTATATAATATTAATATAATACAGTGTTAATACAATAAAGCTTAATATAATATACCTTATTAAATAATGTAATATACTATAATAGATACAATATATCAAATGCACCCTTAAGTTATTAAAATAAGAGATAAGTTAAATGATAAAAAATACAGATTCTAATATATTATAAAATAAAAAATACTTTATTTAAATATATATTTACTTATCTTTTAATTTATCCATTACTTTAATAACCAATAAATTTCTTATTATATAATCACTTTTTATAAGTAAGTATATTTATGTGGAGGCATGCTGCATGCGAATTAAGGATTGGCCGCTACTATTAAAAAAAAAAAGAGAGAGAGAGAGAGAGGTCGTGTGTGTGCCTTTTAGTTTTTCCCAAAGTGATGATTTTGTGTGATATATCGTACTAATCTTCTTGGATCACGAGCTTCTCTGCTGCAACTGCATATGCATGGTGATGGTGCGAACGAGGAGAAGAAATTAAAGGACAATTCATCAGCTTTTACAGCTTTACTCTCATTGCACAACTTGCTTTTTCTTTGACGCTTGAGAGTTACATTTCATACGTTTTTGTTTCGGCTACATGAAAAGGGACAAAAGCTAAAAGTTAATCTTCAGAACTTTTTTCATTGAAATATTAAGTCTTGATAAATAGCTTTCTTGTAGGTGTAAGATGCCCTATATTAATTGCAGTGCAGATCGGAATCATATGATTTCACATCCTCCGCGAGAAAATGTTGTACACATTATCAATTAGATCCTCTCCCATATGAGTTTTTTTGAGTTATTGAAGATCTAATGACATTTGTTATATACTAATAATTTATAAATAAAATTGAATTTTTTTATTTTTTTATTTATTAACTACATATCAATAAATTTTTACTTTTGAGAAATTGATATCAAGAATAGATTGTAATATGCACATAATACAATATATAATTTTTTAATATAAATTAAATTTATGAAATTTTATATATTATTAAAATCAAACTTATCCACAAATAAATCATATGAAGTTTCCATATGACATGAATTAAGAAAAATCAATATGCACAACCAAAAGTTTTAGGTTGATAATTTCACATGGGTTTTAAAAATCATATATGGCACTTGCTAATTCACCAATGAATTTGTGCTTCACCAATCATTTCTCACCGTCTTGAAGGCTCAAAAAGATGAAGAGCAGATTATATATGCAGCTTAAATTTTCAACATCTAGAAATCCTTTTTTAAAAAAGAATACATAGTACAGTGGCAAACTCATCTCCTTTCTTAAATTTTAATTGACATCATGATGATATTCTGCTTTCACAATCAAGTAATTAATAGTTGGCCCTGGTACGTACTACGACTCTCTAAGTTAGTTGTAAATTGAATGACAACCACCGTAGTTCTGACTCCTTTTTACACTACTTCATATATTTATTTATATGCATTGACTGAGATGTGATAGCAAAGTTCGTGATTTTAAGAAAATAAATAAAATTCACTCTTATTAATTTCTTGTGGCCCGTAAGCCAACTTATAAAAAAAATCAAAAGTTAGTAAAGGTAAATAATCAATACAATATTTTGTGATTCATTTCTATATATATTTGCACATAATAGTTATGATTCTTATCATAAGTGAATGGCATAGTGATTAAAAGTAATCTTCTTGTCAATTTATATGTTACAACAGTTATTTATGTATCACATAATAATCTTGATTTTTCTATATGTGTGTGCCATTTTAATAGTCTTAATCCTTACGACGTGCATTCGATAATGATCTTGATCATTATATGTGTGCATAAAATTACAATTTGATCTATTTCATAAGTGCATGTCATAATAGGCTTCATTCATAAGGAATTTTTATTTTTTAATTCCTATCATTCCCTCGAGTTGGAGTGAGAAAACTTGGTTCTTACACTTTTGTTTTAAGAACAAATTATCTCTATCTCTAACAAACCACCATGCTATGTAGCTCATCATCAACATGGTGGCTATATCTGACATATGATCTCGGAACTAGGGTTAAGGTGACCTTTTCATCCCTTTAACTCAAAATTGATGAAGACTTATCATAAATCGAAATCCCTAAGTACGTACTTGAGAGCTGGAAGTCTTGAATCCTTTGCAATCCCTTCTTATTTCTTTAAATTCCCTTCCTGTTTGCAAAAGCAAATATAATTTTTGACTTACACATTGGAGTTTCACCCGATAACAATTATCACGCCCTTCATTGTTTTTGTCTCATTACCCGCCAACTCCAACTTTTGACACTTCGTAAATTGTGTACATCACTAGACTGTATCAATCTGAATTCTGAATCATGGCTGGTGTGACCAACGAAGATGGGAAATCTGAACCGCAGCCAAGATAATTCTGAGTGGGACATGACTCACATGCCGATGGGCCCAGATCTCGTAATGTCAAGAGCCCACTTAATCAACTCCCACGTGGTAACACCTGACCATTTTTCCTTTTAATAGACAGGTCACCCTTCTCGATCACTATTATTTACTGCCCATTTTTCGTACAGTGTACGAGATCATTGGCTCTTATTATCAATATTAAGGTAATCCTCAATTCTCCGTAGAATGATAATTTTCAATTTATTCCAAAATTATGAATACTTTGATTTTTTTTTTTTAGATGATGATAAGTGAGAGACACATTGATGACTTCTTTTTATTTTATTAATAATAAAGAGAATAAATTAAAGTTTTCAAATTTTAGAGAGTAAACTAAAGATTATTATTCTATTTGGTTAAATTGCAATTTATCATCATCATTATTATTGTTATCGTTATTATGATGATGCAATGCTCGACATAAAAATAAGATTAGCATTCTTTCATAATCTAAAACTCTTGAACTTTTAAAAATTTTGTATCATCTATTCTTTAGTGTTAGTATATAACTAAGATTTTAATTCTTTTTATTTTTAATTTATTAATCACTAATCACTTCTATAAGTAAATTTTGCCCCCAAGAAAACAGTCGAGAGAAAATCTTAATCCTATAAAATAAGGGTGGGTTTAGTAAATATCTTCCCAAAAAAATATGATTATTCTTTCAATCAAAAAATTGTTACCAGACTTTTTATTTGGACGTTTGTATGCCAAGTTAGAATTTAGAGACAGCATTATCATAAGCAACGTATTGTTGGGAACTACTCAATATATTTAATTAAATACTGATCAGCCACATCCTTTTCCATTAACATGAGCAGGATTTTGAGTTCTTTTTCGTGTGTATTCTAAAATTAATTTTCTTTTAAGTATTTGAATGTAGATTTTATATATTTAAGCTGCACCATCACATGGTTGATTTAGTAGGTTTTAGAAGATTTCTCATCATAAATAACACTAAATTACTTACATTTTGATTTGCATAAAATGTAGTTATTTAAGTTTTTGTGTTTTTTGGTGACAATTATTAGTTAGTGAAAAATAAATTCAATAAAATTTTGTTATAAATTGAATAAAGTAAAATTTGGAAAATTTGAATGTAGATTTTATATATTTAAGCTGCACCATCACATGGTTGATTTAGTAGGTTTTAGAAGATTTCTCATCATAAATAACACTAAATTACTTACATTTTGATTTGCATAAAATGTAGTTATTTAAGTTTTTGTGTTTTTTGGTGACAATTATTAGTTAGTGAAAAATAAATTCAATAAAATTTTGTTATAAATTGAATAAAGTAAAATTTGGACAATTTTACCTAGCCATCCCATATTTTATTCAAATAATGCAACCAAAATAATGTGTCGTGCAAACTTGACATTAATCAAAAGGATAAGGATTAGGCACAGTTTTTTATCCATTATTTTACCCAAACAAAGAAGACTGTTTGTTGCAATAAATGGCAGTTAAAAAAATGTTAAATTAGTTTATGTTAAAATTAGTTTAGAAAACTAACAAATAAATCAAACCGAATATATCAAAACTCAAAAGAACAACGTTAAAGACAAACCATGAAGTTGAAAGTTCAGAATATCCTAAAAGCTTATGCAATAAAAAATCTGCATTAAGTTTCAAATTTTTATATTAATATTGTCTTTATATTTCTTTATCATGATCCTAACGTGGCGGCCCAAAAAATAAAAAAATAAAAAAAACATGATCCTAATATATAATACGATATACACATTGAAAAAAAAAATAAAAATTAAAAATTAAAAGAAAAGAAACAAAAATGCTGGGCAGACAGACAATAAATGAAAGAGACAAGACATAAGACAGTTATCTCTTTGTCATTAATTGTTGCAAAACTAAATTTATGTCTGCCTCAAATTTCGGGCAAAAGAAAGTCCCAGTGTACACTCGAAATATGGTTTTCCTAGTTTACATTTATTACTTTTTTTTATTACATTTACATTTTTAACTTAGAAGCATAAAAAATAAAGCAAAATTATAGCAGTGGTCTCATATAATTGACTTGCATGTCACTTATTTTTTATTATTTTAATGGTTAAAAGTTATAACCAATATAACTTAGAGCTTATCTCAAAATATTTATTTTTTTCTTTGTATAATAATTAAGTGTACTTTTTACTCAATTATGTAATAATAAAGATACAAACAATAAATAATCAACTAACATGATAATATACACCAAAAGCATCGAAGACATTTTATTTGAGCTATGATGTAATTAGTAATATTCATTATTAATATATGCCATAATTTACAGTGTAGACTCACATGAGTGGCATCTATCAAATTATTCTTTATTTTCGAATTCAATAGACAAATCAATTGGTTCAAAACATTACAAAAGGGAATGTTTACTTACTTTTTTTGATTTTTTTAAATTCTAAATTCTATTTTTTAAGTAGGAAGTTATCTGCAAGTAACTACCACAAACTTTTAATAATATTTTAAAACCACTTTAAATTTTAGTTCTTTTATCAACCAGTCATTTTTTCGTTAATTTTGTCAGTTATTGTTAAAAGAATTAAGTTAAAAGAAAATTTTCCTTTAAATTCTTTGAAAAAGGTAAAATAATATTTTTGAAGGCTCCAAAGACCAAATAGCCTTTTATATTTGACTATTTAACGGCTAATAGAGTTAACAAAAAAAGTAGTTAGTTGATATAAAACTAAAACTTGAGGTGGTTCTGAGATATTGTCAAAAACTCGTGGTAGCTACTTGCACTTTTAATATTTTTCTTAGGTGGCTGGGAATAATATCTCTTTTGAAATTGATTCTTTCCGTTTATTACTGTAATTTGATCTTCAATTTATTCTATTTCTCCAACATATTCTTTGAAAATAATAAAACTATTTGAATATACATTTATTACTTTAACTTATGTGACCATTGGTGTAAAACATCATGTACAGTAAATTCTCTCTATAGTCATAATGTTGGGACCAACTAATTACTATGAGAATGTTATAACTTAATAGATGTATAGTTACAAAAATTATTGGCTTGACTTTGCTATCTATTTTTCCAAGAGATATAGAGATAAAGAATGCACTACGTTAATCTTATATAATTGGGAATATGCAAAGATCATATTAAACGTATGCACTCTCTTTATTATATAAATATTATACAATGATTTAACAACAACTCAAAAGATAAATTATTATCCTAAGAAACTTTAAAAAAATATTTTATTCTATCTTAAACCTTTAATGTAAAATAGCATATATTTTTGCAATATACAAATAATTATTATTACGTGTAGGTAAATTTCTTAAGATGAGATATAAAAAAATTATAACCTATTACAATGTAAGCTTATTCTTATTTATAACTTTTTCAAAAAAGATTATAATTTTTTATACTATATGGAGGTTATTGTTATATATAGTTGTTAGTGAGTAAAATTAGGGTCATGCAATTATAGTGTGACATGTGTGCAATAGCCCTCATGTCCAATTTGCTCTTTTACAAAATGTGAAGAAGAAAGTGAAAGGACAAAGGTAAAATTAGAAGATTTCAAAAAAAGAGCACGAGCCATCTTAATATTTTGAAAAGTTAAAAAAAATGTCACTCAAAATACTTGAAAGTTGCCATATGTCAATAAAAGACAACTATAATAATGAAAACCACTCAACAAAATTGTTATACATCAGTATAGCATGAATCCCACCAAGACCACCCTAAAATATCTGCTAACAGTTACATGCATCAAGAATAAAAGAGAAAACTAGCTTAGCTGTTATTTAAACCATCATCAATGAATTTAGTAACTGCCATAACCCAATTGGCTCATTTGAAATGAGTCAATTAAAAGTTGAGACATGTTGTCAGTGGAGACAGTCTCACAAGTGGCAGGTGTCTAATTCTAAAGAACCAGAAAACTCAAGTTAGATAGTTAAATTACTCCATAGCCCCTACTTGAGGAGGGGAACAACTTATGACAACTCTACACGTGTCCAAAAAGACAAAAAGATGTCCTTATGAGCACTCCATTAAGGAAAGATTTTGCACTCCCACAACACTCAAACTTTCTCATGTTCAAGGGTTTCTCTAAAACCCATCAACTTCTTTAGCCTTCACCTAATTTGACTGTCGGAATGCCGTTGTTGACCACCGGTGTCACCTCTAACAACTCTTTTTCTTTGTTTTTAAGAGCGTCCCATTCTGACCACCCTTAGAAAACTAACATGAAGCAGCAAATCCTCCACATTCACCAAACCACCTCTCAAAATGAAGCTCTCATAATGTTTTTAGCCTGAACCAAAATCAGATGAAAACAACAGTATCTCTATCTAGAGATTTTATTGTACAACCAAGTGACCAACTGAGCTATGTCATGTGGTAGATTTTATGTCTTAGTTAAGAAATGAATTACATTAAAATTAATTCGATCCATTAATGTCATCACATTGATTATGTTTCAAAATTCATTTTCTTTATTCTGTTTTACAATTTAAATTGAAACATACAAGCCGGTATTGCTCGTCACCCAAGGGAGTTAATAAATAAATACAACTCCTAATTTTGAAAATAAACTTAAATGTTTGATTTTTGCATTTTTAAAACGATGCTTTATACATTTATTGACTTATGAACATTTTAGCAATGGATCGTGTTTAAACAGTTTAATGTCATATTTTTAGTGTATGTTAAATTATACTTACTTAAATCTACCAATTAATTTAATAGGTTAAAAATAAAAATCTAAACCAATTCATTATTATTATTATTTGACCCAAATTGACTAATTCAACCGCTCTTTTTGATAGTTTAAATTAACTATTACAATAATTGTTATGTATTTTTAGTTTGAAACACAAACAATAATTTGCAAAACAGAGTTCTTTGAAAGTATAATACCAAACAAAGAAAAAAAGTAATAATATTCATGTTTAACATCATCAAGTGATGTAGTCCATAAAATTTATATAATATGACATAAAATTTATAAAATTTAGGAAGTCTCTGAGTTGCAGCAGCTGTCAGTTACAGCTGCTGCAACTTAGCTAAATCCTAAAATTTATATAGAACCTGGATCTGGATCGTGTGAACTTTTAACAAACTTTGTATCACGTAATAAATCTAACATAATTAATTAGTAGAACTTTTGGGTTTTCTAAAAAGTAATTGAAGAAAAATAACTTAAAATTCTGTTTTACAATTCTTTTATTAAGAAAATCCCAATAAATTTTCCCTTAGAAAAAAATCCCTTAGATTTATATGAGAAGACAACTCACCTTTGTCCTGTAATTATCAGTCCTTTTGTGTTTGTTGATGGATATTCAATCACCATCATTAATATTGTAAGGAATTATTTTACTTGTAAAATTAATTGAAACATATATTATAAATATTGTATGCTGTTATTATTATTATTTTCTAAATAAAAGACAACGAAAAGTACCAAAGATTTAGATATGTTTTCCCGTTTAATTGGACAATTAAGTCAAGCACATGTTTCATCCCAGCACTTAACCATCAAGTGCAATAATACATTTAAAAGATTTGTCAAAATGTGGCATCGTTTAATAATTATTTCAGAAAATTTTCAGCATTCTTATTTTGAGAATCTTTAAGAAGATGAAAAACGTTTCTTTAAAATATATTTTCAGTCAACGTACAAACAAATTTTGCTAAGATCAGAGTAATAAGAGTCATCTGACACAGGAATTTTAAAAAGGAAAAATGAACAAACAAACGATCAAAAAGTTTGTAAAAAATTATTTTTATATTTACCACTTGACATGTAATGAGAAAATCCTTTATTATTTTTTAATTTGTATTCCCAATCTCCAACTTAGCATAATCGGATGCAGAGAAACAAGAAGCAAAAATGGCAAGAAATTGTATGAAAAGGATTTTGACATTAACATCACAGCATGACATAATACGGTTGTACATGCCATGAAAGTGAAATAAATATTAATCATACATATTATTAAAATTAAATCTTCTTCGGGGATTGACCCAGAGGTTTGCAAACAGTTTTATTTAATTAATTATTCAAGTTTGAATATTAAGGAGTAGGGTTCAAAATTAGGTAAAAAGATGAATTTGAGTAATCAATTAAAAAAATTGTTTGCAAACTACTCCGACTCATGGAACATCTAAAAAAAAAAGGTATTTTTTATATCAGTTTTTTTTTTAATTATTATTATTATTATTATTATTTACTTTTTCTTTCTCATTTAGCGAGTAATAATGGCGTGTATTCAATGATTAATAATTAACGATTAATAACAACCAAAATCATGACATAATTGTTAACTTTCATTTGATAAATCTAATTAAAGTACCAAACCAACTTGTGAATTATAAATTAACTATCATGACATCTTTACTTTATTCAAATTAATTTTTCGACTCCAATCATTGCCAAAATTTACACATTTTTTTATCCTCATAATAGATGTCGTACTCTGTTATTCTATTATAGTTTATAAATCTCTAGTCAGCTTTATTAACTTTTCTCTGGTCTGCTTCTGGTGATTTGCAAATAAGATTTTTGAAATTTTTGTTTAATCTTGATCGATGTAACAAAACAATTTAAATAAATTATGTAAATTTAGTGTCATTATTGCACAATTTTAATGGCATCATCATGTTCATGACATTCACATAAAAATAAGGATTTTATTTTTGCATAATAATGCAAAACTTATCTTTTTCGGCGAACCACTAAATGATCAAGTGGACGTCTTCGCTTCATTTAGAGGTCAAGTGTTCTAGTTCTTTTGTTAATTATGGAATTTTTTTTTAAAATTTTTTTCCACATATTTGGAAGTAGGTCTTCTTGTAAGAATTTATTTGAACTGAACTATCACCGTAAATTAAGTTTCGATCATCAGGTTATTTTAATTGTGTTTGAATTTTAACTTTAACACTAGAAACTTACTTGAAATGTCTTGATAAAATTCAATATATTTATTCTTTACTTATCACTTAAGTGTGTTTAACATTTATTTCCTTGACAAGCCACAACATCTTACTGTAATAAAACCTTATGCATTACTAGTATTTTTCAGATTTTTCACTCAAATTTAAAAATAAAAATAAAACAAACATACTATTTAGATTTTATACATTCACATTTATTCAATTTGAATCAATTTCAAATTAATTTAGACTTTAGTCAATTTAAAATCCATTCAGATTTTATATGAAAAAATAAACACTATTATGTGGGATTGTAATCAAAGCGTAAAAATGCATTATGCTGAAAAGTTTTTAGTCGCACAATCAAGTTTGAATAATTTAAAAATCGACTTAGCTAAAGATGAGATACCAAACAATGAAATTTCACTACTAATCCATTAGCTTGTTTATGTCTTTCATAACCCAGCTTGAAATCTTCTACAGTGGTGAAATCTATTCCTAAATTATGAAAAATTCTATTCAATAGTCACGTAGGTAGACTTGAACTTTTTACCCCAAGAATGAGATAAAAAAGTGTCAATGAGTAGATGAATGAGCTAGTATTTCACATTATTATTATTGTCACTATTATGGGATGATATAAAATACCTTCCTAATGTTTTATGACAGATCATTCTACCACCAAAATTTTTTGACAATTAAATTTTCCCATTTAATATTTTATTTTTTTAATTATTTTTCTACTAAATCGTTAAAAGTAACATAATATTTCACATTTTTTTGGTAAAAGACAATTTTACCCTTTAAACTATTTATTTGTGTAGAAAAATGATTTTGACCACTCTCCCTTTTCAAAAATTTTTCCCCAAAAATCAAAAATTTGGAAAATCAAATATTTTTAATCAAAACTTTTAAAAATAATGACTATATTAAGAAACTAATTTTATTTTAGTATTTATAATTATATCAATTTTGTTGAATACATACTAATTAGAGTAATAAATTTAATAAAAATAAATAGTTATTTTAAGAAAATTATTTTATCTTAGTTGCTTGTTCTTTTAACATTTGTATTTAGCTATTTAAATCAATTTAATGAGTATATATCAATTATAACATTTAATTTAATGATCCTAAATAATTGTATTATTTTATTAAAAATTATCAATTTACAATCCGACTTATTGGAAAAATTTCAAATTATTATATACTTTTTTCGTTTTGTGTCAAATCACCTCCACTATCTAAATTTAACAAATTGAAATAGCTTAAAATACTCTTACAATGTTATTTTTTTTAAACATAGTTAAATATTTAGTGGTAAAATAATAACAATTAAAAATTAAGTGGTAAAATATAATTATCAAAAAATTTTACTGATAAAGCAACATATCAAAAAATGTTAAAGGGATATTTGATAATATCCCTATTATTAGTATTATTATAAAATTGTTAGTTTAACCCCCTTTTTGCACACCAAGGAACAAGTCTACAAAACCTGCACACGAGATATTAGTATTATTATAAAATTGTGAGTTTAACCCCTTTTTGCACACCTGGAAACAAGCCTACAAAACCTACAAACAAGATATGCGTAATAGCATCTTAGGCCCCCCAAATGCAAGACACAAATGCGATTGTGTGACCCTTTAGAAAAACAATTCCAAGAAGCAATCTCGAAGTAATAAATAAATATTATTTTCTTTAAAAAATTATGATAATTAAATTTTAAAAATATTTAATTGATGCACTGGTCACTAGTAAAATCTTGTCAAGCTAGCAAGAAACGAAAAGCAAAAAGTCGAGCAGACTTGTTTCTATCATCATTAAGTCGTTTTCTTTGTCTTTCCGAACGGCCAAAACATACATTTTTTTAATAAATAAAACAATCCTCATATTATTTGAAAATAAAATAATGTTGTCACCCACCAAGGACTGCGATTACATACCCACCAATCAAATTATTGCTTCAATAATGAAAATTAATGACACCTGGCAAGCATTGTTACATTGCAAAAACAAAAGCAGCTCTCGTCATCGCCAACAAATAATAGGAAATCATGGAAATTGGAATCAATTAATTTTTTACGGATCAAACATCTTAATGCACTGATTGATTTCTCTTAAATGATTTGTTTTATTTTGTTTTTTGTTTTTATCTTTTTGCTTTGTCCCTCCCATAAAGATTTGATTCGGGACAAACAAATAATTAAATTGGGTAACTTTCTTTTTCATGAGAGTACATAGGGAGGGCAACTATATTATTCACAAATGCATGATAGAAAAGCTTAACATAAAAGAACCAAATAAATAATTTATAGTAGAATCTCACTAAATTAATGTTTGGTAAATTAATAACTTTAATTAAATAATAGCTTTTAGAAGTTCTGATTTGGGTTTAACGTGGTAAATTAATAATTTAATAAATTTATAAGATAATTTTTTTTTTAAAAAAAAACATATTTTCTTCATTTCTTGAAACCAAATCCATATGATATATCGTGTGACTTCTGTAAAATATTCTTTCAGTATTGTTTACTGCTTCTTGAAATTGATTTGGAATCGAATTTCATCTCTAACTATTTTGTAATGTGAAATTTAAGTTTGTATTGTCATTTTACAACAACTATGAGACCGACTCCACATATTATCTTTAATATAGAAAAATAAAACTCTAAAATAATCTGATTACTACCAAAGTCAACTAATTATTATTCAAATTAAACATAATAAATACTAAATCAAGGTAAATGAATGCTATAAACATGATCATATTTTTCAAAAGAATAAATACTTATTTAGCCCCTATATTTTAATTTAATATTCATCTAATCTCTATATTTTGAGATATACTTAAATACTCTTACCCCTATTTTTTCTTTGCAACAAAAATTAAATTAGCAAGTTAACCAATAATTACTTATTTGAAAATTAAAAAATAAATATCAATATGAAACAACTAGTATTTTTATACCCTTGCAATAATCTTGCTAATTATTATTTATAAATAAGTTAATACTAGTCAATTTAAAACAATGTTTAATACCCTTGCAAAAAACTTGTTAACAATTTTTTTGTAAAAATTAATTTACTGAATTAATCCTAAAAGTACAATAATAACAACTTTTTTTTATTTCACTTTTAAGGTAACTTTGATAAATTTATATTTTTTCCTTTTCACTAATATCTCCAAGAATGTTGTCGCAAGGGTATTATTGTGAAAAAGCAAAGAAAAAATTAAGGGTGTGATTGTAATATAATTACTAGAAGGGTATCTTAAGATATTTTTTAAAATATAAGGACTAAACAAGCATTTATCCTTTTCGAAAACAAGGAATTTATTCATAAATTAATAAGTCATTAATTTATTGATATATTAATATTTTTTAAATTAATAAATTTTTCATGATCCCAGTGCTATTAATTTATCGCGATTTTATTGTAGCTAGTTGTAAACATAGACAAACGCCTAACATATAGATGAAATCTCATTTGATATAATAACCCATAATGAGGTCGTTGAAGCTTAGATGAATTGGTCTATCTAATATTTTTATCTAAAAGCAGTTTTGTATAATAACTACAAAATAGATTCTTACGATATAGATCATAAATCTTACATTTTCTCATCAAGAAAACACAATACAAGAGACTCAAAATCAATAATCTTATTATAATAATAGAAGGTCGTTACATTGTTCCAATTATTCATCTAATTGGATCATTGACTAAGGTATGGTTTTGTAACTCATTAGAGCATCCCATCAATAAGTGGACCTAAGCCAATTTCTCTTATGCTCATCTTATCGAATGATTTGTGCATATATGCATAAATCTTTCTCATTATTACAGCGAATCTTAAATAAAAAAATTGAATCAAGTAAAATATATACTTTAGCTTTCTTGTATTAAAAGTTTGGTTGGTAAACATATACAATTTTGACCAAAAAAATTGTACATTAATTTTAAAAGAAAATTGATATTGGACATAATATCAACAGAGGGTAAGAGAAACAGCACCTTGCCGTCATTTTTGTCGCCCACATTTTGTTAAAAAAAAAAGAAAATCAACAAGTGATAATGCAAATGATATAATAAAAGGTTATATTTTTGTAACCCTCTTTACCATTACAATCTAATATCACTCCTCATTTTTTAGTTCACATTTGTTTTTGGAAATGAGTTTTGCTTTTTCAAAATGATTTTTTCTTTTCATTTTCTGAATTAGTAAATGAAGAACCTTTTTTTTTTAAATAGTTAACAAAAAAAATTAATCCTGAACTTCTCATTGTGGAAAGTAACAATACTACAAAGAGGTAGCATCAAAACCTTTTCTTATTCTTGATTTAATGGCATACGGTAAATAAAAAGCTATGTGTTACCGAAAAGGATATTTCATACCCAAAAGTGATAACGTCACGACGAGATTGACAAGAATGTGTCTAGGTAAATGAAACTGAGCGGAGTTTTAGAGAATTATCACATACCTCCCTCAAAATTTGCTAAAATTTCTCTTAAAAAATAAGACTAAATAAATAAGGTGTGATCATGTCAGTACCCTGCATCGAATCTCAATAAAATTCTATAATTAAGTGTGTTTAATTAAGTAAGAGCATCATTAAGATGATGACCTATTGGACTCAACTGCATGTTATACCCGTCTTTTATTCTAGTGTTAACTCACGGTTAGTATTGTTTGATAGTATCAAAAGCATTTTGATGACTGAGAATGAAAATAATTTAAAAAATAAAAATTTTCATATTAAGACGTGTAAATATTAGATAAAATTGTCCCTTCATATTTTTTTATAAATTAGTCATATTCTCAATAAGAACTGAATGTTTGATTAAGGGTGACATTATCTTTCTTTTTTTGTGAAGTATTTTCTCTAAGTACAAGAGTTGTGAAATGATGATGAAGTAAGCAGTAATATCATCATGATCAATACTTCCATAACTCACGCATTAATGTAAACAAGCATGATAAAAACATAGAATACGACACTTTTCATGACTTCAAACTTGTTCGCATGTCATATTAGCTTTGATTTATCATCGCATGTGCTTAAATTGAAAATAATTGAAGTTATTAATTATATGATTGTGCTTAGATGTTATGAAGTATGCTTGCTTGTTTCTTTTTACCATTGCTCATTGAAAAAAAGAACATGTCTATTTTGTGGCTTTGTTTGGCCCCGTTATGTCATGATCTTAACTTGTTTGTTCATATGTCTAATTTTTTTTAAAAGATAGGGGTGAGCAAATCTCAAATTGATTTTTCAGACCTTACCTCTCTCAAAATTTGAATTTGGGTACCAACTAAATAAAATTACTTTTAAATCACTTAATCAAGCTCCTACGAGCTTCTTATGTTTAATAAAGAAATTTACTCTTTAACAGTAAACGAAGGTGAAATGAGCAAGTATATGCTTAAATAATGATCCAAATAATGAAGTAAATTTTGCTTACAGGTGGTTATGACTTTTTTTAAGAAAGTGTTTTAGTCTTTGTCATATTCTTTGCTCGTTCATCAAATTCTATTAAACGCTACAAAAGGTTGATTAAAACTAGGGGATACCTCGACCTTTTCATAAAATTTTGCTCTTTAGCTAAAGTTTTGAAAAGATGAGGGAGGTATGTCATAATTCACCAAGCAGTAAGGCATGTTGAAAAGAATAATTTAAATCTGTAATAAAAATTATATTTATAGGGGATGCACATGTATTTTTCAAATTGTTGATTATTCTCATTTATGGTTTTGTCCTTGAAGATTTTATTATATACCGAAAACCCCATCTACATTGTAATGTTTCAAAGAGCAAAAAATCAAAAGGTGGAAAAAAAGAGAGGTCTTTGGAGATGCCATGTTTAGTAATCCAACAAACAAGAAAAAGGTGAGTTGGGAGAAGGAAATTGAGGGAAAGAAGATGTTTATTTTAAGTGAAGCAATAAAAAAATGGCAGAGAGAGAGAGAAAGAGAGAGGGAAAGAGACATAAAAACTAGGAAAAAAAAAAGAAAAAAGAAAAAATGAGTAAAAAGCTGCAAATGGGGTCATTGTCAAAAGGTGGGATGGTGGCATATAAAGGATCTATCTCTATCTATTTATCAAAAGCATCTAGTGACTATTTCTTCAACTCTATAACCAGCGGGTTCTTCTAATTTTCAAGTCCTAACTAGTAGTAAAATTCTAAAGACACCAAAATTACGCTAACAATAATGACAAATATATAAGGCGAAAAATGTTCTGTCGCTAATTAATTTTCAATCTTTTTATTTGACTAATAATTTAATTTTTGGAGGAAATGAAAATATTAAAAATTATATTTAAACTCTGTCTACTTTATTATTATTTTTAAAAATAAATAAATTATACGGGAAATAATTTTCATCTAATAAATATGACATATATAAATAAATACACTTTTATACTATTAAAAGCAAATTGCAATAAGACCCTCACCATCACGTCATTTTAAGTTCATCTAATAATCGAGTATAGAGAGAGGCTTGTAGAAATTTTAAATTAATGAAATTAACATATAATCAATGAAAATAAAAGGGTGGATAATTGGGTTGGTTCAAATTTTTATTCTTTTTGTATTTTTTTTATTAATATTGTAAAGGGGTAAGTAGTAGTACAAGAATAGCAGAAGAGGCAGTGATGAGATCACAGGTACTTTAATCTCTTTTCTGACCAAACACTGCAACACTTAAAACAGTTGCATCATCAAGGCCTCTTATAGGCTAGAGAAAGAATTCCTCTTCCCTATAGACCTTCACATCTTTCTTTTTACTGTTCCACCACCACCTCCCTAGCTAGACTTTTGTGATTGTGTCTCTTTCATTTTGTTTTCTCTTATCTATCTATAAAGAAAGAAAGAAAGGGAAAAAATGAGAATTATTCAGAAAATTTCCCAAGAAGACTCTTCTTGAAATTGGTTGTTTTCTTTTCTAGTTGTTCTTTGTTCATCTCTGGTCAAGTTGGTATTTAGAATTTACTGTCAGCACAGTATCACTATTTTGGTCCCTGTACAGTACATAAAGAGGCTCAATTACCAAAACCTGAGTGTAAAGACTCAGTGAGAAGGGAAAGGGATGGGTTAGGCTAAAAATAGAGCTTGTTTCAGCTAGCGTTCTCGGGTTTCTGTCTTGGTTTTCAGTTTTTAGGGAAGGTCTTTTTTGTTTTTTGTTTTTTGTTTTTTGTTTTTGTTTTTGTGTTTTTTTTTCCCTTTTCACGGTGTTGTTGTTGGGGTGATGGAAGTCCAAATATTGAATGGCAGGGCCTTTTGGGAGAAGCAGCATCATCAGAAGAAGCAGAACCAGAACCAGAAGCAGAAGAAGCAGTTTTCAGTGTGGTGGCAGCTGCACAGGCAACAAGAGGAGATTAGTCGTAAAGAACTATCAAGAACAACAACTACCCACCATTAAGCAGCGGCAAAAGTGCTTTTCATTAAAAGCTGGAACAGAAAAATCACTACAGTCTGACTCTGGATCCTCAAAGGAATCATCAGCATCAGCATCATCATCACCACCACCATCAAGAAGAAGAACATCATCAATATCCAAGACATGTAGAAGAAGAAGATGCAGAAGAAAATTACAATAATCTCCCACAAGACCAACATTTTATAAATTCAAGATTAGGCTTAGAATCACAGTTTCTCCATCAACAGCAACCACTCAGGAAACGCTCTTTTTTTCCTTCTTCAACATCATCATCTTGTTCCTCAATCCAATATGCAAGAAAAATGGGAGAATCCCACAATCAAGCAACAACGTCGTCAAGACTGGGGATAAGAAACACTGGAGGGGAGATCGTTGAGGTCCAAGGAGGTCACATTGTTCGTTCAACTGGAAGAAAAGATCGCCACAGCAAAGTTTGCACTGCAAAAGGCCCAAGAGACCGCCGTGTTCGCCTCTCAGCTCACACAGCCATTCAGTTCTATGATGTTCAAGACCGCCTTGGCTACGACCGCCCCAGTAAAGCAGTAGATTGGCTCATCAAGAAAGCCAAAGCTGCCATTGATGAGCTCGCCGAGTTGCCTCCTTGGAACCCAGAAACTGTTACTGTTACCAATACTAGAGCTTCAACAGCAAAATCAAGGAATGCTCATCATCAGCAAAGTGAAGCAAATGAAGAGAGAAACTTTCAGTATCCTCGTAGTTCAAATGATGGTCAGAATCTTCCGATGGTTGAAACCCGGAATCAAAATCAAAGCTCAAGCTTTCTGCCACCAGCTTTAGACTCTGATTCTATTGCTGATACAATCAAGTCATTCTTTCCAATGGGTGCTTCAACTGATACAACAGCCTCATCAATTCAGTTTCAAAACTACTCACCGGATTTGCTTTCAAGAACTTCTACAAGTCACAGCCAAGATCTGAGGCTTTCTCTCCAGTCATTTCAGGAGCCAAATAGCATTCTTTTACAGCACCACCAACAACAACCTCACCCACATCATCATGCTCATTCTCATTCTCATCAGCATCAG
Source organism: Murraya paniculata (assembly GCA_030449075.1). NCBI lineage: Eukaryota > Viridiplantae > Streptophyta > Magnoliopsida > Sapindales > Rutaceae > Murraya > Murraya paniculata. Next base: position 163,558 of record JAEVFN010000065.1, read on the forward strand.
CATCAGCAGCAGAATGAGCAAGTTCAAGTCTTGTTCTCTGGAACCCCACCACTTGGTGGCTATGATACTGCTTCTGCTGCTGCTCCAGCTTGGTCTGAGTCGGCAGAAATGTCAAGATTCCAGAGAATGATGGCTTGGAATAGCGGTGGTGGTGCTGCAGATGATTCAGCTGGTAATGCAAGTGGTGGTGGATTTGTGTTTAATTCGCAGCAGCCGCCGCCGCCAGTGCAGCCGTTGTTTGGCCAAAACCAGTTGCTTCATTCACAGAGGGGACCCCTTCAGTCCAGTAACACGCCTTCGGTTCGTGCTTGGATAGACCAACCAATTGGTCTTACCAATGACCATCAACAACAGCATCATCATCACCTTCACCATCATCAAATTCTACAACAGCCACCAATCCATCAATCTCTGATATCCGGCATTGGATTCGCCTCTCCTGTTGGTGAATTCTCTGGATTTCGCATTCCAGCACGAATCCAAGGCGAAGATGAGGAACATGATCATGGCATTCACAATAGGCCATCCTCTGCTTCCTCTGATTCTCGCCATTGAAACCAAATGTTCTTCCTCTCTAACAGGTCTTACTTTCAATGCCAACTTGTTAAATTTGTTCACTTTTTCTGTTCGTGCATTAATTTTAATCATCTTTCAGGGCTTGTTGATTGTTTTGTGTCACATGGGAGCTGATTTGATGGAGCTCAATCAAGAGCGAGTGAAGAGCGGAGATTTGGAGCATTTTAAATTCGATGGCCTAATACCGTAGGAAGAAGAAAAATTCTGGATGGATTTCAAGTTTTTCAATCCTTGGTTTGTTTTAACTTCTGTCAAGATTATGTTTGCATCATGATTTTAAGTGAGATCTTAAAGCTCAACTTTGTTTATTTTCTGTTGGTTTTGTTATGTGTTCAAGTTAACAGACTTTTGAATGTTATTGCTATTTGTCTTTGTAATTTTTTTTCTGCTATTGCTAGTTTACAATTAAGAAGCAAACTCTGGTATATTTTGGTTTTGATTTGATAGTTGATATTTTGCCCAATTAGAGCAAACCCAGTCCGTAGAATCTGGCACTGTTGCAAAATTCTCGTGAATATAGCTGCTACTAATCAATTAATATAGAAAACTTCATGGTATTCTCACTTGGCTCAAATCTTATGTTATTTATTTTCTACGGTAACAGTAACAAATTGATAGAAGCAGATTAGGTTCTTTTCCTTTGTTTAGAAATGGTCCATTTCTCACTGGGTGAAAGAGAGAGTTTCTGTTTATGATTGTTTTTGTTGCTTTACTGCTTTCTAATTGAACACTTTCATGCTTCAACAGCTTCCTTAAATTCAAATACTGGTCATTAACATCTCTATCATGCCTGTGGTTTTGGGAGCATTAACCGAGAAGTCATTTTCTATGAACAGTAGAGGTTAGAGTTGAAGGAGTGGATTAGGCTTTACATGTCGTGATTACTTGTATCATATACCTATTTATTGCTTGCTGCAATTTTAGCTTCTACCCAATTCGCCTTATTTGTCGAAGTTGAATGTTGAGTATGCTTTCAGTCAAAATTTCAAGCGGGTAATTTCATCAACATAATATCAATCTCGGTAGAAACCCAGCTATCAAATTTTGTAGAATCTGAATTGTCTTATAGGGCCTAATAGTAAAAGTTTAGTCCTATTTCAAGTACAAAGCTTTTAGATTGTGATGCAAAGACAATACATTATATACTTCATTTACATGTCCTATAATTTAGTTTAGCATATCAGGTTGCTGAGGCATCTTAGGTCATGGTCTTGTAATCAATGAACAAGTTAGATAAATTTAGAAGGTAATACCAAGTGGGGCTGAGTGGTGTACATCCGCTGAAGGAACCATGCAAGGGGAATGGGATGAACACAAGAAGTTCAATAATAGAAAGAATACACAGATGGATACCACCAAACTTTGATACTTCGGCCATCTGTCAAATGGTCCCCCTGCCCTGTAAATCTCAGTGCCTAATAAAAATCTATCAATGTGTAGCTGGGAGCTTTTATTTTTGTAGGAGATAAAAAAAAGGAAAAAATATAAAGAGGAAAAAAAAATCTTAGCTTACACACTGCAGATAGTGACGTTTGCTTTATGGTTGTTGATACTTCTTAATGGTTGGTTGATGGGTGTTACTCCAATGGCCTTGCTGATTACATAATCTACGCAGGAGATTGATTTTTTTTTTTTTCTCCCTTTTTTCAATGAATGCTCATTAACGGAGGAAATTGAACAATGAACAGTACTTTTTGGCAACAACAGGACCCATGTTAGTTGCTCACCATATTTATTGCACCTTCAGTGAGAGCAAGGTATAAAATATTGACCTTTGGCTATGATAATATGCCCTTTTCTGCATAAAGTAAGAAAGGAAAACTATTGCAGAGACCATGAAGAATTATATATGATAACCTTGTTGAATGTTGTTTAATCAAGTGTAGACAGAATAAAGTTCTCTATATATAAAATTTCAATTGCTTTGTAGCTCTGATAGACCTAGAGTCACCCATCGTATATTTGTTCCCATTTTATTATTTGGATCCTTCTCGTTGAAAGTACGGCCAACTTTGTCCTGATTAAAAATTCCAAATCATTGAGGTTCAGCATTTTCCCTCATCGGCTTCACGACATGCACAACAATCCATAAATGACAAGCTTGTCATTAAAGGCAATAAAAAATTACACATCCATTCTCATGCATACATACATGTGTGTGTGTGTTTTATATTATTTTACACACTTCATATCATGTTCACAGCAACTCAACAGACCAAAATCACAACAACAAATGCAGAATGTAGCTTATAAAAAATTCATGTCATTCAACTGCCATGTTGATGCTATGGGGGGGTGATTTTTTCGCTTTTGTAGTTTTATTACCATTTGGTGTAGCTGAAACTGACACTTTCAACTCAAGCTGGTTTGCAAATTTATCAGCATTGCACACTTGCTTGCCTTTAATTTTCTTGGTTGGCTTGGCATTAACTCTAATCTCCCAAGGCCGAGCAGCAATCCATCGTTCCATCCAGCTCCAGCCCCAATTGTCCTTGCAAATACTGTAATAAGCCTGGCCTAGATACTGGCTCGAGTTTGCCCTCCACTGCAAACATTTTTACAGATGCATAAATCTTAACACAAACCACAAGTATTAGATCTAGATTTTGATATTAGGATGGTAATGAAATTTATAGCAGGTAAACCTGGTGAGAGAATGCATATGCCATGGCTCGCTCGCGCTTAATTGCTGCTTCTTCTCTCTGCTGTATTCTGGAAAGAATTTCCTCCATAGTTTCAGAACCATTGTGCCATTCAACCTATTGGGAAAAGTTAATACAACTAAGGGCATTAGATTCTTCTAGTGGAACTAACTTATTTGTTCGATAGATGAGTAATTGATGGAATTACGAGTGGGGTTGGTTTACAAGTTTTAAGCTTTAACAGGCATTAGTATTTAGTTAGTACCTCCAAATCATGAAGCTTGGCCTCTAGTTTCAACTGATTTTCCAGCTTCTTCTGCTTAATCCGACCTTCAGTGACCATACAAAGTCTGCGGTTTCTAATTTGTGTCTGGATATTGCACCATGAATGTATATTGTTAATTGCACTTGATGTTTGCTTCTGAACAGAGTGGTCTTGAATCAAGATGTTAAATCTCCCTGTGCCCCTAAGACGCCGAATTGATTTTCTTGCCTGCAAAAGTCAGAAACAAAAGACAGTAACATAATCTCTAACCCAAAAGATTAAAAGACTAGCCTTTGCTGTCTTCACATTGTTACTGATTATTAAGAAGATACAGTGCCGAATATTTTCTAGAATGCTGCCCATAAACACCAAAATTTGACAGAACGTACTCTGTAAGCCCGAAAAGCTTTCTGAATCCGAGTGGCAGCTCTTTCTTCGACTGAAATTCTGAGAAAACCAGGGTTAATATGCGGATCTGAACTACCATTGGCATTGGCATTCCCACTTGATTCGGTGGGAGACTCATTGGAGCCATTTGATTTTTCAGTAATTGACTGCACCTGTTTTAGTTTCCATCCACATCAAATGATAATTAAACTCCCAGCTGTGTAAAATTAATAAAAACATACAGGAGATCTACCTTTCCTTGTTTGGATCTGTCTTGTTTCCCCTTTTTGAGGCAAATTATTGATCTAAACCAGTGCCCTGAACCCATTTACCCTGAGTTGCTGAAGAGACTAGAACAAACCTGATACATTATTTAGATTGCATTTTAAATGTAAGCTAGAATTAAGAAAAAGGTGGCATCAACAAGAGGCAAAAACAAGAACTAAATGCATACGCGTGTCAAATCAATTGCACTATGCATCAATTGTTCAATAGAAACTAGCAATGTTATTAAAGAAAATGCACATTACCATATACCTATTCAACAAATCATTCATACAAAATAAGCACCATACTTGAATATTTGATCTAATAACAAGTAAGAAATTGAAAGAAATGAACATACAAGAAAAGAAGAAGCACATGTTCTTGGCACTGGCAAGTGTTTGGGGAAAAACGATTGTAGATTGCATGAATGGTGGCAAGTGTTTGTGGTAGTAATAAGAAATTGTCGTAGATTGCAAGAAAAGTCACACAGAGAGTGAGTGGGGTGCTTGTAATGTGTAATTATGGCTTCATTTCACCATATGCAACATCAAACTGACATTTCAACTAAACTGAAGCTGTTGTTTAATCTTTTGGACGATCAACAGTCAACATCACTAGAAAATAAACAAAAATAATTAAAGTATGTGATAGTTTTAAACAAATTAATGGGTGGTGTTTTTATCAGAATATGCAAAACATTATATAATTTGAATTTAAGCATGATCCTGGTCCCGGCGGGGCTCGAACCCGCGACCTTCGGCTCATAAGACCAACGCTCTAACCAACTGAGCTACGGGACCGCGCATGAACTCTTGTTAGCTTGAGTAGCTATAGCGAAATATTAATAATTATAACACCCACGAACCTATGTTTGACCTTAGAAGGGTCAATCATCTGTACAACTCGGAGGGGAGAGGGATATCAAAATGTAAGTAAAAGTGAGCTGCGGCTATAAACACAACTAGATATCTTGGCAATGTGGCAATAGCTAAAGCTGCAGCCATTGAATGGGGAATGCAGGTTGCGTCAAGAGCTGGTGGAGCTTCTGTGTTAGTTGAATCCGATTTTCATGAAGTAGTAGAATTTGTAAACAATAGGAATAGTAGCATGTTTGAAATTATATGTGTGATCTTTGAAATTTTGGAATATAAGAAAAACTTTCAGAATTTCAAAGCTCAGCACACATCTAGATCTTGTAATGGTGAAGCTCACACTTTAGCTAAGTTGGCTATGCAAAAGTTGGAAACTGTCACATGGTTAGATGAAATTCTACCAGATGTTTTTGTATCTGGTTTCAAGTTATTTTAATGGGTAGGTTTACTCCTTTATAAAAAAAAAAAGTGAGAAGTATCTGTAGAAAAAATTTTAATGATTCCATAATTCCATATTCACCGGACTTGTATGGACTTTAGTTAGTGTTTATATATATACACACACGAGACATATTTCATGTTTCACAATATTACAATAAAAGAGTTTAGAACAAATAGGTAAGTGAGATACTAATCTCATCTGTTGAAAAATGAGGATTCAATTTCTCTCTCAATTATAGAATAATCGACTGGAGGCAATTTACAGTCTCTCACTTTTATGAAATGTGAGTGCAGAAGACATCTATCAAACATTAATGAGGGTAAAAAATTTGGGCAGTTCTTCATATAAAAATCAATAATTGTCAGTTGTAAATATATGATATAATATCAATTTATAATCAATATAAAAAAAAAGGACACATAGATAAGAATGAATTAAGAAGGTTAGACTTATCCTAAATAATAAATATCCTCAAACGCCTAGCTAATTAATCCGGTAAGACTCTCTTCAGACCCAAAATAAGAGGTACGGGGTGATAGAATGTTGAAAGGATAAGGATTGTCATTCTAGGCAGAGTTTTGCTTGTTTCATAAATTAGAAAAACTCCGTTTGAAATGGAGATCCGAACACGAACCGTATGCAACAAGACCATGCTCAAATCAGAACAGTGAAAATGGTTGCTTCGACTGAAATGACAACGACTCTAATCAGTACACAAAAGCCTAAAACAAGACCTCTGGTTGACCAAGCCCTTCATCTAATTGATTAACCTGCTAGCAGTTGACCAAAACCGAAATTTTCGGTACACAATAGGCTGTTATATGCCTATGTCATATTTTTGGTAATATACAATGGGCATATCCTTCCTTACCAATGAACACTCTCATTCTCCTAAAACTCGATAGTTTCTTTTGTTATTGTTATTATTAGGTTCTGAGCTAATTTCTTGTATCAAAACGACTATTGGTGTTCAAGCAGCAGGGATGTTTCAGCCGTGGACATAGGCACGATTGGTGAACTATCAAACAATAATTCTTAATGGCTCGAAGGCCTTTTTATACAATAATTTCAATAACATAAAAGGAAAATAATTAGATATTCTGAATGAGGGATTCATCTTCCAAATCATGCATATAATCTTCCTGATGCTTTCTATTTGTGTATGATATAACGGCCTCGATTATTGTCACATGTGTATGTCATGATGGTCTTGATCCTTGTCAAATGCACTGCATCACATTATCGTTTTGATTCTTGCCATATCTGCATCAATACGATGTGATTCTTATCAGTATATATATTGTTCAACCTTCATTTTCCTGCCCTTTACTTTCAAGTTGCTTTCTATTGATTTTTGACGTTGTTTATATCTTCTCGAAATTCATTTGGTAAACTATGCTTTCACAAGAGTATTTGGGTAGTTTTAGTTGTATGTAGAGAAAATTTTGACGTTGAAGAGGGGGGCAAAAAAAAATATACTGCAAAAATTCGATAAATTAATAAACTTAATTAAATAATAAGTTCTTCCAATCGCTGACTTGGGTTAATGTACTAAATTAATAGTCTCTCACTAAATGCATAAAATAATAATTTTTTTGAACACTTTAGGGCCCAATGAAAATGTAAATTAATAATTATTGAAATACAAAAAGTACTAATAATAAATAACATTTAAAATTTATAATATTAAGGATTTTTTTTTTGACAACTTTCATTTTCTGAATTCTATTTTTTAAAAAATATGTGTTTAATGATTTGAGACTAAAAATAAAACTAATGACTAGTGTATTTATGGAGTTTATATATTGGTGCATTTATAGAGTTTATATTCTATGTGCTTTAAGTATTTGAAATACCTTATCTTTTAGGGTATTTAATTTGAAAAATATGTACATCAATTTTATGTCTATGTTCAATGTATTTAACATTAATTTTTTCACTTCTATGTACATGTTCATAACATTTTATTATTATTATCATTATTATTTTGTTGTAGAAACATGATCTTGGTAAATGAATAGTACACAGACAAAGATGACACAAATAATTAAAATATAAATTCTTCTTAAATTTATGAATGTTTATTTATTGATTACTTAATAAATTATTCACTTATTGATAATTAATTTTTTTTCTTAATCCCAATAATATATTTTACAGAGATTTTACTGTAAATATTGGGTTTTGAATTTCAATATTTAAATTATTAAGTTCAAAATGGGGTAGGGGTAGATTGTTAAATTAAAAGGAAGAAAATTTGAAGGTGGGAAACAAAAGCACCTTTAGTGAGTATGATGAGTTGTTGAGTTTGAATTAAATTTATATGGCCTAATTTTAAATTTATATGGAGTGGAAAACTTGTAAATCACTATAGTGCCAGACCTGTAAATAGAACAGTGGCAGTTACCAATAAGTGAAAGCTGAAAATTTTCTTTAAATTTTGAAGTCAACACTTAGGCAGTATTTGTTTTTTTATCTGAAATCTGAATAGACCTGAATTAGCCTAAATTTTGAATAGAGCTAAATGTCTGAATTTAAATAATATGTTCGTTTTTTGTCTGAATCGCTACAAATAAGTATTAAGTTGTTTGTTTTTTTAACTTAAAAAATCTAGAAACCAATATTTTTACATCATACCCTTACAAATTATAAATGTTAAACAATTAATAACATCTCAAAGAAAATAAACAAGATAATATATTTTCATAATATAATCATACTCAACTTAATGCAACCCTTAAATATTTTAAATTAGTATATGTTAATTATTTTTATTATTTTTTATGATGTTTTATATGAAAAATATTTATTAAAAATTGTAAACATAAATAATGCTAATTTGAAGAAAAAAATAAAAATAATAATAGTCTACCACTATATTATCATAAACTATAGAGAATGGTAATAATGCTAATTATTAAACTTATTTATGTGTAGATGTAAATTAATTAATTAGATATGGATATTTTAGATAATATCTTTTAATGATGTCATTCAGACTTTTTAGATTAAGCAAAAAGATAAAAAAAAATAGTTTAATAACTTAGTGATTTAATGATTGATAATTTTCATTAAGTTAAAAAAACAAACAGATTTAATGATTTAACTGATTGCAATTAAGTCAATACGTCAAAAACACAAACGACCCCTTAGATTGGCATGTTAAACGGGTGTTAACTTGTCTGTAATAGTAAATTACATATAAATATTCTAATATAATAATAAAGAGTAGTGCTAAACACCTCAAAATTAGTAAATACTAAAATTAATATATATCACTTACCCTCTGTTGTTTTCATAATACCCATTAATTTTATATCACCATAATTTGTAATATTACTCTTATTTTCAAATATATTTCTATACATATTCATTATAATTTAAATAAATCATATAAATTGAAATTAAATTAAAAATTTTAAACACTGAAAATAAGATAAATACTTATTCTTATTTTTTTAATTTATAGAGTCTTTTTTTATTAAATAAAAATTCAACAAAAAGTATTTCAACCTTAAATTCATAGTTGCTTTTCACATAGATTGCAAGAAATACATAACATATAAACATCTAAAAGTGACCGCATTGCGAACAAAAATATTACAGTTCGCAATTCTAAAAACATAATTAAAACTTCATTACACATTAAATAAAATAGGTTTTGGTGTAAAATTGAAAAAAAAATAATACGATATTCTTGTATTTTTATTATTTTTAAATATTTTTAATAATAAATGTATATTGTATATTCTCAGGATCAAACAAATGACTCTTTTACTTCTCTTTTTAATTTTTGGCACTGGAGGCTATAGAATATTATAAAATAGTAGGGGATAACCAATCTCCCTCTGGAAATTTTAGGGTGATGAATGATGATAATTTCACCCCACATATTTTGTATAATAACACTTTGGTATTCTCCTTTTTTAATTGTAATTACATATTTCTTACTTGAATCTTAGCCTATTGGAGTTCTTTCATCAAAATGGTGCCCACCAACGACATGATCTATTTCATGTATAAAATCAATTGTAGCATTTGAAACTAAAACCTAATGAAATTTAGAATTATTTTGCTGTGGGAAGAACACTCAACCAAGGTTTGTTTAAAGAACAACTCTTGCCTCTGAAGTTAATTTCTCCGAATGAAACATTCTTCCCTTTCCGCTCAATTCTCCTCTGTCTCCCTAAGAATACGTTATGTTTTAAACGGTGTCTTCCAACAGTACTTCTCATTGCATTTCCGAAAATAATGACATCTTTGCTGGCCACTTAAAAAGTTGCTTCTGAAGAACACTCAATCAAGGTGTGTATTGTAGAACTCAGTATAAGACATGTTTTTTAATTTATGTGATTTTTGTGTCCTACAGTGGCCCATCTAAAAGAGTTAATAATAATAATTATTAGATAATTAATTAATTTAAACTTCATATCCTTATTTATATTTATTTAAATTTCAAGAAACTTAAAAAGTAATTTAAAGAGAAGTTATATTAACATCCACTACTCCTAATACCTTTCTACATGTTACGGTGGTTAACAAACATTGAGGGATATTTATGACCCATCTCTTTTCCTTGTATTTAAATTCTTCTTGATGGGAGAAGAAGATAACTAATTTTCGAAAATGTAAAATTAAGGGTCCCTGGTCGAACAGCTTAAGTCGGTATATTCCATATACTTACGGGCATATTGGTGTTGGATGGACTGAAAAGTTCTAGTGAAATTATAAAATACAATTTGAAATCCAGGGGAATCTAATAGCTATAGTCGGAGGTAAGTTCCTTTACTTCTGCTATGATTTTATGAAAATCAAATATTCTTGCATTCTGGTATCAGAGCGTGTACCTTTAAATTGGCTTTCGATTCTTTGAATGTGCTAGAAATGGTGTATTAATATCAGCGGCATGCCTAATATTAGTCAATAGTATTACATTTTAAATTCATCTGCATCTGCAATAGATGTATATGTTAGTGCTACTTGCATGCGACTATATATCTCAGTACCTCATATATGTGGATCTTATAAGTGATTATTAGTTATGCCACTAGAATATTAAATTAGTATGCTACAGTGATATGCTAATTTGCCATATATATTGTACATGAATTAGAATACCTTACTGCTGTTATATGACAAATTTGCTTTTATATGGAATTTGGAATACTATTCTTGTTCGATCACCTTAATGACTTCAAATGTTGTACTCAAAACACTAGAATATCATGATGTCCCTACAGGAAAATTATAGTATTTGTGTAAGTAGAATGGGATAGTAGTTATTTATTCTTTTACTTAAAATATATACGTAGAAGAAAAAATAGCTGCCACTATGCCTGGTAAATTTTGGTAAAATAATAACTAACATGTTAGGCCCATTATACAGAATTAATTTATTGCATGTTACAACTTGGATAGTTATAATAACGCATTAATTTATTTTGGAATTATTTACATGTTTAGATTTTCCAAATTTTATGCTTCAATTACAATCTGTAAGCTTGTTATTTATTTAATTTATAGCTATTCAATCTTTATTTGTTCCAAGCTATGATGCATTTCACATCCTTTTTTGTCAATTTTAAGGACTGGTTGGAGAAATTTCTCCTTAAATTAGAGTACATGGACCTTGACTTAGGACTTCGAGCGGATGAACCACCAGTGCCTACAGAATCCAGTAAGCAATAAGAGAAAGCATCGTATGATCGTTGGGAGCAGTCCAACCGGTGAGGCATGATGCTGATCAAGGCTCATGTTAGGAAAAGCAATATGGGTCTATTCCTGATTGTGCTAATATGAAAAATTATCTCAATGCCATTGAGCAACAGTTTGAGACATTTGATATAACATTAGCAAGCACTTTAATGAGCAAATTGTCATCCATAAAGTTTAAAGGCACCAAAGTCATGCGTGAGCATATTACCGAAATATGGGATATAGCTGCTGAACTACGGTATTTGCAAATTAACATCTCTGAGTCCTTTTTTGGTTGACTTATCCACAATTCACTCCCATCTGAATATGGACCTTTCAAAACCTCCTTTTGTGTGCGCAAAAGGAAGGGAAGTTGAGTTAGGAGAGGATGGAAAATGTCCATACATTGACTCATTGGAAAAAAAAAACCGACAAGAAGAGTAAAGGATAAGCAAAGGCACCTCTTAATCATATGTCTTTCGTGTATTAGGAATATGGTTCAAGTTTCTAAAACACTTGGGTTGCGTTTGGCACACATAATTGGATTAGACTAATTATTAGGATTGGACTGGATTAAGTTAGATTGGATTAAACTGAATTATATTATATAGTCTTATGTTTGATACAGTTTCGGATTAGACTATGTTATATTTAGATAATATTAAATAGCATTTAAATTGATATTTAAATATAAATATCAATTATTCATGAAATTTTATAATCATATTTAAAATAAATTTAAAAAGTAATTAATAGTGAAATTAAATATATTGTAAAAAAGTTATTGAGTAGTCATAATATAATAGTCAAATAAAAATACATTAAACAATCTAAATGTTTAGTTAATTTTTATCAAAAATTTAAAAATATTATATAAAATCAATTAATTAATGGTATTATTAATTTTGATGATTATTTTTAATATTATATTAGTGATTATTAAATTTAGTACAACCAAATAATGCAATAAATCATTAAATGGTTAATTTTATTGATAAATTATTAAATATACAAGTAATGAAAATTTAATCTCAAGAGTTAGTAGAAATAAAAGTACCAATTTAATTAGATCATAAATCATAAATCATAAAATTAATTAATTAATTAATTTAGGTGTAAATAAAAAAAAATGATATAAATAAAAGTCTCATGAATGTATAATTTTTTCTTTAAATCTTATCCCATCTAAACCCATGTGTAAATTGGTATTATTAATCCCATGATTTTATGATTAAATTCAAATATAGTCTCCCTTAATCCAATCCAACTAAGCCTGCCAAACATGGGATAAATATTAATTCCCAAAATTAGTCCAATCCTATATTTAATCCTAGCATCCAAACATGACCTTGGTGGATTAACTCCGATTTAATAATCCGTGTTGCCAATACCATGCAGCGTTTCTTAAACTAAAGGAAAACAAAGAACAATAGATGTGTAATCTATTTCTGGAACAAGATCCCTTATATATGGAAGCTATGGAGACCTATAAACTTGTTTTTAATTTTGGCTGTCTTAGACCTTGATAAAACCTTTTTATGTTCCATCATTTTCTAGAAATTTTATCTCTGTTTCAAGACTTTTACCTATTGGTTTTAGTTTTAATTTCACTAAGAAATCTTTTTGTTTGTTTAAAGACTCTATTGTTGTTGGTGATAGAAATTTAGATGATGGTTTGTTTAAACTTTATTTAAATCCTACTTTTGATTATAACCTTATGACTATGCATGGTAATATTGCTATAAAGAGACATATTTTAAATGCGAAATCCTGCATGTTATGGCATAAGAGATTAGGTCACATTTTCTTTGAACGAATCACAAGATTAGTAAAAGGTGGCATCTTTGAGACTCTTGACTTTACTAATTTTGGTATTTGCGTGGACTGCATTAAAGGAACGCATACCATCAAGACCAAGAAAGGTTCTAGGAGGAGTTTTGACATATTAGAAATTATACACAATGATATTTGTGGCCCATTTCCAGAAGTGCGCCTAAATGGTCAGAAATACTTCATCTCTTTCATTGACTATCATTTACTATATATGTATCACTACTTTCTTTATGATAAAGGCAAAGCACTAGATGCTTTTTAAGTTTGTAAAGTAGAAGTAGAGAAAAAATTAGGAAAATAAATTAAAATTGTCAAATTAGGTAGAGTAGAGAATATTATAATATTATAGTCGGTATATAGGATCAGGACAAAGACCAGATCCATTTGTTAGGTTTCTAGAGGAAGAAGACATTGTTGCTCAATACACAATGCTAGGTTCGCCATATCAAAATGATGTAGTTCAAAGATGAAACCGAACATTAATTGATTGTTGGGAAAGGGACTCGCACAAGCAGCTGCAAATTAAGTGGAAGCAAAACTTTTTCCTTCTTTGTGTGATTAAAATAAGATGTGTACCACAAATAAATAGTCAGAAAAATAAACCAGCAAAATCCAAAGTAATAAATCTACCACCAAAGACACGGATTTTTATATGGAAAACTCAAAACAGAAAAAGTCATGGGACCGTAGTTCGATATAATCTTTTATTATATTAATGGAATTATAGCACAAGTTCTTCTCTAGATAATACTACAGGCTAACAACATCAAGAATCTCAATATTCTTGGCTTATAGTAATAGCCTAATATCTGTCTCTCTAATAAGTGGGTATTTTAAATAATAGTTAAAAGATGATAAAATAAAAATCAAGACCAATAGAATTGTAGAGTGTGATACTAGGAACTTACCCTCAAAATTTAGGAGAAAATTGAGTTAATTTCGCATTCTAATCATCCAATCAAATATTAAAATTACTATTTTCAAATTAAAAACATTTACTGTCTTCTCTCTCTCTCTTCCGCTTCTTCTTCACGCACTAAAAACTCTAGGACAAGAGCTTGTACTTGCTTTTATAAGCAAATTTCATGACAAATTTCATCCAACTCCAAATCTTAATATTAATTACTAATTACATATTAAGTAAATTTTTTAGACTTTGAGCTTTTGGGTCCCCAAATGATATGGACCCAACATGGACATGGTTTGGAGTATGATCAGCAATTCCAGCCTCCCGTTGTCTTTGTGGAGTGAAGCTCTAAAAAATGTTATATATATACTAAATAGAGATCCAATTATTCCTAAAATACCTTTTAAATTATGAAAAAGTTGGTAACCTAGTTTAAGATGTGCATGAATGAGGTTGTCTCTCTGAAGTTAAAATTACAATCCACAAGAGAAAAAGCTAGACCTAAGGGCAGCTAGTGGTTTTTTCATTAGCTATGGGGAAAGGTCTAACGATATAGATTTTGTTGTCAATCCCATAATTCTAAGATTATAGAAGCAAAAAATGTACGTTTTCAAGAGAATCATACAAATAGTAGGAGTAGTTAACCTTGAAACTTAATTTTTTAGTAAGATCCAAATTTAGAAGCCACTCTTAAATCTGCAGCAAAATTAGTTGTTATTCAAGATAATCATCAAGATTCACAAGATTATCAACAACCAATTCCTAAGAGCCACATCATGTAGAAAAACATCCTAAAGATCCAGTTATTCAATATCTTCCTCAAGAGGATATTGATGTAACATTAAGGAGATCCACAAGGATGAGAAAACTTGCAATTGCTTCTAATTATATTGTCTACCTATAAGAACTTGACATTGACATTGGTGCTGAAGATAATCCTATCACATTTTTACAGGCCTTGAGTTGTACTAAATCCTTATTGTGCCATAATGCCATGAAGGATAAGATAGATTCAACGGCTAATAACCAAGTTTGAGATCTCATAGAGTTGCTTGAAAGAGCAAAAGCCTTTTGCGTATAAGTGGATTTTTAAAACCAAAAGAAATTCCTTAGGCAAAAGATGTAAAGTTAGACTTGTATCTAATGGATTCATTCAACAAAAAAGAATTGCTTATCATGAAACTTTTTCTTTAGTCTCTAAGAAAGATTCTTTTCAGATAATCATGACATTGGTGGCCAATTTGATATGGAATTGCATCAAATGGACATAAAAACTACTTTCCTCAATGAAGATCTAGAGGAAGAGGTTTACATGAAACAACTGGAAGTGTTCATCTCAAGTGAAAATAATCACTCTGTTTGTAAACTTAAGAAATTTATGTATAAATCAAAACGAACTTCCTGTCAGTGGTATTTAAAGTTCCATGATGTAATTTCTTCATTTGGTTTCATGGAGAACATTATGGATCAATATCTATATACTACAAGGTCAGCGAGGCAAAATCATTTTCTTAGTACTATATGTAAATGATATTTTGCTTGATTTAAGTGATTTGGGCTTGCGTCATAAGGTTAAACTTTTTCTCTAGCAACAATTTGTTATGAAAGATATGGGTGAGGCTTCTTATGTCATTGACATAAAAATTAAAAGAGATAAATTCCAAGGGTTATTAAGATTATCCTAAGAGAATATATCAATAAAATTCTTGAGAGATTTCGTATGAAGAATTGTTCACCTAGTGTGGCATCTATTGCCAAAGGTGACAAATTTAGTTTGAAACAATGCCCAAAGAACAAAATTTAAAAGGAACAGATGACCAATTTTCCTTACGCTTCCGCAGTTGAGAGCTTAATGAATGCTCAAGTTTGCAGGGGGCATGACATTACTATTGTAGTAGGAATTAGGAAGACATCAATGTAATCCAAGTTTGGAATACTGGAGAGCTACAAAGAAAGTGTTATACTATCTTCAAGGAACCAAAGACTACATGCTTACTTACAGAAGGTCTGATTAGTTGGAGGTGATTAGATATTCAGACTCTGATTTTGCTGGCTGCTTTGATAGTAAAAGGTCAACTTCAGGATATATCTTCTTATTAGATGGGGGGGCTATTTCTTGGAGAAGTGCGAACAGTCATTAATTGCTATCTCAATTATGGAAGTAGAGTTTAATTGTATCTTGTTTTGAAGCATCGACACAGGTTATTCAGCTTAGGAGTTTCATTACTAGATTGAGAATTGTTGATTCTATTTCCAGACCACTAAGGACCTATTGCGACAATTCTACTGCAGCATGTTTAGGTAAGAATAACAAAAGTGGCTGTGGAAGAAACCATATCGACATTAAGTACTTAGCTCGTAGGGAGCATGTCAGATCACAAAAGGTGGTTATTGAACACATCAATACGAAATTGATAATTGTGGATCCTCTGATGAAAGGATTACCACCAAATTTGTACAAGCAACAAGTGGAGCATATGAGACTCAACTCTGTTATATAAATTTCATGTAACTCAGGTACCATGTTTAGTGTAGTACTTTATTCAATTGACTCGAAAATTTTCAAACTATCAAATTGTCGTCTCATAAAGTCTGTATACACACAATTTAGAAAATCGAAAAAACAATATGTATAGATATTTAAAAAAAAAAAAAAGAGGATCCAAAATGAGCATTTGGAAGCTTTCATATGGTATATGATCAAAAGTACTCACTTTAAGACAAGACTACCTTGTAATAAGTGGAAGGCAATACTCATTTTGAAAAAGACTTGCTGGCATGATTCATGGTTTTTGACTTTTAGTTTGAGTATGAAGTTAAAAACATTTAGACAGAGTTAAAGATTACGAGTTTGTGATTAGATGGATAAAATGGGAGAATGTAAGACATGTTTTTTAATTTATGTGATTTTTGTGTTCTAAAGTTAATTTAAACTTCTTATCCTTATTTATATTTATTCAAATTTCAAAACATTTAAAGTGCAGTTTAAAGAGAAGTTATATTAACATCCACTACTCCTAATATCTGTCTACATGTTACGATGGTTAACAGATATTGAGAGATCATGGCCCATCTCTTTTCCTTGTATTCGTATTCTTCTTGATGGGAGGAGAAGATAACTAATTTCAGAATAAGTAAAATTAAAGGTTCTTGGTCTAACAACTTACTCCTCCATATTCCATCTACTCACCGGTATAGTGGTGTTGGATAGACTGAAAAAGTTCTAGTGAAATTATAAAATACAATTTGAAATCCAGGAGAATCTAATAGCTATGGCTGCAGGTAAGTTCCGTTGCTTCCGCTACGATTTTATGAAAATCAAATATTCCTACACTTAGAACTAAGAGCTATCAAATTACTCTTGATCAGTTTCCTTAAGCTTTGGGGTGATAAGGTCCGATGGGAAGCATTTTGGCATGCAATGCTTCTTTTTCCAATTTGAAAAACGTAATGTGCATAAATAAGGAAAATGCAAGCCTCAAACAATGGAGAAGGTCGTTAGTCCAAGGGTAAGTTTGGTATTAAGTGGGTTTATTTTAAATTGGGGTGTTATTATGCAATTAGTGTAGTGGAAATATCTCTACCTAAAAATTTATTGTAAAATTTTATTCTAAATAATGTGATATTTATTAAATGTGAGATAGTATAATTAATTTTTTTAGAACTAATGAAAAATTATCAACTATTCGATCGATAACCTATCACACACTACATAATTTAAAATGAAATTTAAAATAAAATTTAAGATATTTATCGTTATATTTTTTGAAATATGATACTTAAAATATATTTTAAGGTGCAAATAGCCAACGTTACTCAGATTATTAGAGGGAAATAATATGAGCAATACCATGAGGTCCATGACCACTACTCTCTGGAAATTCAAGCAATAAATACCCCTGTTAGATCCCATGGGCCCGGGTAGCATTAATGGTTTCAGCCCATAATTTCCAATGGTTTCCATATTCCAACAAGAACTCGGAGCATTAAATTAAAAGAAAAAAAAAGAATGATATATGTGGTAAAAGGGAATCTTAATTAATAATTATAGTTGCCAAAATGGGTGTCATATCTAACAAAATCTCGGCATCTCAATTACGTGACAAAAGGGCTGGTGTCATGTACGCTCAGAGGGGGGTGGGTGGCTGGGTTTATTAAGGACAAAAGTTATGTTTTCTTCTTGATAAATTTGAGAAAGTTTGTTTTGGCTAAGGTGGGCCAACGTTGGAAAGTCAGGCATGCCATTTCTCTTCAATATTGGATTTGAAGATCCACTCTATCTTCACTTCGTAACTTGTTTATTTTTCTGTACTTTTGTTGCATTTCTCTACACTGGAACTAAAGTTTACTAGTTGGAAATATTTTGACAAAGGAGTGGTTTTCTTAATCATGCTTGTTAGAGATGTATTGGGTTGGTGAATTTTAAATAATTATAGAATTATTTTATGCAATAACTATTTGAGTCTTTCAGACGATCAGATTTGATTGAAAAAAATACTACATTAATTAAGAAAATGGTCCGATTTTTAAAAAAAAGAAAAGAAAAGAAAATGAAGACGGTAAATTGATGTGCTTAATAGAGTTTCAGTTTGATCCTACCATTTAAGGAATAAATGAAGTTATTAAAGGGGAAAGATGGTGAGGTGGTATGTACCTTATTTCAAACTAGAAAATAAACATATATGATAAATGCTAGTGCATACTTTTACAAGCACACACTTGGGAACAAGTTGGTTTAAAATATTTCCCTTACAAGAAGAAAATAGAAAAATAATTTAAATTTTAAAAAACAAAAACAAGCTGATTCAAGATTATCCTAGTTACGCGTTGTAGATATACTAAACAGTTGGATGCATGTTAACAAACCATGAGTCTTGGATTGTAAGAGTAACAAGCTTTGAACTTAATTGTTGTTTTCTATAGTCCACATATTAATAATAAGTGTGTGACATATACATAATATCAAGCATCAACTCATAACAATTTTATATAAGTTGCAAGCTTTTGTTATTATATAATTCAGTTGCACATATTTAATATGTATATTATTAGAAATCTACATAATTGAATTGGGACTAATTTAAATCAATTCTATCCATATCTATTATTTAGGAAGTGTATTCACTCTAGCCGTATTTTACTAGATGTAATATACTCTAGCTTAATAAAAAGAGGGGAATAAAAAATACTTTCTATGACTGCAGGATTCAAAATTACTCCCTTCATCTTTGAGGATCTTCCTAACTTATATTAAATGTAACTTACAACCAATTAAAATTCACTACTAGCCCACATGATCCTATTGTTTTACTACTCATTTTTAGATTAAAAAATCAAGTGTAAGTTACACTAATGGTATGCTTACTTCTCGAATTAGAGAATTGAAACCATTACTTGCAAAATAGAGGTGGGAATCGGAATCAAGATCGTGGGGCCCACTTCAATTTGGGAATAGAGAATGGGAGACTGATTCCCGAGGGGCGGTGGGAATCGGTTTCCCATTCCTATGTGCCCTCATCAAAATCTCAAAATTCTAAAAATACCCTCATTCATTTAAAATATATAAATAAAAAAATAGAAATCTTCATCATTTTCGCTAAATCTTTGCTACCAAAATCAACATAGTCGGTCATCATTGGTCGTCGAGAAACAGCAGTAAAGTCGTTGAGCAGCAACAGCAGCACAATCTAGCATCAGCAACAGCAGCACAATGATAATTTTAACGATGATGATGATGCCGCTGCCGCCGCCGTCGACGACGATGACAACGACGATGATTATGATTATGATTATGATTATTGTTATTAATGACAAAAAATTTATAATTAATTAATATATTAATATAAATTAATTATATATTAATAGATTATTAACCATAATTAATAATAATAATAATTTTTGAATAAATAATTACAATAACTAAAATACAATATAATAATTATAAAAATAGTTAATTTGTAACAATCTAACTTATTCGGATCCCAATTCAAAAATAAAATAAATAAAATACATAAATGGCAATCCAATTCATTCTAATTCAAATTTCAATGTCTACCGTTCAAATAAATAATTTATTTTAATTTTTATTCCTCACACATTCTTACTCACATTTGGTAGATACACCGTAAATATAACTTAGAAAACCTCGTTCTTTGATATCACTAAACGTTATGAAATTACAGTCATTTTGAGAGAGATATGGTGGTGAATTTGATGCATGAATTAGGAAATTTGGGGGGCCCATGATTGAGGTGCGGAAAGCTGCCAGCAAGAAATGCCTCGAAATGAAGCTAAAGGTGACATTGCATACTTTCTAACTCATGGCTCTTAACTAGTTTTAGAACTCAACAAGAAAATCTCAGTTGGGCTACAGAGAGAGAGAGTCAGTCTAGGAATCAAAACAGGAGCTGTGGAGCGAGGATTTGGGCGACAATTGAGAGAGAAATACATATTGAATATTGTTATTATTATTGCTTTTTTTTAATATCATTTTTGCATGGTTTTGAATTTTGAAACTTCGAAAAATTATAGAAAAATAAGAATGTTGATCTGCCTCTCAGACAAACAAGACAACTGGGTTTGAAGAATCTGAAACATCTCAGATAGTCTCTCTCTCTCTCTCTCCAATCTTTTCATTGCTGAAAATTTGGCTAAGCTCATGGGTTTGACGAGATTTTGGGTAATCTTTTTCAACTTGGGATGTTGATATTCCACTAGATCATGCTCGGGTAATCCTTCTTTTTCCCCTTAATTTCAAATCATGCTTTGTTGCTTTTTCCACTTCTTCAAATTCAAGATTGGATTCTCTCCCTCCCTCTCTGTCTCTTTATAAATCCATTTATGTGCCTTTGCTTCTATCCCTTCTTCGACCATATCTGTAACAAATAGGTGAAATGATGAAAATCAAAATTTAGGGTCCTTCTACAAATCTATGTCCCCTTTTTTTGTTCTTCAAATTAATATTGTGTTTCTTAAAGGTGACAAAAATATATGGGTCAGGAAGATCAAACGCAAAAGTCTACCAACAGTAATAGTGGTAATTGCAGTGGTGGTGTTGTTGGTAATATTGTTAGATCCTCACAAAAACAAAAGCCTAAAAGAGTGCCACAAAGAGGACTTGGTGTGGCACAGCTTGAAAGAATTAGAATAGAAGAACAAAAAAAGAAAGATGCATCATCAACCACATCTTTAAATCAACCTTGCTCTTCTTCAATTTCATCACCAAATTCAATCTTTATGCCTTCTTCTTCTTGTTCATCAGTCATCCAAAATATTGAAATACTGAATTCAAACACAAATAATGTTCCATCGACAATTAATCCTGCTGAGTGGTCATCATCAAGTGTTTCAATTCATCAAGGACATGCTGTCAATGTTCATAAATTGCATAATTCTTGTGATTATAGCCTTGAAAAAGAGAGCTCTGGGATGGATCCGGGATTGAATTTTCGATCAAATTTGAACAATTTGCCTTTTGACTCAATCCCAGTTTGGCCTTTCCCTAGCTCGAGGCAAAGACCACAGCTATTCCTGCGTCCTTCTTCTTCAATGGTATGGCAATTAAGTTCATGACTTTTCTTTACTTCTGACTTATTTTTCTTATAGGGGCTTTATTTTTTTTTATTTTGTTTTTATTTTTCTTGTTGCATGGAATTTGTTAAGGTGTTTGAATCATCATCAGCAACTTCATCATCATCTACAATAAATTTTCAGATGGAGCCCCCTTCAAACCAAAGCTATTATGGCATTAATTATCCACCTATGTGGCCAGAAGAAGATAAGGTATATAGATGTTCTATTTTGAAAAGATCTCATCTTTTATAATTTGCTCGGATTTAGTAATTTAATTCAGTTTTTCTTTTAACAATTGAATTTGGTTAAAATTTAGTATAGATGGTTGGCATGAAGAGGCCATATCCTTTTTCTATTGACCATCCACCAGGATTTTCATCTTTGCACTACAAAATTCCACCCATTGTTCATCCCAGAGTGATCAGCAGATCAGAAGACTCAGCTTCATGTGACGGTGGACACACACTCAGTTTTGAACCCGGTTACACAATGTGCAGGTAACTAGCATAACTTGTAATTTTAGCTTCATCCCTTATATGGTAATTTAATGTGTGTATACTTTCTTTTCGTTCACATGTTCGTTGCTTTCAATCATTCCAGAGAAGGCTGTTCACCGTCAACCTTCATGTTAGAGCCTAGTAATTCGAAGAAAGGTATAAAAGAAAATGGGGTTCTAAATGGTGGGTTTCTCACATTAGCTCCTCCCACGAGTACTTCGTTGTGTCAAGGATCAAAATTCAAGCACCCTCAACAATTTCTAGCTTTCACCAATAGTGAATTCCCTGATTTTGAATCGCTACCTTATCAAGTAAGTTTATTTTAAAAACAATAGCACTTTAATTTTTCGTTCCACTAATTTACTACGTTTGATTATTACATTCAACTTACATTTCTTGTTTGATTCTATCATCTGTGAAAAAGGGAAGTGCTGAAGATCAAATGCATCGGCCGGGGCAAAATCAAAGGCAGCCTTACTATAGCTTCTTCCCACAATCAATGGCTCAAACTGGCCAAGCAATAAGCACAATGACCAATTGTAACAATGGTGAAGTAGGTGAAAGTGTTGATCTCAATTTGAAGTTATAAGTTATTAAAATCGCTCATCCTGTACCCATTTTTTTTATCTCTGTTTACTAGGCCACTTGATAGTATCAATGAGATCACATACTAGGAATTGTTTCCCTGTTTCCTTTTACTTCACAAGTGTGGTTGACTTATGAATTTGCTTATGTAAGCTTGAATGTGAAAGAAACCCCAAATCTTGCCCATGTGAAGATAGAGAGAAGAGGAAGATAGGGATGTACATTTGTTTGTTTTGATGCTATATTTTCATGAAGCAAAATTAATATTTGGTTGGCAGTTTCATAATTCATTGGTTTAATGCCTTAATTCACATTTGGTTACCATAAAGTGAAATATTATAATTTTTAAATTGATATCAATCTATTTATATTACAATGAAATTTAATATATGCACTTGTAACCTAAATTTCAAAACATATGACATGAAATGTAAAATTAAGGATAAAAAAATCTTGTAAGTGTTGGATTTGTCATATAGATCTTCATATGTTAACTCTTAGGTTTGATCAGCGAAGCACGAAGATTGAAAGTATCCCCAAATCTTGACCATGTGAAAATCGGGAGAAGAGAGATACATGAAGCCAAGCCTTGATTGGTTGTCTTGTGCCTTTGATTTTAGGCTTTTCTGCTTTTGTTGGTTTGGTTGGTCGATGAGTCAGGCAAGCCTGGCACTTGATTTGGTAACAAACTCTCTGTACATGTGTGTGTGGGGTCTTCTCTTTGATTAGGTGGGGTCCCTAAATCTGACCCTTCATTATGGTTACATGATGACCCTTCCGTTATGAGGGTAAAGGTCCACATTACAAAAGAAAAATTTGCAAACAAAATTTAAACAATTGCCACACAGACAAGCAAATTATTCCTTAGTCCCGGTAGACTATTCCTATTTGTTTACAGATTTTTATTTACTTTATAAAATTACATTGATGGTATGTGCTTACCCTGAAATTACGTGGTACTTTCAATTTTCGTTAAAATTTTAATTTCATTATTATTATTATTATTATTATTATTATTATTATTATTATTATTATTATGGAGTACCTTTATCAGAATATTTTTACATTTCACTTCGGATATTTAACAAATAAATTTTCTGAAATCTATATATCTTTTTCTTTTTTATATATATCATTTTAGTTTGGTATTCTTGCTCGATTTGGAAGATAAAAAATTATCATGTCTGGTTCTTTTGGGGGATGAATTTAAAAGAGTTCACCTATCCCAATGACCAATAAAATAAAATAAAATAAAATAATTGTCTTCTGAGCTTGTAGTAAGTGTCTAGTTGTCACACGGCTTTTCTCAAGATGCAGCAAGCCTGTGATGGCGTTGAGCCTTACTTGACCAGCCACTCAACACCCCAATGAAGGTTATGTACAAAACTCGCACTTAAGGAATTTTCGCTTTCAGCAAATAGAAATCAACATGCACAAGTTTGCTTTATGAAGACACCGGCCTCCAATTTTTCTATTTCTCTCAATAAGAAAAGTTACAACCTAGAATAAGCTTTGTGTACTTAGAGGATGTCACTCTCTCTCCCAAAAATTGCCACCCTCAACACATGCCCACTTAGGCTTATATACATTGCAAATGACAACCCCATTTGCTAGTGTGAGGTGGCGTGCTGCCCTCGCGCCACCTCAGTCCATTACCCACAAAGCTAGGTGCCCACTAAGCATACATAAAGGAGCACATCTCCACACCCCGTAGGAACAAGGTAATCGCTACCCATAGGTCTACAAGTGAGGATGTTGTGTGGCGTAACTGTTGTTGCCCACTTCCCTCCATTTTCCCACATTTCCAGCCATGTCTCCCACTCATGCTTGTCTTTCGGGCCCATTCCGCAGCCCATGCTTAGCTTTGTGCCATCCCGCTCATGGCCCAAGACTTGGCCAGCATGATGCTTGCGAGATGTTGCGCACATCGCCCACGCACGCCCATGCGTTCGCTTGCTGTCGCTCCTCAGCCCGCGTGCCATACTTGCCTTGCTTTCGTGCCACTCACAGCACGCCCATGTTGTCGCCAAGACTCGGCACAAGGCCCCAAGCCAAGCCGCAACACTCGGCCCATCCGGCCTAAGGATGTGACAAACCTCCCCCACCAGAAGAACCCGACGCCCTCATCAGTTGGGATTCTAAGTATGTCTTAACTTCCTTTTCAAATTGCCACAACGAGGTTTCCTTTTCCCAGCTAGCTTCCGCTTCGTTGCCGCCTTTCCATTGAACCAGATACTTCATTCTCCGATTCTTCTTACTTTGCCCCATCGTCCTATGATCAAGGATTTTTTCTACTTCCTTATCAGATTGTTTTCGGATCACCGGTGGAGCTCGCTTGGTCTGTTCGTGCCCCTTATCGACCAAGTCCTCTCAAAACGGCTTGAGGAAACTCACATGAAATGTAGGATGGATCTTCAACCTTTCGGGTAGCTGTAACCGATACGCCACCTGACCCACCCGCTTGACCACCTCAAATGGCCCATCATATTTCGGCACTAAGACCTCGATGCACTGTTTTGCTACTGATTTTCTTCCAAATTTGTGGAGTCAATATTAGCAACACCTTGTCGCCCACATTAAACTCCAATGGCCTCCTCCCCGCATCTGCATACTTCTTCATTTGCCGCGACACCTTTGCCAAGCTGTCAAGGGCCTCCTCGATCATTTCCTGCTTGTCTCACGCAAACCGGTATGCCACCGGATATTTTTTGCCGGTGTACTGTTTTGCCACCTCTTGGGGAGTCATTGGTTGTTGCCTCATATCCAGCTCCGCTGGGCTCATCCCCGTTGCTGAAGAACGATGGATGTTGTAGCAAAACTGAGCCATGTCCAGCAAATCCACCCAATTCTTTTGGCTTGCTGTCACGTAGTGCCGCAAATATTCTTCCAACAGTGCGTTCACTCTCTCCGTTTGTCCATCCGTCTAAGGATGATTGACAGTAGAAAATTTCAAATCCGTCCTCATTAGATTGAAGAGCACTGTCCAAAACCTGCCAGTGAATCGAGCATCCCGATCACTAATAATGTCCTCTGGAACCCCAAAGTATTTCACCACATGCCTAAAGAACAGCTCCGCTGCTTTGTCCGCTGGGCAAGCATGAGGTGCGGGCATAAATATTGGGTATTTTGAAAACCGATCGACCACCACAAGGATCAATTTTTGCCCTTCCACTTTAGCCATTCCCGAAATGAAATCCATCAAAATGGACTGCCAAGGTCTCTCCGGATTTGGTAACGGCTGTAGAAGCCTCGCCAGCCTCTTTTTCTCCGTCTTATCTAGTTGGCAAACTAGACAAGTTTTGACTATAACCGCACGTCATCTTCCATGTTTGGCCAGAAATATGAACGCTCCAGCAGCGCCATCATCCTCTCCACCCCCGGATGTCCGGCCCATTAAGAATCGTGTGTCTCCCGCAACAAAATCCTCTGCAAGTTCCCTCCCCCAGGAACATACATTCGCCCACCACGTGCATAAATTAGGTCCTCCTCGACCCAATATCTTCGCACCAAGCCCTCCTTGATCTTCTCGTGGAGTTGACAGTAGCTAGGGTCTTCCTTCGCTTGCTGTCTAAGTTTGTCAACAAAATCCGTTATCACAGTAGTTAAGGCGGCCACATACGCCTCAACTTCTTTGCGGCTGAGAGCATCTGCCACCTGGTTTTGCCTTCCAGGCTTATGTACCCACATGAAATCATATTCGGCTAGGAATTACTGCCACCTTGCTTGCTTCGGTGAGAGCTTTTTCTGCGTTTTGAAGTAAGTGTTAGCCACATTATCCGTAACCACAGAAAACACCGTACCTAATAAGTAGTGCCTCCATATGCCCAAACAATGCACCACTGCCGTCATCTCTTTTTCATGTGCCGAGTACCGCTGCTCCGCACTTTTTAGCTTCCGACTCTCGAAAGCAATTGGATGGCCCTCCTGGACAAGCACGCTACCAATGGCCCTATCCAATGCGTCTGTGTGCACCTCAAATGGCAAGCTGAAGTCCGGTAGCTTAAGTACGGGCTCCGAAGCTATAGCTTGTTTGAGTTTCTCGAACGCTTGCTGACATGCTTCCATCCATTCCCACTTGCACCCTTTCTTCAACAAGTCCGTCAGTGCACTCACCCTTTTCGAGTACCCCTCGATGAACTTACGGTAGTAGTTAGCTAACCCAAGAAACAAGCGAAGTTCAGCTACCCTTGTAGGTGCAGGCCAATCAAGGATTGCCTTAGTCTTCCTCTCATCCATGCGAATCTTGCCTTGGCTCACCCAATGCCCCAAGAACATCACTTCCCGGCGACAAAACTTGCATTTCTCCTTCTTGACAAATAATTTGTGTTCCCGTAACCGTGAGAACACCAGCCTAAGGTGATCAAGATGATTCGCCAAAGATTCGATGTAGACGACTATATCGTCAAGATACACCACCACAAAGCAGTCCAAGTACTCATAAAGAACATCATTCAGCAAGTTGCAAAACGTTGCTGGTGCATTGCTGAGTCCGAAAGGCATCACCAAGAACTCGTATGACCCATACCGAGTTACGCAAGCTGTTTTTGCTTCATCACCCTCCGTAATCCGTACTTGTCAATATCCCAACCTCAAGTCCAGCTTCATGAAGTAAGATGCCTTGCCCAAGCAATCGAACAAATCCGCAATGTTGGGGACCGGATACTTGTTCTTAATCGTCACTTTGTTTAGGGCACAATAGTCCACACACATCCACATCGAGCCATCTTTCTTCTTTTGAAACAATACTGGTGCGCCATAAGGTGCCTTAGATGGTTGTATGAACCCCGCATCCAACAACTCATCTAATTGTTTCGGAAGTTCCGCCAACTCCGAAGGTGCCATCCGGTAAGGAGCCTGTGCAGGGGGCATTGCACCAGGTTCTAGATCAATCCGATGATCTATTGCACGTCTTGGTGGTAGGGTTCAAGGGAGCTCCGACGGCATTACATCCGCAAACTCATTCAACACCTCCGCGTAGTCATCAGGTACCTCTACAACCTGATTCGCTTTTAGTTCAATCAACGCAGCCAAGAATGAGTTCTCCTTCTTCTTCAACCCTTTCTCAAATTGCTTTGCAAATTGGAGTAATAGTTCTGATCTGCCCTGAATCCGAAATTGGCATGGTACAACACACGGCGTCTCCAAGCCCATAATAATGATGCACTTCCGATAAGGCATCGCCTGTACCATAGGGGCAACAAAAAACTCCATTCCAAGAATTAGGTCGAAATCATCAAGAGGCATAACAGTGAGTTTTACCTGTTTTTCCCATGCTCCAATCCTCAAGGAGCAAATGGTGACCCCTTGAACACCCACACTTGCACCATTGACAGCCTTCACCTTGCTGCCCACCGCGGTTACTTCTAATCCCAAGCGCGACACCTCGTGCGACGCTAGGAAGTTAGCCATGGCTCTCGTATCAAGCATAGCTTGCACTTCACGCCCATTCACCCATACCGTTGTCACCATCAGCCTTTGGTTGGTGTCATTGGCCACGATTTCCTCCGTAAGGACATTCACCAACTGTAATGGGTTTACCCGTAAAGCACTTGCCTCGGCCACTGAAGGTTCCACCTCCGTTTCCTTGACCATTGCATTGATCTTGCCACGTTTCGGGCAATCCTTTGCCCTGTGTGGTCCGTCACAAATGAAGCACCCCAAGCTTTTCTTTTCTTGCGAATCTCCTGGTCTGGATTTCTTTGAGCCGCTCTCTTTTCTCCCGCCACCACGCTTAGAGGGGCTGATTCTTCCCGAATCCTTTCTTTTTTTAGATTGCGAGAGAGAAAGACCCGCAATCCTAAAATCCACCAAACCATCCACAACAACAATCGCCGAAGGTAAGTCTCGCACCACTTGCCTCCGCAGTTCGGTTTGCGTCCAAGGTTGCAAACCTGAGATAAAGTTGAAAAGCTTGTCTTCATCGGACATGTTCTTGATGTCGAGCATCAGCGAACTAAACTCTTTGACATAATCTCAGACGGAACCAGTTTGCTTGAGCTTTTTCAAGCTCTTACGCGCAATCCAACTCGCGTTGCCTGGCAAACTCGCGTTGCCTGGCAAGAATTAACCCTTCAACTCTCGCTTGAGTGACTCCCAACTTTCGATAGGTTGCCTCTGTGCTTCGGCATCCTCCTAAAGCCTATTTCGTCACCAGAGTTTCGCGTCTCCTATTAGATACATGCTAGCAATGGAAACTTGCTCACCTTCGGGCACCCGAGCAGCCTTAAAGTATTGCTCCACGTCCCATAGAAAGTTCTCCAACTCTTTGGCATTGCGCATACCTCCAAATGGTTTTGGCTCAGGCACGTTGATCTTCGCAGGCCCTGCCTCCGAACGCAATGATGCGTTGCCAAATGTGCGCTTCAGCAACCCCACATCATTCTCAAGCGCCCCAATGCTACCCCTTAGTTCACCCGCCAAGGCAGCAACATCATCCAAAATCGAGCCAAGCTTTCCAGCAACATCCCTTGCTAATCCCTCATGAGCAAGGTTTAGATTTGCCAATTCCGCTGAGTTAACTTCCATCATGACCGCCAGATTATCCGAATCGGGCGATAAGTTCCTGACCGTAGCTTCCTATCTAGCTAACCTATCCTTCGTTGTTTCACACGCCATTTGTTGAAAATTCCTTGCCCTAACCGAGCTCTGATACCAGTTGTCACACGGCTTTTCTCAAGATGCGGCAAGCCTGTGATGGTGTCGAGCCTTACTCGACCAGCCACTCAACACCCCAATAAAGGTTATGTGCAAAACGCACACCCAAGGAATTTTCGCTTTCAACAAATAGAAATCAACACGCACAAGTTTGCTTTATGGAGACACCGGCCTCCAATTTTTCTATTTCTCTCAATAAGAAAAGTTACAATCTATAATAAGCTTTGTGTGCTTAAAAGATGTCACTCTCCTCCCAAAAATTGCCACCCTCAACACATGCCCAGTTAGGCTTATATACATTGCAAATGACAACCCCATTTACTAGGGCGAGGTGGCGCGCTGCCCTCGCGCCACCTCAGTCCATTACCCACAAAGTTAGAGGCCCACTAAGCATACATAAAGGAGCACATCTCCACACCCCCTAGGAACAAGATAACCGCTACCCATAAGCCGACAAGTGAGGATGTTGTGGGGCGTAACTGTTGCTGCCCGCTTCCCTCCATTTTCCCACATTTCCAGCCATGTTTTCCAAGGCCACGTCTCCCACTCATGCTTGTCTTTCGGGCCCAATCCGCAGCCCATGCCTAGCTTTGTGCCATCCCGCTCATGGCCCAAGACTTGGCCAGTATGCCTGTGCCGCACCGCAACGCCCCGCACTCGCACATCCCTTGGCCACACTCGCGTGCTGCTTGTGCCCAATGCCCTCGTGTCCTGCGCACCCATGCCTTTTGCATCTGCGTGCCTTGCACTTGCGGGTCCAGCGCCCCACGCCCGCGCACTCTGTGCCGCATGCTTGCGAGATGTTGCGCGCGTCGCCCACACAGGCTCATGCGTCCGCTTGCTGTCGCGCCTCAGCCCGCATGCCAGACTTGCCTTGCTTTCGTGCCACTCACAGCATGCCCATGTTGTTGCCAAGACTCGGCACAAGGCCCCAAGCCAAGCCGCGACACTAGGCCCATCCGGCCTAAGGATGTGACACTAGTCCACTGCTTTAGGTATTAGCACTACAGCTTTGAACCAAAGAGTTGGCACCAAAGGGATATTGATATTAAATGAGTGGAATTTGGATATGATTGGGATATAATGATTAATGAAATAGAGTTAATTTGATGTTTCTTATAAAATAAGGATGGAATGGAGCCACTACAAAGAAGTTCCAGAAGTCAAGAAGGAAATTTAGCCTGTTATCCCAAAGTAGCTTGCATCCATTGAGCGATGATCCTTTCACTCAGTGCCATCAGATCACTAAGACCGACTTTCATCTCTACTCAACAGGTAGGTCTTACAGTCAAACTCCCGTCTACCTTTGTACATGAGGCAATGAGTTATCTACCCATGCCGGGATGGAGCAACACACGCATGTCTATATATTTGAAATACAACTCAAAGATCTATTTAATTAGCTTACAATTCTACTCCCAATATTTGGGAAAGAAATATTCTACCTCCACAAAGCCAAAGCCTAAGTGGGTCATTTGTGTTTTCGCATCTGCATTGCTACGTTTTTTTCATTTTTTATTTCACTAAAATATTTTTGGAAAACAGAAAAAAAGAAAAAAAATTCTCTGAAGGTATGTTGATGTGCATATATATATATCTACCTATTTCACCCTTAATTATATATTTATTAGTTATTTTTATAGTTATTTAGTTAATTAAATCATTTTATTGTTGGAACATATGGTCAAAAAAAGGCTTAAAGAATAGTAATTTGGAAGCATTGAAGAATCAATGGAAGCCAAGTCATGTATCAGGTAAAGTGTACAGCACGTGAAGACAAGTTTTATTTGCATTAGAAAGGAATTTTAATTTTACAATTGCACTTATGTAAGTCCGTGACTTACTAATGGTGGCATTGAACTTGAAGAGGAAGCTACTTGATTGTTTTAGCTTATTAGAGTCGATGAAGAATTCGAATTAAAATCTAAGGATTCGTCTACTATCTTAGGTCACCTAGCATTTTATATAACGCCGAGACACGAAAAGGCAAGCTAGATCGCAGAAGAGAGGCACGGGCAGAGAGTAGCGGCAGCGACATTCAAAGCTTTGTACGGTTGGTTCTATTAATTTTGTTGCTCTCGCTTAAGTACGCATAATTAATTTTTTATTTTCTTATAAGGAAGTTAAGGATGAAACATATTCAGTAAAATAATTATCTTTTTATTTAATTAATTTCCTACATATATTCTTTAGTTACGGTTCTTGTTTCACATGATTGATTGAATAATTATTTTTTCATTTTTAATATCATGTATTCTTGATAGTTAAGAGATTGTTTGATTAAATATGAGTTTGGAAAAAAAATAACTAATGTGATTCTCTTTGATTATTTATTTTTCAATAAATTGGATACATAGAATGCTTACGAAACGAAACTTTGATTTTTTTTTTTACAATCGGATGCATATAATGCTTAAAAATCATACCTTGAAGTGTAAAAGGACTTACATTAGATTTAACAACTTTAGTTTAGTTATTATATCTATGAGATGACATAGACTAATTTCGAGTTATTACTTTAAAACTTGAGATTAATAATAATTAGATAATTATAAGTTGAATAGTTATAGATTCTGAATCCTTAGTAACCTTTATTTTATTGAAATATCCCTTACTTTAATTTTTTTCTTAATTTAATTAGTCTAATTTCTCTCAAACTGAATTTGTTCAAGTAGTTTAGAATTAATATTGATTTACATTTAAATTAGACTTTCTAACTTTTAACAATTTATGTGAATTCGAGTTTAGAATTAATATTGATTTACATTTAAATTAGACTTTCTAACTTTTAACAATTTATGCGAATTCGATCTCGTAACCACTAATGTATATCTATAGATCCGTACACTTATAAGTATATTAAAATTTTATACTACAAATGCTTATAACAGGTCACGGGCTGTGGATTGGCAGGGTCCCTTTTTTGTGATGAAAGCAGCGGCACACACTGTAAAAATCAAATTACAAAATGCCCATGTCTCATCTCAAACAGAATAGTACCCTTCGATTAAAGTACAAACGTCAAACAACGGTACACAATAAAAGTAATTACAAGGAGAGCATAGATCATCACTAATTTATATGCTTAATTAACACAAGGTTGATAAAACTAAGACCAAATCCATAAACCATCTCAAATTACAAAATTCAGCTGTCTCATATCAAACAGAATGGTACCCATCCGATATAAGTACAAAAAGTAAAACAACGGCACATGAACTCAATTTAATGATCTACGACCAACCGAAGAAATAATCAAGAACGTAAACCAGTGCCAAAGAGAACGGGTAAAGGCCATAGGCGATGGAACATGTCCAAATGGGGAAATTGGTTCGGAAACTGGCAAAGCCACCCATCACTAAGCAAACTATAAGAATAACAAGCACTTCAGATGAGAAGTCCCACGTCAATCCTCTTACGTAGACAAGAGCTAAGAAAACTGATAAGCAGAGGACGTTATTCATTGTTACGGCTCCATATAGCTGCAGAAAGAAAAGAAGAAATAAGATACAATGTAACACTCTTTAGAGCAGAAATTAATTATCCCCACCAAGGGAATTGCTGATAAGAGTTTTTTAATCACAGAAGCAACTAAAATCACATAGCACTTGCAATTCCTTAGGGCCAGAGATAAGTGATTAATTAATTATCTATTTTTTAACGCAATGAAATATGTTAGAAGTTAGAGAGAAATGAGAAACAAACCTCAGAAAATGTCAATGAGGCAGTTCTGATCTTCTTACGGCTGGCAAAAATAATTGCTGATACTGCTTCACTTGAGTTGGTGGCTAAAGGCAACGCAATAAATGAGATGAAGAATGAAGGAATACTTGTTGCTGCTGAAAAGTTATCAACAACATCTACAAGTGGATCAGCAAATGCGGCAGCAATAATGGTTCCAATCAACAGCATCGAAACCGCTTTAAAGGAAATCCACTTTGGGTTTTCGACCCTCTCAACGACCTCGTCACTTTCCTCCTCTGCCCCCAACAAAGCATGCTCCCTCTTTGTTTGCTGCACGTGATTTGCAAGATGTCATGGACTCAGTAATAATAAGCTCTAGAGGTAGTACGGACACAGTTCTGCAACTTACCAGGTGAAAGTCATCTAGAAATTTCATTGTGTGGGGACCGGGATCAGCAGAACCAGGTCTAGCTCGCATTGCCTCGTTAAGCCATTTCTCAATACCATTGATGAACTCTTTGATATCAATGTGACTATCATTAGAGGTATCAAAATCGCTCAGAACTTTGCTGACAGCATCATCCTGATCCAAGTCTATCTCTTCAAACCGAATTCCTATGATCAATGCTTTTAGTTCAGAAGCTGAAAGACGTTCATCTTTATTCTCATCAATTGCCTCAAATAATCTGTCATAAGACCACAGTTACTGTAACAAGTGATAGGAAGTAAAATGGGACAAACATTTTCTTTTTCCTTCTTTTGAGGTGCAGCGGGGAATGATAACCAAAGTGTAAAAAAATAAAAACTAACTTTTTAATAACATCTATGTTAGGTTCTCCACCATCAGTCAGGAGTCTTCCCAAAGCACGCTGTCTCAGATGTTTCAAAATTCCTGATATCACATGCTTGTGCTTTGCAAAAGCAAGACGCCTCTTCTGAATCCAAGGCTGAAAGACCTGCACGTTGTGTATGGACAGAAAGTAAAGAGCCAGCAGATAGATTTAAAATTCCCAAAAGTTGTTAACCAGTGTAACAAGGCCATCCTCCAGAATACAAAAAAGGGAATGAGACATTGTCTCGCCACCAAAGATCGAGACTGAAGGTTCAAACCATCATCAAGCAACTGCTCAGTTCCAAGACTTTTCTTATTACCATGTACAAAACTTACTTTTCTTACTAACATGTAAAAAACTTTAACTTAATTGGCCTTCTAAGACACAACTCAGTTGTTTTGTGTAATCCTTCCAACAGTCCATTACAAATACCACAAATAAATCATCATTACACTATTATCAGTACATCAGTAGAAGGATTAGAGTGTCACATACTCACAAGTGGTTAAAAATGCATGTGCTTTAGAAGAGGTGATAGATCATGATAATGACAAATTGACAATCATATCAAGACAATTTCACATGCTGAGCGAAGCATGCTTTGAAGAACCAATACCTGATAAAGGCAATAAGAAATCAGCATTGAGACAGATAAAATAAGCGCAATCAAGACTGCCAAGTGTCTTCCTGAAGTTGAGTTGAGCACCTGTGGTAGTTGAACAACAACAAATGGGATGACAGAGATAGCCATTATCCTAGCAGCATAGCAAGTCCAAATATCAGTACTAACACCAGTACCTGTCATGAAGGAGAATTTTTTTTTTTTTAACCTCTCAGATTAGAAAAACATAATTGGAATCTAGAACTGAAATAATAAATTCATTTTAGGTTTTGAGGTGGATATTCAGTGGCGGCTTCTGAACTCCAACCGTAGTATGATTTCCGTTGTTAATTTCTGCTAACTCATGCTTGGATGCTGCACAATGCATAACAGGACCACTCTGCGGCACATCTGAAAGGATAAGGAAATGAAAATTCTCAGTGAAATGACATACCAGTTAAGCTCAATCCTTTCGTGTTTTGGCCATCTATCGCGACTGAATCTGACTCGCGAAGGTCGCACTTGCCCACAACAACACAGGTTCCCCATATTACTGTACTGAGCATGACAGTAGACCCAGCTAGCAAGCCCATTCCCACTGAGACCTGACTTTGAGCAGTTTCTTTAGTTCCAGAGAGTCCAGATACTGTAAAATCCAAAAAAGATTGAACTGGAGGCTATACAAAGACAAACAATACAATATAGATTTCCAATTTTAATAAAATCCAACAGAGCATAATGGCCTCCTGTTTTTATTCCTTTAAACGCTATAGGTTTTCATTTATTTAACTTTTTTTTTTATTTTTTTATTTCCTTCAAATTTCTATCTTCTAAAACTGAGTAATAGCCTTCAAAGTTCAAAATTAAGATCTTGCTTACTCCAATTTATTTCCTTAGAAGCAGATCTCCCCGTCTATCAGCACCGAAACGGAGGGTCATATCTATAAAATCCAAATTAAAATCGTCTTCCCACTTTTATCATTTTCCCTCATTTTCTCAGCATCCAAACAGGAAATTTGAAAAAAAAAAAAGAATAAAAAGATCACAATCGAATTTCACTTCGCTCACCCAAATTATCACCAAAAAAACGGGTATCAGAATCCTAAACTCAAAACTATCCTCTTCTTTTCCTACACTTTCTCAGCAACCAAACAAACAAACAACAACAGCAACAACAAAAATTTAAATATCATTTCACACACAAAAAAGGATAAAGGAAAAAAATCAAACCGAGAATGAGCATTGCATCAGGAAGGGCGCCGAGCACGGGAAGAAACAATCCACCAACGACACCGGGCCCAAGAATCTCGAGCAAAAGCTCACTGCCGTTGGACAAATAAGTAGCCGCCACGTACATGAGATAGCCATAAACAATAATCAAAAACAAGTTCCCCAACACCGTCGTGGTGCAAGGCAAGAACCCGTAGGTCTGCTCGCACGTGGAGGATGACAATCCCTCCTCCGCCTCAATAAACGGATTGAGTAGTAAGTACTGCGAGCCCCGCTGGTTGTAGTTGTTGTTCCTGTTGATTCCATCAGAGATCAGATCGGACGGCGTAGAATCAGGGAGGGATCTCGAGTTGACGGCTGTGATTGTGAGGAGGAAGAGTAAGAGGAGTAAGAGTTGGAATTTGTTGTTATTGTTATCCATCGCCTTTTTTTTTCTTCCCTTCTTTTTTTGTCTGTTGTGAATGAATTTGATGAGACTACAACATTTATTTAGGATAATCTGCTAGAGAGAGAGAATGAGTGAGCGCGTTGAAGCCGCGCACTGGCCGTGCCGAATGACCGTGAGATACGGAGGAGAAACAGTGTCGCATCATTCATTAGTTCGCTAGTGTTAGAGGCTGATGATTTTTAAATACTAAAGGCCACAACGGAAAATGATAAGCTTTGCTTACTTTTATGAATTTCCTATATTGTCCTTGCTATTTTTGGGGTTTCTTCGAAAAAAAAATGTCGGAGTAATTATAATATATGTGTCACTAAAGTTTTTATAATTACTCGATGAAGAGTTGTATCAAATAGGGCCCTGACCTCTCGTAACAAGTAACATCATTAGGGTAGGCAATGGGACGAATTAGGATTTTCCAATCCTGATTTTGTACTAATTATCAGTCGAAATAAAAAAAAACGTGTTTTGAATTCTATTTTAAAATAATAAATTAGAACAAAAATATATTACAATCTTAGGCCAATCAAGATTTTAAATTGTTCCAAATAACATGAATTTTTTGTTATACGCCGTAAATTTTATCATAAACAATATGTCATATGCTTATAATCAATGTATCATACACTATGACCAATGCGTCTATATATTATTTATCAAAATGACTTGTTATAAATAGATAGCTGACGTATAAGATCTATGTGATTCATGAAATCGATATACTTTTAAAAATCTAAATTTTAAGATATTTGAAATCCCGATCATGATTTTTAAATTTTTTGAAACTCGTTCCGAACAATGAGTTAGGATAAATTTAAGTTCCAGCTCCAAACCCGACTAATAAATCGAGACAAAATTTTTTTCTGAATCTTGTCTCGAACCGACTGGGATTTCAAATCCTAATCAAAATTTTACCACGCCTTCATTGTGAAGTTATAGTTTCCTAATTTCTATCACAAGACATATTGGATAATATCTATTTTAACCTAAAAATAATGTTATCATTTTTGTTTTTCAAACTCAAATTGAAAAAAAAAAATCATCATCCCATGCCTAATTTCAAAACCTTTTATGATACCATAAGACAGTTAACAACACTCAATAAAATATGATTGTAATAGTGTCCAATTTGTGGGGTTACCGTATCATAATCACAACGGAAAGTTATTAATTTTGTCCCCACAAGGAAAGTCCAAAGTGTCAGAAGCAATTGCTAATCTTTTAGTGGTGGGAAGGAGGAGACGAGCTGTGTCCAAAGACATTTCCTCTTTTGTGTGGCAATTTGGAAACAAACAAAACAAAATAGACTCCTTGCTGCCAACGATACCATCTACGAAATCCTTTATTATTGGCTGTCGCTCGATGTCTTTGCTATCATGCCCCGTGAGAGTTGTACTCTTGTACTTTATATGTGCCCTCTTTTGATTCCTTTTCTTCGTTTATGATGCCAAGAAAAAGGAAAGTGAGTGAACAAAGCAAATAGATGAATCCCATTTAGGTATGAAATTGAGGTGGGTTTACTTATAAGATTCTTCGACACGATACGGATAAGATGATATAATAGAAGGAATAATATAATTTGAAATTTAACAACATTAAATCGATTAAAAAATTCATTTCGTATTATTTTTACCCAATAATGTTAAAGATTTTAGTATTTAAATATAAATTTTTATCTCAATTATACGTGTCACTAATTTATTAGATGATGAATTTCATAACTAACAAAATTATTATTATATCATCCAATTAGATAAATGTCATAGCTATTCTTATGCCCCAAAATTTTTGAAATTTATTTTTTTAATACTATGAAAATTTTTAAAATATTGAGTTAAAAGTAAAAGTTGAGAAAAATATTAATATTGACTGGAGAACTCCTAAACGTTGAAAACACATTAATACCCTTTCTACTGCATAGTCCTTAATATTTTACTTTTTATTTAGGTGGGGCTATTTGCACTATAATAAATATTTAGGATGCTATTTTTAACAAACGAAATTTAATGTTGCTAAAATATCCCTAATATAATTTAGTATAAGAACGATTTAATATATTTCTTAATAAAATGTAATTTCTCTTAACACCCATATAAATTGACCATTGAACATATGCAAAATCTATACTTTGTTCTCAATGTTAGATAGCATGTGTATTTTAACAAATTATACATTTGGAAATTCCAATTCATTTATAACCTTGGATTTTTCTTGAGAGTGTATATATATAAGTTAATTGACAGGAGTGGCACTAAAACTGGATCTTTTTTTTTTTTTTTTGGTTATTAATAAGAAATCATCACATTATCATCATTACAGAGGATTTCTTTCGTTTTTACGGAAATGAGACAACTAAATGAAATTCATGAATATTATTTGTTGTGCTGTGCATATAGCAACAGGCCGGGCATAGATTTTAATTTTTCATGTTGAGATGGTAAAGAAAAATGAAAATCATTAAGTAAATTCAACAACAGCAACAATAAAAAAGATATATACAAATTTTTATTTATTTATTTTTTATGTTTAGAATGTTAAAATTTTTTGTCTTTGGCCGTGCTGAATATTCTAATCGGTGTAAATAAAGATAATTAATTTAAAAGATTTATATGAGGACTTTTTAGCATTTTAAAGAGTGCTCAAAATAAAATTCATTTTTTTTTTTAATTTTTAAGATGATTGTTTAAAGAAATAAGGTGTAGTAAAATTTAGAGTGCAAATAGTCCCACCTATTTTATTTATAGAAAAATAAATTATCTAACCATTTTCACTTCCCCTAAAGAGTCGTAATTATACCTCAAGCTCCTAATACTCAAAATTGACATCTTCTTTTTCTTTTCTGTCTTTTAAGTTTATTTCACATGACATAACTAAAGGAACTTCATATATTAATATTTCAAAAATTCAAGAATGTAAAGTTCATTTAGAATGAAAGTGCGTGAAGTTTTTTGATATATAATTGAATTTGGATGGTGTAATATACAATTATTTGTTAGGACCTAAAGTCCACCTCAATGCCTATCTGCAGGATCCATCACCGCATTTCAAAGTTGAAGTTTGTCTCTGAAATAAAAATTAAAAAGTAAACGAACTCTCATATCTATAGAGAGAGACTCGTATAATCAAACTTAATAATGAAGTAAAGAGGTGCTTACTCTCTAACCAATTTAAATAAGGAATTGTGCCATTTGGTAGTTACTATGTTTATAATTTCTTAATTGTGCTATCATACAATTACACTTTTTTCCGAAATATTGTTAGGTTTTGTTACATCCTAAAGTTCTCAAAATATCTCAAAATGTTTTTTTTAAAAAAAAAAGAGTAGAGATTTTGTGGTTGGATGAGTTTTTCTATGAAAATTTTGACTTTATAGAAGTGTTATTTTTTTAATTATCATATGAAAGCAATTTTTAATCTGAAACTATATAATTCTTTCAAAAAAATTCTCAAAAGCGTTATTCTAGAAATAAATTAATAAAACATATTTTATTATCTACGGACATGAAACTGTCGATGGATCTTCCAATGAGAATATCATTTCTTCTATATATTTTTCACTCAAATTCTCAAAAAAGAAATGGCATTCAGGTAATTTGAAGCTGCAAAAGGGGTAAATGGTACTGACATTATTTTGTTCATATCCCCCATCCTGCCGAAACATACACGGCGCCGAAGATAACAACGCAACAATGAACGCAGGTTCTAGGCTTAGTAATAATTGCCACGTGTAGAGGTGGCACCAACTACCTGTACCGCTTGGGGCAATCTCAAACGAAGGCGCTTTGATGGCATGATGTTCAAAGGTCGAGCTCTTGCTCTGATTTAATTGGTGTTTTAAAAGCCATCTCATTCACACTCTGATTTATTAAATGGGAAAAAATTTCATCCGGTTCCCAATTGATTTTAAATCTAGCCTAAAAAAGTGGAATGATTAGGTTTCTAATCAATCACGAAGCGTGATTAACGAAAAAACGAAAAAAGCAAAAAAAAAAAAAAACACTATTACTCAAAAATAAAAAACTAGCTACAAGATAAAAAAAATTATCATAAAAAACAATTTTTTTACATTTTACACTTTTTATTAAATTTTATACTTTTCGATATGTCATTATCCTTAATAATTTATTTGAAATTTGGGATTAAGTATTCCGTCGTCTTTATCCTTAATTTCTTTTGTATCTTAAATCCACATTACGGTCATATTTCTAACCACTTGAAATATGAAGATTGACACGTTTTAGGATCGGTTGACATATCCTATCAAAAGAAAAGAAAAGAAAAGAAAAGAAAAGAATTAAAAAATAATAATAAACTAAACTAAAGAGGATTAGTTGTCATATCTTGCTTTTTTTGTCAATTGATGCTAACCACTGAACCTACACCATTGGGAAGATATTAATTAAATATCTATACTTGATGACTCAACATTAAAAAGAAGCCATGGATTTATAGGTATTAAGGGGAGGGAATTGCGTGGGATATGCTCCAGATCTCCCAAAATATCATAAACATACCTCAAACCATTAAAAGCTCTCGTTTTATATATGTATATTGTCAAAAATGAGAGAAAATATAAAAATGACCTCAATAAAATCACAACAAAACCGAATCTAGCAACATAAAGCAAAATTAAAGAAAAGAGGGAAAAATCATAACAGAACCGAATCAGTCGAGCAACATTAAGCAAAGCTAAAGAAAAGAGGGAAAAATCAGAACAGAACTGAATCACAGTCGAACAACATCAAGCAAAGTTAAAGAAGAGAGGGAAAAAAAAACCAAAGCTCTTTAAAGAATAAATTGAGATTGATTCTCCTATCGCGACTGATTCTCCTATCGCGACTGATCCTCCTAACTCTTTGAAGAAGAATATGCTGTCACCATTGTCTCATTGGGTCAGCAACACCTCGTCTTGCCTCCGTTATTGGCTGCTAGGTAAGTAATTCTTCAATTTATTCTTTCTCCTGCAAATATTCAAAGAGAAAATTTTTGAGTTTTGCTGAAAACAATAAGTGATTCTGTGAATTGGGTATGCTTGCTGGGAATCCAATAACGATAAAAATAGAAAGAATTAGAAGTATAGCTTAAGAAATGTAATACAATATATCACGAACGGACATACAAAAATGAATGCTAGACAACATATTTTGCTTTGATGTATGAGTCAATGCAGACAAAATTAGAGTTGAATGCCTAAAATCGAGCATAGAGTTCAACTATGAACTAGAAAATGGTTGTTCGCATGTTATTAGCCTAATAACAATTGAATCATTCAGTATCAAGCTTCATATTGTTAGGTCAAGTGCCTAGTCGTACATGTTCATGGTATAAAATAGAATTTTTTTCTCTTAAAAAAGTGATTTTGTAATTTAGAATTCGAATCACTATGATTAGTTTCTGAACCCGTTTAACCTTTGCGTAAAACCTTTTACTTGATCATGCAGGTTTTGGACCACATACCAAAAAGAACATGCCATCCGATGATAATGCAGATGATGATGATCAGAAGGCGCTTTTGGTTAAAGTGTCTAATATGTCATCATTGAAGGCACTTTCACTTATCAAGGAACGTCTCACAGCGCAACAATATGAAGCGTTTAAGGGAACATGCTTTGGTCATTTTGTGTACGTTCAAGATCTACAATTCTCTGGCCAAATTGTTCATGCATTATTATTACGATATGTAAGATCAACAGATAAGGCAATATACTTTAAAATAGGACAAAAAGAGTGCAGATTTTCTATGCTAGAGTTTGCCTTGATTACGGGACTAAAATGCCACAGAGAACATGATCTTTTAGTGCATGAGAAAGAAAATGGTGATAGTATATGTGATGTGTTCATGGGGGGCAGTCATGAGTTTACACAAATGCAGTTACAGAAAGCTTTTTCAACAGCCTAGTCCAGTGATGATACCTTGATGGTAAAGTTTGCCATGTTATATTTCTTGGAATCTGTGCTGCTAGGAAAGGAGCGGAAGAATAAGATTGATGATCTCCATATCCGTCTATTAGACAATTTGAAAGAATTCAATAATTATCCATGGGGTCGCTTGTCATTCGAGGCAACAATGTTGAGCTTGAAGAACACAATTACAAGGAGAAGCAAAAGAGTTGGTTCGCTGGATCCAAATACGGAAAAGAAATATAGCCTTTACGGTTTCCCATTTGCATTTCAGGTGAGGATGCTTATTTAATTTTTTTATGAAAAATACATGAATTTTGTATGATATTGATATAGTGTTCAATATTATAGGTGTGGACATACAAGGTTATTTCTGAATTCGGCCAAAAATTTGCAACCGAAAAGGGTGATTTGAAGGTTCCAAGAATTCTTAAGTGGTTTTGTAAGACTAAAATTATGGCTGATGCAATAAACAAAGCCTTGAGAGAGGAAGACATGGTAAGTATTTCACGCTTAGTTAAGTGCGAAGTATGAACACAAGTTATTTTAAGCATCAGTACTTTGTTGGTGTAACTTTATTGACATCTATATTATATAGCTTACTGTAGCAACAACATTGCATGCCACCGGAAGCGATGGAACTAATGAGATTGCACAACATTACATGCAATGGTTCTTAGCTTCAGAAGAGTGGAAGCAAGAGCTCGG
Source organism: Murraya paniculata (assembly GCA_030449075.1). NCBI lineage: Eukaryota > Viridiplantae > Streptophyta > Magnoliopsida > Sapindales > Rutaceae > Murraya > Murraya paniculata. The sequence continues at coordinate 206,150 of JAEVFN010000065.1, forward strand.
CGAATCCTATGCTGTGAGGGGCAATGAGCCTGAGACCGAACCCGATTCTACACATTCAACTGTGCGAATGCAGCAGCACGCTGATGTTGTTATGGATGATAGGCATGCAGCCGTTATTGATGATATTTTGCAAACACCATTCTGTGCACTTTCCCCAAGAAAATTTTCTACGCCACCTAATGCGTCTGCTTTTCAGAGGACTACACCGTTCTCCCAAAAAAGAAGCAAAACTGTGAGTTAATTAATTTGTTTAAAGACAATTTTATGTTTTGATTTTTCAAAGTAACTTAACAATATATTTTAAACTGATGATTGATTTTTCATAGGCCACTCCACCTTGTCATATCTCTATAGGCGATCGCGTTGCTCCAACATTTCAGAAAATTAATGATCGATTAAGTAAAATTGAGGAGAAAGTGCAAAAGATTGATGTGTTGGAAGCAAAGCTTGACAACGTTACAAAAGACTTATGGAGAATGACGAAATTACTCGAGGAATTTCTAGTACCTTGTGATGTAGGCAAAGATAAAACCAATGATCAGGTTTGCAACGTTTCAAATACCTTTAGGAGCAACTGTTGATTTTTTTTTTTTTCACGCAATACAACCACTATTGCATAGTGTTCCTACTTCAGTGGTTGTTCATGCAGACAAAGATAAAATTGATGTTAAATTCGTTTGACAACAATTATGAGAGAATTCTAATTTTTTTATGTTTATTCATAATACAGCCACCTGCGCATATTCCTCATACCTCAGTGGCTTTTGATGTAGACACAGTCACAATCAATGTTCAGGTTCGTAATATTAAATCTATTGATGTTAAATTCAGTTGACAACAATTATGATAGAATTTTAAAATTTGTTATATTTATTAATAATACAGCCAGCTGCACATGATGCTCCTACCTCAGTGGCTTCTGATGTAGAGACAGATAAAATTGATGTTCAGGTTTGTTATATTAAATGTAGTTGATGTTTAATTCAGTTGGCAACGATTATGTACAAAATACTAAATTCTGTTGTATTTATGTGTAATACAGCCATCTGCACATGATCCTCAAACCTCAGTGGCTTTTGATGTAGCCATTGATAAAATTGATGTTCAGGTTCTTAATATTAAATTCAGTTCACGTTAAATTTTTTTGACAATTATTATATAAAAAATTCTAAATTCTATTGTATTTATGCGTAATACAGCTACCTGCACATGATCCTCAAACTTCAATGGCTTTTGATACTGCTGTTGAGAAAATTGATGTTCAGGTCCGTAATATTAAAATCAGTTCATGTTGATTTTATTTGATAATAATTATATAGAAAATTTTAAATTTTGTTGTATTTATAGGTAACACAGCCACCTGCACACGATGCTCCTACTTCAATACCTGATATAATTAACATTACTGATGAATTTTCTACTGAGTCTCACCTTAAAAAAGAATGCAAAGCACAAGATTGTGGTCCATTGGAACGACATTATCTAAGAAAAAAGAGAAAAAAGTCAGTATATGTTGCACACCTTACACTGACCCTTATAAGAAGTCACGAAAGGATGTAGTCACTGAATCAAAAGGTGCAATAAATTTTGATGATTGGATGCGTGATGACAAAATGGAGCCGTAAGTTTCTTTTATTCTTCCACATTTATTGTTATCATCATTTATTAAAGTTTCTATGTAATAACACATTTGTTATTTTTTTGTGCGTAGTTTAATAATAAGGTGGCCTGTTCACGAGGCAAATAAAGACTTTTTCCGTCGATTATGCAAACCAAGAGCATGGATATCTAGCGCAGTAATAATTTTTGTTAAGATATTTAATGAATATGTTAAACAATGCATATAATAATTGTTTCTGTATTATCCTCCAGCACAATGCATATAATAATTGTTTCTTTATTATCCTCCAGCACTTGGACTCCTTTTTTTATGGTATGCGACACACCTTGATCAACTCCCCATCTTGTGATATGCAACGATGTGCTATAATGGACACTATATATCAAGTAAGTTTTTAATTACATTTATAAAGTGTTTAGGAAAATATAAAATGTTATCTTACACTTTTGTTTTACGTAATGTTAGCGAAAGTTAGAGCATTTGTATTCAGTTTACGTGATCAACCCTGAAAAAGTCTGGACGGATAATACTGCGAACTATGTCGTTGATTATGCCAAAGGTGAAAAACTCAAATGTTCTGTTCATTGGAAAGATGTTTCCAAAGTAAATAGCCTATATTTATTTGATATATTGACTGTAAATTTTTTTTTCTCAAACAATTTACTAGTTTCATGGCTTTTTCTGTAGGTGTATATTCTGCTTCATCCTAAGCAAGAACATTGGGCACTAGGAGAGTTTGACCTTTTAAAAGAGACAATTTTTGTATATGACTTGATGTTAGATTATATGAATGACACTACATTCGAGAAGGAGTTATTGTCGTTTGTAGTCATGATGCCACTGATTCTAGATAAGATATCATGGTATGCTTCACATTCTGATGATAATTGTCTAACTCGTAAGTGGAAGGCTGTGCGAGTTTTAGACACCCCACAACAAAAGAATAAGTAAGAAACATTGTCTTCTCTCTTTATATTGTCTTTTACGTTATGCATCATTTGACTAACCACCACGTTCTTTCTATCTCTTGTAGCAATGATTGTGGTGTTTTTGTTATGCATTACTTGGATGTACTTGTAAATGGTCAAAACATTTCAAGCAGCGTTCCTACACAGGCAGCCATTAATGCATATCGAAAACAAGTGGCGATAAGGTTGTTTACTGACAAGAAGTTGATGGAGGAATGCAATTGATAATGACAAGCAGTTGATTATTTGGCTTTGGATAACAATGAGCTAGCTTTGTATTAACAAAAGTTTAGCTTTTGAGATGATGTTACTTAAAACTTTAGGAGCTGACTTGTACGGTTACAAATGTGTAAATTAATTAAGTTAAATATTTGAGTTTCTTTGATTGTTTAGTCAGCATTAAGTCCATAAGAAATTTTGTACTTCCTTTATTAAGTACGGTAATGAGTCGGATATACTCGACTTGTTTCATCAAAGTTGGGTAAATAGCGGATAATTCTCGACTTGTTTCAGCGAAGTCGGGTAAATAGTCGAGAACACTCGACTTTACTTATAACCTTACCCAAAATTCAACAAACACTCTCCTCTCGTCGAAGTCGGGTAAAAAGTCGAGAATACTCAACTTTGATTATTTTAGTATGTTATCATATATTAAGATATGTAATAGCCATTAAATAGTATCTGCAACAACTGCAAATTATCCAACAAACATGTAATACAATATCATGGCATAACAACTACCAAATTCGTCATCATAAAATTTTAATATGGAAATTCTTATACAATGACAAGGGATAGTCTTTTAGTTGCTCCAACCACCGAAGCCATGACCCAAAACCTCCCGATGCCATCATTTAAAGACAACCTACCATATAGATCCTCCATCAAATTCTGTATGGACATATAATGTTAAACTTAGTACATGTTTAAACAATATTAAGGAAATAAATAAAGCATAAATTATACTTACATTGTATATAAATTTGAAACAATGTGTCAACCGTCATGTAATGGCATTGGTGTCATGCATTTTAGTCGATTGTGTCCACGACCACCACACCGACTGCATTTACGAGGCAACTTTTCCTCACCTTTAGATGGTATTCAATTATTCTTTGAACGCCCACTTGACCGCTTTTTTAGAGGAGGATATACTTCTTGGGCACATACATCACCAGAAATATCACACCACTCTTGAGGACCAATAGGGTAAATGGTCTCAGAATATGCTAACACCCATGTATCACTTGAATAGTAATGAGAGCAATAATCATAGATCGAAAAATCTCGATACCTGCACACCGCCACAGCATGTGCACATGGTAATTGTTCGAGTTGGAATTCTCGACAAGTGCAAGTTTTTTCCAACATATTCACATGCCCATCAAGATCACCATCTTTGACAATAAATTCATATAGATTTAAGTTGATCACCCGAAACTTTTGAGCTGTAATTTGTCTACTTCTCACTACCTTATCTGCCCATTTTGTCAGTCGACCATTTGTTGCCGCAGCCTCTTCACGACAGTTACAAAACCACTCTCGTAGTTTGTCAATTATCCCATCCATTAGTTTGTGAATAGGTAACAATCAATCAGATTTTAGAATCCCATTCATGCATTCTGCAATGTTGGTATTCACAATACTGTAACGTCGCCCGTCGAAGTGCGAACGTGCCCACTTATCAATCCTTGCTTCCTCGAGATACTTTCCAACTGGCTCGCTAACCTTATATATCTCATTCATGTAATATGTGAAGTGCACTAGTCGATATGCTCTTGAAGCTGCTTCAAATATGCCACCAACATCAACGTCCTTAAAGTGAGCCCTGAGGTTTTGTTTTAAATGGTATGTACATATCCCATAGATAGCATTCGGGAATATAGTAGATACACCTTTCTTAATACTTGGATGGCGGTCAGAAATGAAGACTAAATTTTCAACTTCCCAAATTGATTCCCTCAACTTTGTGAAAAACCACAGCCAAGATGCATCATTCTCACTATCACCGACACCAAAAGCCAATGGATAAATCTGATTGTTACCATCCTTGCATGTGGCAATGAACATAGTTCATTTATATTTGCCTTTGAGAAAGGTACCGTCAACTACAATAACTGGCCTAATGGAAGAAGAAAATCCCCTCAAATAACTTCCTATTGCCACGAAGAAGTACTTGAAGTGATTGGTGTCATCAACTTCAAGAAAAGTTCGGATTCCAAGATTCTTCTTCTCAAGCATTGCCATTTATTGAGGAAGCAATCTATAAGACTCTTCATGTGAACCTTGAGCAATTTGCATTGCACGTTCTCTTGCTCTCCATGCTTTGTGATAACTTATATCATAACCATATTGCTGTTGAAAATCCTGCCTAATGTCTGCAGCCCTATACGAAGAAGACGAGCCATTATACTTAAACTGAATATTTTGGGCAATTAGTTTTGCAGAAGCTTGTCGAGATCTTTCTTCGAGACATCATGGGAACAAGAATGCACATGGAAATACTTTCTGATTTCGAACATACCACAATCATTGACCTTAACAGCGCGAAGACGCCATTTGCAGTTTTTATCAACACAAGTGACAACAAGTATATCCTTACCAGACTTCAAGGTTTTATATTCAAAATTTTTTGTTACAGCATATGCGCTGAGCATGCCTTGCAACACCTCTTTGGAAGAAAATTGCTATCTTTCCACAAATCCATCGCTATCATCGCCAACTTCATTCGATGCAAAATTGTTAACACTAAGGAATGAGTCATTTGTGTGTATTGAATTACTACTAGCCAGCAAGCTAAGTCTTGGCAAATAGTTGTTACTAAAGTATGGCTGAGTTACGGTCAACACTGGTGGATTATCAGTTGGTGCTTCAATATCAGCTAGTGTTCTCTCCTCCACATGAAGATGGACCTCAGTTGGATTATGTTCCACATCAACCTCAGTGTTGGGCATGAGTTCCTGTTTTAATTCATTTCCACTGCCAAAATGGCCAGGAATAAAACCACCATCTTCTATATTGACTGTTTCAACTTCATGCTGGGAGGTTGATAAACCAATGGTTGGATAATAATGACTCTCCTCCCATGAAGGGTGCGCTGCAAGTGGACTATTCTCTGCTGTCATATGATTATTAAGCTCGACGATATTTACTTTACATTCATAAGTGATGCAGAGAGGATTTCTGAAACCGCTACTAGGTTCTTCCAAAAAAAATTCTACGTCTGAATCATTCAAAATTTTCATAGGTGGCAAAGGCTCTAATGATGTTTTGAACTTGAACTTCATGCTAATAACAAATTCAGAAAGGCCAATAGAAATGACTTCTGCAACTTTTTGGACCAGTTCCTCAAATGTAGTTGAAAGTTGCACTTTAATACCTCGTATCTGAGTGCCGGTAAATCTGTATTCACCATTTTCCTGAGTCAATTCACCATTAAATAGAATAGGAACACGTAAAGTTGCCATTGACGAGTTAATGCACTGCAATCATTAAAAAATTTTTGCAAAAAAATTATTGAAATAATTGAATAAAATTACATTATAAGGTTTACTGGACTTATTTAATTAACTTACTCGACTGGATCAAATGACTCACTCGACTTTATTACTTGGCTTTTACTTAACTTGTTCAGAAAATTTATTGGATGTTTACTCGATTTGTTTAAAAAATTACTCGACTTTTACTTGACTTAATATTATATGCATTCAATATATTTATTTGACTTCTTACTCGACTACAAACTCGACCTACTCAACTCTTTGTTTTCTTACTTGACTAATTACTCGACTTTTTAAAAAATTAACTAACTCTTACTCAACTTGTTTAAAAAATTGCTCAATTTTTACTCGACTTAACATTGGATACATTCAATATAGTTACTCAATTTATTACTCAACTAGATACTCAACCTACTCAACTCTTTCCATTTCTTATTCAACTAATTACTCGACTTAATAGTCGACTCCTTAAAAAAAAAATTACCTGACTCGTACTCGATTTATTAAAAAGATTTACTCGATATTTACTCGACTTTTTTAAAAAATTACTCAATTTTTAACTCGACTTAACACTAGACGCATTCAATATACTTACTCGATTTATTACTCCATTAAATACTCGACCTACTCAACTCCTATCATTTCTTACTCGGCTAATTACTCAATTTAATACTCAACTTCTTAAAAAATTACCTTACTGTTACTCAATTTGTTCAAAAAATTTACTTGACGTTTATTGAACTTGCTAAAAAATTACTAGATTTTTACTCGACTTAACACTAGATGCATTCAATATACTTACTTGACTTCTAAGTCAAATAAATACTCGACCTCATCTCGCGTACTCCATTTCTAACTCAACTAATTACTTGATTTACCCAACTTCATACTTGATTTCTTTAAAAATCTACCTAACTATTACCAGACTTAATACTCGACTTATTTAATCTTCTTACTTGACGCCGTACTCAACTACATACTAGACTTACTCAACTCATTTCACTTCTTACTCGACTGAGCACTTAACTTATCTAACTTCGTACTTGACTTCTTTAATAACTTACATAACTCTTACTCGACCTATTTAAAATGTGCACTAGATTTTTATTCAAATTTCTAAAAAATTACTAGTATTCAACTTATTTAATGGACTTACTCAACTTACTACTCAACCTCATACTTGACTTATGTCCTTAACTTTTTACTCGACTAAATACTGAATTTACCCGACTTCATACTCGATCTATTTAAAAATTACATAACTCTTACTCGACTTGTTCAAAAAATTTACTCGACTTTTACAAAATTATTTTAAAATTACTCCACTTAATACTCGACTCATTTAATATACTTACTCGACTAAATTCTCGACTTGTTCATCTCTTTTACTTTTTACTTGACTAAACTCTCGACTTACTCGACTTCGTACTCGACTTCGTTCTGCACTGATTTTTCAATCACTTGAAACTTAAATTGAGGTCTTAAAGCCCTAAATTTTATGCAATGTGTATGTGCAAGCACAAAAATGAATAATGCACTATTAAAACTCATTAATCATTAGTAAATATACTTATAATGAAATTAAATCAAACCCTAACCATACAAAAAAGTTGCATTTCAAACTTACCTAATACACCACTTCACAATGCAGCTTTTGAATAATTTACTTTTATCAAAAACTTTGTATTGATGGTGGTAAGAGATGAAATGGCGGGAGAGAAGGTGGGAGAGAAGGGAACCGTTGTAGAGGGAAAAAAATGGTGAGGAGAGAAATGAATGGTAAGATAAAGAAGAAGAAGACATTGTGTAAATCCATAAGTTTTTTAAGGGTATTTTTCACTTTTCTCACCTTCATGAGGCATATGTATGTAATTGGGTATACATTTGGTATTTAAGGGCAAGCATGGGATATTTAAATAAAAATCCCTATTAAAGGTTTGTCATTTATCCAAATAATAATAATAATAATAATAATAATAATAATAATAATAATAATAAAGGAATGTCAAAAAGTTAAAAATATGACCATTATTTATATTTTATAGTAAGATAGAAAATATGCTTCGAAGTCAACGGACTTGAGATTGAAATAATATAACTTATTTATTTTATAATTTTATTTATTTTAATAATAATTTTTAAAAATAAATAGGAGATTATTTTTTATAACTTATAAGTAACTTATTATAAGTTACTATGCCTTTTTAAAGTTGTTATTATAATCTTAATGTTTTAACAAAAAACAATTATATCTTATTTTTTTCATATACTTTAATATATACATAAAAGACAATTAAATTATGTCTATTTTGGCCGGCCTTCTATGGACATTATTCGGAGATTTTTTGTTACCCTGGGTTTGAAAGGAAGCTGTCAAGTCTCCTTGCTTGACAACCGGCATGTGTTGATCAAACTCTCTTTGGAAGAAGATTATTCGCGTGTTTGGGTGCGCCAGACTTGGTATGTTAATGGTCGAGGCATGCGCATCTTTAAGTGGAGCACTGATTTCCGCTGTTCGGAGGAGTCCCCTATTGTTCCGGTATGGGTATCCCTTCCATATTTGCATGTTCATTTTATCCATTGTAAATCTGCCTTGTTTTCTATTGCTTCTGCTATTGGCACCCCATTACGAGTTGATCATGCCACGGCCTCGGTTAATCGGCCATCGGTAGCTCGAGTTCTGGTAGAGTATGATGTTTCGAAGCCACTGTTGCCTCGTATATGAATTGGAGAGGGGGATTCCGGATTTTGGCAGGACGTTATCTTTGAGCGGGTCCCAGCTTATTGTTCCTCGTGCAGGCATCTTGGTCACTCTGCGGATTCCTGCTACGTTGCTAATCCCGGGCTTCGTAAGCCCACGCAGCCTGTTGGTGAGGCCCAGACCCATTATCAGGGCCCATTAGGAGTTGCATCACCTGCTCCTGATCACCCGCCTCCTGTGACTCAGGGTCAGCTTGCGACTGTTGATCCAGGGATGGGTGTATCTGTGGGTGAACCGATCCGACATTCTTCGGGAGGTCCGCCTACCGCCGCTATTCGCTCCCCGGCTATGGGTATTCACTCTCCTCCTCCAAACCTCCCATCTCAATCAGACGAGGAGTTTAGCTCCGCGGACAATTCTGTAGCTGATGAGTACTTTGCTTCTGAGCTTGAGGGTATCGAGGGGCATCATCGTGACTTCAGTATTGCTGGCCAGCACTCCTCCCGTTCTAGGAAAGGTCGTAAGCACCGCAAGCGACGTTTTGGGCGTTCGCATTGATGATTTCGCATTTATATTTTTTGTTCTTTGTTCTTTTTCTTCTACTTGGAGGTTTTGGTTTAGGTCCCCCTCCATATGTTTTTTTTTTTCATTTTATTTTAATAATCTACAGGTAAGGGGGTCCCGCCTAACCCCCCCACCCTTTGGTGGTTTCTAAAAAAAAAAAAAATTATGTCTATTTTAATTATTATATAATATAATAATACTTTTAGAAGAGTGAGGCTATTTAAACCCCTTATATTCCTCTCTATGTCCATATTTATATAAATAGCTTTATTATTGAAATACTACTTTTAAGGACAAAGTTAGTTTGAAAAAGAAAAAGAAATTATTTCATCAATTTAATATACAACAATGCACTTATCAAGTCCCTAGAAATGTATTCCTGATTTTAGGTTACTATAATTATTGCACTGGCTTGTACTCACAAACTTGTGGTCTTTTTTTGTTCCTCCAAATATTCAATGGTAAGATTTGAAGTAATGGAGGTTATAATGAAAATACAAGAAATAGGTTTTTTTTTTTTTTTGAGAAATGTAAGGGTATAATTCTAGAATTGTAGTGAATATATTGAGTAAATTTATAATTTATAAATTCTAATAGTGAGTGTAATAGGAAATAATTCTAGAATTGATAAGTTTAAATAATTCCACTACCTTTTTGTAATACGTATGTACTTTATTTTTTAGTTTTCAAACTCATCATCCATCTCAATTTCAAACAGACGCTTAATCACAAATGACTTATTTTTATAAGAGAAAATATTCTTCAGGCGAGTCGATAAAGAAATTATAAATAAGCTGTTTTCATGTGTACCAGACATGGTTGATTAATGTATTTTGACTTACAAATTCTAACTACTGTAATAACAAAACACTAGTACTTAATTTAACAAGGATGAGTAGTCAGTAGAGACTAAGCAAAACATTTTTTTTTTCAAGTAAAATTGAAAGTGTTTACAAAATATTTTTGGTTGTTTTGTTTTTCAAATTTAAGTACTAACCCAATAGATTAAAAAAATAAATTATTCTAGAGCTACAAATATTTTATAGATAATTTTATGTAAACCTATGTGGCATAATATGATTGGTTGATTAAAAATATAGGTAATTAAAATAAATTAAATGGTTAAATTATATTATTAATTCAACCGATTATATAAAAAGGTCACTTAAATTTTTATGATATTGTTTCTTCAAAATGTTAGTGGTTGTATCATTATCTAAAACGAAATTTTGGAAGATATCTAACTGAATCAATTTAAAACAAGTTTGAGTAATCTGTTTAGAATTGAAGTTCAGTGCTCTTGTTTCCTGGACAAGATGAATAATAAACCTTTAATAAGAAAGGACAAATATTTACTTTCTGATTCTTTAGGAAGACATAGGTTGCGTTTGTTTCTTTTATCTAAAATCTGAATAAGTCTTAATTTAGCTGAAATCTGAATATGCCTGAATGAAAATATCTGAATGATATGTTTGTTTTTTCTTTTTCAATATCTGAATATGAAAGTATAAAAGTTAGTAGTTTGACATAAATATCATTTTAAGTGGTGCATATATTTATTCTTTACAATATATAGTTTTTCACAACTTGATTAGTTTCTCAGCATTAAAAAAAATACTTTTATTGTTGATTGTAATTTAATTTTGTAATAAAAGATGTAATTATAACATCAACCTTTATTATAAAGCCAATATTGTTGCTTTAGTTTTAATTCATCACAATGGACATAATTTGATTTGTTCAATATTTTAGTTTAGTTAATGTTACCATATGAATAAAAATTTAAAGCAATAAAAAAATAACTTCAAGGATAATACAAAAAATTGGATTTATACATAATATTACAAATATATAAATTATTATATAAGCTTCTTAAAAAATTATTCAACAGCATAAATAGATCTAAAATAAGCTTCTTTTTTTTATTTAAAGAAAATTACCATCTTACTCTAAAATATCATCCATATCAGTTTGACCACATTGTACATCCACTTTTAATTCTTCTAATAGAAAATTAAAGAAAACGATATTTGATGTTGTTTTATTTTATTTTTTATTGGCGTCCAAGAATAATGATGATTGCTGAAATGAAAATTCATGAAGTGATTAATCCTTTTCCGGCTAGAGTTTGTCAGTGCATATAGGATCGGTGCACTAATAAACTTTTAAGTCTTCTAATAGAAAATTAAAGAAAAGATATTTAGGTGATTTGATGTTATTTTATTTTATTTTATTTTTTTGTTGGCGTCCAAGAATAATGATGATTGCTGAAATGAAAATTCATGTGTTAATCCTTTTCCGGCTACGGTATAGGATCGTGGCCTCTCTTTTTTTACACAAATTTTCACACAAAATCTTAGCCCTTCAATGCTAATCAATCTCGTGATTACAATTAGTGCTGACGTGAATTTCTTTATAAAGAAAATTTAATAAAACTTGGCTCCACCAAATATTATAATATACGCGTTCTATTATCTTTTTGTCTCTTACGTTTACGTTAACTTATTTTAAAGTCAGTTTAGAATTATTTTTTAGAAACTTAAAAATAATTTTAAAATTTTAAAATTAATTTTAATATTTAGTAAAAGAAAATTAAAATCACTTTGGTTAAGATTGGTCTATCCTATAACAGATTTTAAAAAATATAAAAGGAGTAGTTTTGAATTAATTTTATTTTTTAATACAATTTCATAAATGTCTTTAAAATGATTACCTAAACCTAAAATTATCTTTAATCAAACTGGATATAAAATCAATATTTTAATAAATTTTTATTATAATTCGTTAATTTAAATTTATTAATATCAATTTATTGGTTGAATTATTATTAAATTTATTTCACTATATTATAAATTTAATTATCAATTGTTTTAAGACAAAATAATAAAAAATAAAATCAATATATTATAAATTTTATTTTTAGTTAAAATTATTACAATACACAATTAAAAATATTATATGTACATGTTTTTATATGTATGAGTAAATTTTATCTTACATTATGTATACTTTAGTCATTTATTTTTTTTAATAGTTTTACAGTAAAATTTATTAAGCGTCCATAACTACTTTCAAAACTTACAGTATTTCTGAAAATAAAATTTACAAAATACTTAACTGATTATTTTCATAGTTGATTATTTTTATAGCACAGCTAACATCAATTATTTTAAAAACTACAACATTTCCAAATTGGTCCTTAATACTTTTTCCTTATTTCTCTCTTTTCTACGTATTCTTCTCTATAAACAAAGGAAAGGAAGAAATAATTAACAGTGTTGTATCATAAATTAAATAGTAAAAGAAAATTAAAAGTAAATAGAAAAAAAAAACTGTTGTTCACATTATATGAGGCAAAGAAAAACTGAGTTATGGTCTATAATTTTCTTTTTATTTCTCATAAAAATATTAGGTATAAAAAGTTTGCAGGCATGTATATCGGTTTCTGGAGTGATTACTCTATTGTCTAATTCCTATTATTGAAAAGGAAGAAAAAGAAAAATAAAATTGATGCGAATTGTTGTATGACTATATTAAGGACTTTTCTAAGTTACAGCTGCTGTAACTTACAGCCGCAACTTTTTCGAGTGAACAGTAACCACGTGGTGTTACTGTTCACTCGAAAAAGTTGCGGCTGTAAGTTACATAAGCTGTAACTTAGTAGCTCCCCTATATTAATAAGGCTCGATCGTTTTCGCTTGGAGCTTGAAATTGGAACATTAGATCGTCCACTAATTATTTATTTATTTTTTCAAATTTATTCCTATTGAGGAAATCATGGAAGAAGAAGAAGATCACGCCGTAAAGAAAGAAAAAGAAAAATAAAATGAATTAATGATATTTAGTGGGACCCAAATTTTATTAATTTTTGTTTTAAAAGAAATTCATATCATCATTATTTTCAATCATTAAATTGATTATGATTTAAGGACTGAAATTTTGTGTCAAAATTTATGTAAAAAAAGAGGGACTATATATATATATAACATATCAGAAACACTGAATTAAGAATAAAAAACAATTATTATTACTTTATTGATTTTATGGAACATACATATCAATATTCCTGGATCATACCTTTAGTTCCACTTCCAGTCCCTATGTTAATAGGGGTAGGACTTCTATTTTTTCCGACCGCAACAAAAAACCTTCGCCGTATGTGGGCTTTTAGTAGTATTTTATTGTTAAGTATAGTTATGATTTTTCATATAACATATCTACACACACCCACATATAATAGTTTTTCAATCAGGATCTTTAATTTTAATAAAGTCAAGAATAAGTGAAAAGACAAAAATAATATAGACTTTAGTACACTATTTTTTTAATCTTTTATCTAATCTCTGAATATATATATATATATATATATATATATATATATATATATTAATGGTAGTCAAATCTTCATCTTGCTTGCGCATATAAGTAACTTTTAAATTCAAATCTCTTGATTTCATTTCAGGAGATTTTATTATTTTAATGAGAGGACACTCGCTCGCTGTATCTCTTTCCTAATTCAAAGGGTTTTTAGGGCTCTATTAATGACTAATGTCAATTATATACTATATAGGAGGGGCTATTTTACCTTTAAAATATATTTAGAGCACACGTTTACTAGGCACATCCATCATTTAAATTTAAACTATTAATTAATCAAACTTCCACAATTTGATGCTTTGTTTCTTTCATAATCATACTTATTTTCTTTTCATAATATCAAATTTCAAAGATTTGACATTCTCAATCAATAAAATTAAAAAGGATATAAAAAATAATTTTTTAATGGTGCATTTTTAATAATTTATATTATAAGTTTATTTATTGTATTGTTGTCAATTTTTCATTAAATATAAATATTGTGCTAAGAGTTTTGATGTCGCATTATTTGATATATAATTTTTTACTTCTTTATATGCAACAACGTTTATATAAAAATTGACAATAATTTATAAATGAACTTTAAAATTAACTCGAGCGATAAAAATTCTGAGTCTGTCCCTGCTTGTATTGCAAATAATGGTCCCGCGGATCAGAGATTCTATTTATTTGAAAGCAGATCTGGGGCGGAAAGAAAAAAAAATTGTTCATGTTCAAGATTGTGTTTGAATTTGATAATAAAAATAATTTGACAAGTAAACATGCACGAAGACTTATCAAAACTTGATGCCTTCAGAATATAATCTTATTTCAGCTTTCAACTTGGTTCAACGCCGAATAAAAGGTGTCGTATAAAAAAACTTGAAGAAAATCAATTGAATGATTTTTGATCTTTTAAATGTGATCTTAACTTTAAGCCACCGAATATGCAGTTTTGACCCAACAATCGAATGCCAAAATAAATGAAGATAGGCCACGAATTAAAATAAATTTGATAAATTAATTTTAATTTATGTCGGCAAGTCCAACTACTGTGTCCAAGTAATTAATCAATTAATTAATTTTTAAAAATTATAAAATTTTTAAAAATAAATTCATTTGAAAAGGACTTACAAAGTATTAAAAAACAATTATGGGCCAAAGTCCTCCATTAAAAAAAAAAATCAATTGAAACTTAATCTATCATCTACTTTAAAAAATAAAAAAAGTACTCAAAATTACAAAATATTTGTAAAAGTGCAAAATAAATAAATATTTAGTGTTGAGCCGAATTTTTCTGAGTACTGAATCAATAATTATAAGATAAAATAAATATAAAATATAAAATATAAAATAAATCTTGATAATTAATTCTTTAATTAGTTAAAAAATAAATTCGGCCTGAATCTTAATCCGTCTAGAGTAGTCCAACTTACTGACTTAGTATTAAGTGAAAATTAGAGGTACGTGGCAGCATGAAAGCCGTGCAAAGATAATGCTCAAAGTCGTTGCCACGTTGAGATAAGATTTCTTCAATGACCGACATCCTTGATGGTCCCAAATCGAAGCGTCATAAGTTGGTATGGTGGTTGGTTTAGGTATGTAGGTCCACCGTTGGCTTTCTAGAAACTTAACTTCTTTTAACCGTATTGACAACTATAATGTTAGTTCTTGGTGTTGTGATAAAATTTTTTAGTAAAAATCATCAATTATAATTTAAAAATATTTATATTATATTACTAAAAATTAATAATAAATTATACAGAAGCGTAATGTGATTGATCTTTCGATCAACATATTTTCTTAGAGAATTCTTTAAGTTTCTCATTGCCCTCTCTCTGATGATGGAATGTCAGTAGAAAATAAAAATATACGTGTGATTTGAAGACCATGACCACTTATATAGACAACTTTTTTTCTGTTATCATTAGATATTCCTAATTCTGCCTATTATAGAATTAGAATACTATTAGACCTCTAGACACTAAAGGCCCACACCCTATTAGATACATTAAAGCCCATGATACCGAGAACCTAATTAGATTACTTTAATTGGGCTTAACCTTATTTAATAATCTACAATACATAATTATTCACATATAAGCTCAACGTTGGATTAAAGATCTAACAATGTTGAATTAAAAAATCCAATAATCTCTCACTTGGACTATATGTGTAACTTTATAATTATGCATTGCAAAATAACTGTATGAGCTCAATTTCACTATCATTACCGAAATGTATCTATAACCAATCTAGTCTATTAATCATACCAACATACGATCAAAGCGGCCTTTGTTATAACTATTGTAACTTGACCCATCAATGGTCACTATACCAACACAACTGAATTAATCCAATAATACCCTGAGAGCGATCCCGGTGCATCTGTATGCCTAATACAGATCTTTCATCTCAAAATTCTTGGCTAAAAATCTTTTGGTGTCGTGCAATGAGCCTATATCACTGCTAGCAAGCAAAATGTCATCGACATATAAAACCAAAAAAATATAGTTGCTCATACAGAACTTATGATATATACAATCATCGACTAAATTCATCTCAAAACCAAATGAGATGATCACTTGATGAAACTTAAAATACTATTATCAAGATGCTTGTTTAAGCCCATAGATGAATTTCTTAAGTTTGTAGACTATATTCTTTGGGTCTCCGGATACAAAGTTTTTTGGCTGCACCATATAGATTATCTCATCAATGTCACAATTGAGAAACGCTGTTTTACTATCAATATGATGTAACTCAAGATCGAAATGCGCCATTAATGCCATTATAATCCTGAAAGAGTCTTTTGAAGAAATCGGAGAGAAATTCTCTTCATAGTCGATGCCTTATTTCTGTGTAAAGCCTTTTGCGACAAGACGCATTTTATACCACTCCACATTGCCTTTCGAATCCCTCTTGGTCTTAAATATTCATTTGCAACCAATAGGTTTCGCACCTTCTGGTGATGAGACAAGATCCCATACGTCATTATCCTTTATAGACTTTATCTCTTCATTCATGGCATCAATCAACTTCTGAGAGTTAGAACTTTCCATGGCTTGACGGAAATTGATCAGATCATCTTCCATCATGCCGATGTCAACCTTATGTTCTTAGAGAAATACAATGTAGTCGTTTGGCACCGAACTTCTCATTTCTCTAGTGGATCTCCTTAATATAATAGGTTCTTGAGGTGGTAGAGTTTGTTCTTCTGGAATAACTTCTTATATGGGAGGTTCTTCAACATTATCTTGATTTGTTGCATCTTGCTCAAAGTCAGGAATGAGACCCTAATAAATGCCAATGACACCTATGGAAATATCAACATATTCCACTTCAAAGATAAAGTCCCTAACTGTATCTCCCTCCACAAACTCGACATCCTCAAAGAACCGAGTATTTCCTAACTCAAAGATCAACTTAGTCTTAGGATCATAAAACTTGTACCCCCTGGATCGTTCAGAGTATCCAATAAAATAGCAACTTACCGTCTTTGAGTCTAGTTTCTTCTTATTAGGCCTATAATACCTTGCTTCAGTTGGACATCCTCAAACATGCAAGTGCTTTAGACTAGGCTTTTTACTTGTCCAAAGCTCGTAAGGGGTTTTGGCAGTCGTTTTAGTTGGAATCCTATTAAAGATATACGCTGCTTTAGTTGCAGTCCTAAGTGCGTCTCCCTAAAGTGATTCTGGTAAGACAAAATAGCAAATCATACTCCTCACCATGTCCTTAAGCGTCATGTTTCGTCTTTTAAAAACACCATTCAAATGGCCCTGGACGTTGTTCACCTGAACCATCATATCTACTATAGTACTCACCACCACGATCAGATATGATGTTTTTAATTTTTTTACCGAGTTGGTTCTCAACCTCAGCCTTAAATTTTTTGAACATATCCAAGGATTGTGACTTTTTAGGAGATTTATGTAGCCATATCTAAAAAAGCCATCTATGAACGTCATAAAATATTGTTGACCATTTCAAGCAGTCGTAGGGAATGGCCCACAAATGTCCGTATGTATGAGTTCTAAGACGTCTGAAGTCCTATTGGCTTCAAATCTCCTTTTATTGGTTTGTTTCCCCTTGATACAATTAATACAGATATCAAAATATGTGAAATCTAAGGGGTCAAGAATTTCGTCTGACACAAGTCTCTCTATTCTTCGTTTGGAGATATGACCCAATCTCTTGTGCTATAACGCAGCCGAATTCTCATTGGTTAATTTTCTCTGTAAACCTCATGTACTTAATTGCAGGGATTCATTAAATGAAGCAATTATATCAAGCATATAAAGATTATCATTGCCCGATAAATAACCAGAACCAACCAATTTTAAATCATGAAACGAACTGAATTTTTCATTCCCAAATGAATAAGAATAACTAAATTTGTCCAAAGCAGAAATAGAAATCAAATTCCTTCGAAAAGATGGAACAACAAATGTTTCATTAAGATCCAAATAAAATTTAGTCTTTAATAATAATATATATTTTCTAATTGCTTTAACTTCAATTGTCTTACCATCGCCCATATAGATGCACCTTTCACCATCACTAGGTTTTTGGCAATTCAGTCAACCCTTTCTTAGCACGCTATGCGTGATAATTAGTCCAATGCTTCTTCTTATGCCCTTCAGCCCCACAGAACAAACAACCAGTACCTTTCTGATCATCGAATTTCTTTTATTGTTTCTTTTGGGGAGTTGTATCTGCACTTTCCTTAGCCTTTTTCCTTTTCTTGCCTTTATCCTTGCCCTTAGAAGTAGAGGCAAACTTTCTATCTTATCTTTTTTAAGCCTATCCTCTTCCTGAACATAGTGTGATATGAGTTCATTCAGAGACAGTCTCTTTCTGACAGTTATAGCTTACTTTAAACTGGTTAAGCTATGTTGGTAAGGATATTAAAATCAAATGCACTAGCAAGTTCTTAGAGAGTTCAAGCTTAAGTGCTCTTAACTTAGAAGCAAGATGAGACATATCCATGATGTACTCCTTAATATTGTCTTTACCCGTATACCTCATTGAAATTAGGCCTGTCAAGAGCGTACCAATTTTAGCCTTTTTGTTCTTGACAAACCTCTACTCAATCTGTGTAAGAAACTCTGTAGCCGTAGTTGCTTTTTCAGTTATTGAGCCCCTGAATGCTTTTGGAATAGCCTTTTTCATGATCATGATGCACATACAATTTGATCTCTCCCGCCTTTCTATTTTCGTTTTATCATCATGGGTACTTTCATCCGTAAGAGGTGGGGGAGAATCAACCCTTAACGCAAGGTCAAGATCCATGACTGTAAGAACTATTAAGAGATTCCCTTGCCATGATTTGAAGTTAGAGCCTTTTAACATAAGAATTGAATTGATGTTGACAGTACTATTAGCAGTAGACATAACTTAATAGCGAACAACAAATAAACAAAACAAGCTCATATTAGTCTTAAAATAAAATTAAATTCAAATAAAGGTAAACCTCATATCAAGATATCGGAAACTCTATTAATATTACATCTTTGGACAAAATATTAACTTGTAAGTGATATCTTGATGTAGTAATCAAACACTAATAATAAAGTACATGTCAAACAATAAATCTTCCTTTGGGCCGATTTATTGTTCATATGTAAAACCGAATAATTATCACGTGTTTATTACCATAGGTGCACATGCAATTCTATTAAATACGGAAATTCCTTTGGGCCGATCGATATTCACAGAAATTACATGTACAGAACCTTTTATATTCCAAAACAAATTAATTTCCATAAGAGATGTCACTTTAGCGACATATTGTTTCAATTAATTTATCTTAAAATATATATAAACCTACAAATATTTGAATTTAAAATTATACCAAAATTTTAAAAAAATTAAAAAGATTTTATGTCAAATCGATCAACAGTCAAAGTTAGCAGTCAATGGTTGACCGTTGACCATACGGCCATTGATTGGTTCCCGCTGAACCGGTTTAGGTCAAACCCAAATCGGATCTGGACCAGCCTTAATTCAAAAAACCCAAATTTTTTTTCTTTTCCCTTGAGCCTTATTGCTGCGGCTTGGTTGCTGGAGCGGCCAAATGGCCGCACCTCTTCTGGCCAGAAAACAGCCACCGTTCTGCCCTTTTTTTTTTATTATTCTTGATGCGGCTTCCGCTGCCGCTTTCACTTGATCTGCCGTGCCCTGGTGGCCGCGGTGAGGTTGCTGGCCGTGCCTCTCCCCAACGCTAGCGGTGGCTAATCCAAAAAAAAAAAAAGGCTAATTTTTTAATTAAAATCCAAATTTTTTTAATATTACTTTCTGTTTTTCTGAATTTAATTCAACAAAACAATAAATTTGTTCTCAAATTTAATGATACTAGATTTGAGAACACCAAAACTTTATTTGTTAATTGAAAATAAATTTAATTCTCAATGATTCAACATCAAGAGGTTCTGATATCAATGGTTGTGACAAAAACTTTTGGTGAAAACCATCGCCTATAACCCAGAAACATTCATGTTGTATCATCAAGAACAAAAAATAAATTATGCGGAAGAGTACCTGAATCTATAATACTGAAATTCTCTCTGGGGTTGTGTGATTAGCCTTCTAGATCAACACGTTTTCCTAGAGAATCCTTTAAATTTCTCGCTGCTCTCTCTCTGATGATGGGATGTTAGTAGAGAATAGAAAGACACGTGTAATCTAGGGACCATGACCACTTATATAGACAACTTTTTCCTGTTGTCATTAGGTATTTCTAATTTTGCTTATCATAGAATTAAAATACCATTAAATCTCAACACATTAAAGGTCCACACCGTATTAAATACATTAAATCCCATAATACCGAAAATCTAATTAGATCACTTTAATTGGATTCAATCTTATTTAACAGTTTGCAATACATAATTGTTCACATATAAGCCCAACATTAGATTAAAGATCTAACAATGATGGATTAAAAAATCCAACGCGTAGACAATCAATTTAACTTACACAGATCTTGTAATATAGCAGTGGGTCTCGCTGTTATGTCATAAATTTTTATATGTTTTGTAAGGACTGTAAATTACATTAATTGTAAGTTATCAAAATCCTAATTCTTAAGTTCATGTACAAGCTTCTCATTTTTTGAGTGTCAACTAGTTGAATTTATAAAATCTCGCATCGAAAGTAACAGAACTTTAGAGTTCCAACTCACTGACATAGGTGAGGAGAATTAAATTTTCGTTGGGTTAAAGAAAAGTGTCTCATCTTCATTGCAGTTACATTGTCCTCATCTTTTATTCATTTGGGTATTATTGGAAACTTAAGCACTAATTATGTGTAATGAAAGTATTGGTTAGACAGACAGTAAATAATTTGATGGAAAATTTTCATTTGCTCTCAGACGAATAAAATTTATTGTAAGAAGAAATATAGTTGTCAAATACGTAGGTCAGAAGAGATAGGATTATCAGCTTGAACTCCCTTATGTTCAAGTCAGTAAAAAATGAGTTTTAGGTAACAACATATTTAGAAAGAGGCCTTAGCTACTTTGTCTCATGGGTTTGGTACCCTGGTTGTTTGTCTTTTACTAAAGTCAGTGTTCGATTTTATCTGACGGTGGGGAGTATCCGGCAAGTAGGTTAGGAGTTGGTCACCTATGCAGAAACAACAATTTGATAAAAGAACGCATGTAATAGGTTGGAAGTTTGTTAACAACTAGTGCGTTTAAACAAACAACAAACCGTTATATGCAACTGATGGTTGCAAACAGCTTCATGCAAGCGTGCAAGTACCAGTTTCGGGCTAAGATTGATATATGAAATTTCCCAATGTCCTAAATATTTGCAAATGATCAGGTAAATGTATTGCCTCAATAATTGTTGGAAAAATAATCTTAATTTTAGAAGAATTTGTCATTTGAATTTAGTCTAACTATTTCCTAAAATTATTAAGGGAGATAGTGAGTTTTTTCCTATTGAGATAAATATATACCACTTACTTTTTTATTATTTTTACAATAGACAATAAGTAATTTACTGTGGTACCTTTACTGTGAAATACACATTAATTCATATTTATTATAAATTCAATGAAATAAAACCAAAAAAAATTATAATAAGAATTTTTTGGTGTATTTTTTTTATTGATTTAAGTATTTTTCTCATAATAAATATATATTTTATATTATCAAGAAAAATTATCAAATAAATGACTAGTTTACCCATCTATTCCTTTAAATTTTTTCTATTCGTGGGTTTTTTAGATATTATGGAAATAATATGGAGGTAAGTGGTATATATTTATTTTAGTAAAGGAAAGACTAACAATTAGTTGTTTGAACTTAATCTAACATGGATAATTTGATTGATCCAAATCTATTTCCTATTTTATCATTGACATGTGGCTTGTTATTATCAATATCAAAGTTTGTATAACCTTCCAGGTCAACACATGTAATGTAATTTGTATGAGTGAAAAAACTAAGAAAGTTCATCTTAGTTTAAATAATTAATTCAATCTACTTAAGAACATAGCTTAACCTTTCGTAATAAGGGATAATCTAATTTGTTTATGAATTGTAATTTTACCAATTTTAGGAGAAAAAATAGGAGAATACAAAATAAAACCAATTAATGATATATTAATAACCCGCTTTTTTTTTTTTTTTTTTCAGTTTTGGTATTAAGAAAAACAGAAATCAGCAATAAATCTCATCCATTAATGTTATTGTTGTTAAAAGGCTTAGATTTTGTGTATATTTTTGTGTTAAAAAAAAGGGCTCCCAATCCTATCCATATAATCTGTACCAATAATGTTAGGGATCCCAACAATTTTAATACCATGTGTCATCAATTTATTGGATAACAAAGTTTATAGTAATAAATTAAGTTCGCAGTTGATAAATAAAGTTGGACGCTTTATTTATATTTAGACCGTAGTAAATTCATTAAATGATTTGTCTTAATCATGTATGAATTTACTGATGTAATTTGACTATATTGAACTGGATTACATATGAGATTTATTAACCTTAAAATGATTGTTAGACTTATTAAATTTCATAAGCATTGATTTTATTGCAATTTCAATCTTGAGTTAATTATAGTTTCATGTCTGT
Organism: Murraya paniculata; assembly: GCA_030449075.1. Taxonomy (NCBI): domain Eukaryota; kingdom Viridiplantae; phylum Streptophyta; class Magnoliopsida; order Sapindales; family Rutaceae; genus Murraya; species Murraya paniculata. Next base: position 228,948 of record JAEVFN010000065.1, read on the forward strand.
GATTGTCATTTCATTTGAGTTACTAATGGGATTGACATATATTTATAGTCAAGATTACCCAATATCTTGGTGGAAGCAATTATGAGTAGTGAAATTATAGATTAACAATATAGAATTTGTACAACACATCTCTTGACGGATTTTTGGTACTTGATCATAGAATTCTCTGGCCATAGTGTGTCAACATAATTATTATGTTGAAAATGATTATTAGAAAAAGCCAGTAAGTGTTAAGGAACAAGATGTAATTAAATTGGTTGGATAGTTGAGATATCAGTTTAATTAACGTTGTGGTACAAATGATTGTTCAGTAAAGAAATCAATGTGACATGGGACGAATTATTATTCGAGAATACTATCATAGATAGCATACAATTATTGAGGTCAGTTCCAATCTTTTAGTAGAGTAGATTTGGAGTTAAATAATCAGGCTAGTTTAATTACGGCTTAATTATGCTAGCCATTATTATATGTACCCATATAATCCTGGAGTTAGCTCATTTAATTGATTACACCACTATTGGATTAATAAGCAAGATAACTAATAATATGGGTTAAAAGCCTAAATATACTATTTGGTGGGAGGCTCCATTTAATATGCTTTTGTGTAAGGAGTCTTGCATTATTTTACAAGATGAGCCCCTATAACAAGAACAAGTAAATGCAACTTTTGGGTTTTATCTTATTTTTAATTTAAATCAAATATTTTGATTTAAAAGAATTAAAAAAGGTAAGATAAAAAAAGAGCATAGGGCTTTCACTAATATGAATATAAAAATGCTTATTTTTCTACAAATAAAGAGAGAAGCCACAATATATAAATAAGAGAAAAATGAGTTTTTCTCTCTAATCTTGAGAGAACAAGTTTTCTCTTGCTAGTTGCTTATAATAGTGATAAAGGCGCCCACACGTCAAGTGTAGATCAAACTTGAGTCATAACATAGAAGATCGTTGGTGAGGGATTGTGATCTAATAAGATTAGTGGTGACAGATCGTGATTTGGGAGCCTAAATTACTTTTACAAAAAAACAAATGTATATTTTTTAGATTACGCTAATTTTATATGTTGTATGAGAATTACGATCCAAATATTTTTCATTGCAAAACTATTTTTAAACCAACAGAATCACCACTGGCCTGAGCTCACTTGCTCTACATTGCATCAAACAGGAACCTTTCTCTGGCTATCTTGCAGCTCACTATTCAACTTACACGGTAAAACCAAATAAATTTCTTGTCAAAATGTTTTACAGTCTATGGGCTCGAACCTATAATGGATAATATTGAGACAATCCAATGTAGCAATGCAATAATTGGCTACTGTAATGTTCTACCAGCTGACAGCTGCTTCGATTACTTCGCACCTCTTTATCTTTGATGGAAAGATGAGATAAATAAAATGGTGAGAGTAGTGTTTGGCCCCTAGGGCCTATAATCTCAACCTTATGCTACACCATCGCAAGTGATTATAGAGGACTTAGAAGCATCAAATATCCATGGAAAATATCAATGGCTGGAAGCTCGATTTTACATTTTTCACTTTTGATCTTATATGCACATTGTGTTATGTTTGTATATGAAGATCATATTTAAATTTACTTACAGTCGGTATCAGAGCATGTTATACCTCTACCTTGATGTTTATGTACTCTGTTATTTATGCAAAAAGACCTTCAATTCTTTTTTGTAAACTTATAGTCATTTTTACATGTTACAATGATAATAAATGTTAGAACTTCACTTGTGTGTTGAGAAATCATAAATATAGTCGGGTCTATTAAACGGGTCATTCGGGTTGAAAAACGAATTAAATGGACTTGGCTGAAGGTTGAAGAGAATATTGAACGATGTGTCGTTTGATAGACATGATATAAACATGTCATATTATTGGTTACTTCAAAACAACTAGTCGGTTACTTAAGAATGACATGTCGTCTCTATTAGACTACATGTCGTTGGTATTTATAATATATAGGCGACTTGTCATCTAATTGTTATGTGTGATTACATGTTATCCGTTTGCTAACATAAATGACTTGTCGTTCATTTTTTACGGATGACATGTCATCTCTATGTGTGTGGGTTTAAAAGACTTATTTGTTTTATGTCCACTGAATTTTGTGAATTTAAGTTATCAGATCTTAAATTTAGGTGTTTTTGTTATATTGGACTTTTAGTAACACTATCCACATTTACATATCATTGTAATAATGTCATTAAAATTTGTATGTATTAGTTTAATTTAGTTGTTGATGCATGCAATTTGTATGAATAATTATGATGTATTTAAAAAAATGTCAAATGATCTAATATGATTTTAATTAACTAAGGAGAAGCCATAGCATCCTTAATTATGCAAAATTATATATTAACTATTTTCGGATCACATATAATATAATGGCATTAATTGTGATTAAACATATTTAATATAATGTATTTTATCCACAGAAATTTGTGTTATATTTGTTTTGTTTAATTAGGATAAAATATCACACTATTTTCTTAATGCACCCACAAGAATTAAGAAGTGGAATATAGTTTGATAGTTTTATCATGGAGATATATGTGAATCTACTTGAATTAAAACTTGAGGCCACAGGCAAGTTTTATGTCACTTGATTCATATTTTGTAAAATGATTTACATTGGTAAACATGATATCTCTATATTAACCTAAATTTACAATATAAGCATGTGTTTTTAATTTTATGCAATTTCACAACCTACAAGTTTTTCTAAAATCAAGTGTAATATTCCCGCGTTGAAGATGATAACTATAAAGTATGGAAGGAGAGAATTCTTCTTCATTAAAGGTGGATGGACATTGATTATGCTATTGGGAAAGACGAACCACCTATTGATGATAACAGCATTGAAGCTGATCTTGCTATTTATGACAAGTGGGAGCGATCTAATCGCCTCAGTGTGATGTTCATAAAGGCCAAAATCTCTGTTGCTATTCATGGTTCGGTCGATCGACATAATGATGTTCGGGCATTACTGAAGATTATTGATGAGCAATTCGTAACTTCAGATAAGGCACTAGCTAACACCCTAATAATGAAGTTTTCATCTATGATGCTCACCAATGTTAGAGTTGTGCGTAAGCACATCATGCAGATGAGGGATATTGCAGCTCAATTGAAAATTCTTGAGGTTGATATGTCTGAAACTTTTCTTGTACACTATATAATGAATACTCTTTCCACAGTAGTATGGACTCTTTAAAATCTCTTATAACACACATAAGGATAAATGGTCAATTAATGAACTAATGACCTTGTATGTTCAAAAGGAAACGAGGCTGTTAATGGAAGTTGGTGAAGGTGCATATACAGTAACACAAGGAAAGAATAAATTCCAAGCTAAGAATAAAGGGAAAGGCAAAATAACTGCCTCAGAGAAATCAAAAAGGAACCCAAGTGCTTTTCTTGTAAGAAGAAAAGACACATGAAGAAGGATTGCTCTAAATTTCAGAAATGGATTGAGAAGAAAGGTAATTCAATCTCTTTTGTTTGTTATGAATCTAATATGGTTGACATTAATCATGACACATGGTAGATTGACTCTGGTTCTACGGTCCATATTACGAATACCTTGCAGGGTTTGCAAAACCCATACGAATACCTTGCAGGGTTTGCAAAACCCAAGAAAGCCAGTCAGAAATGAGCAATGCATCTTTTCTGGAAAGAAGATGCATTTACATATGGAGGCAATCAGAACATGCAATTTGATTTTAAGTAGTGGTTTTGTTTTAGTTTTAGAAAAGATGTTTTATATTCCAAGTTTCTCTAAAAACTTGGTTTTAGTTTCCAAACTTGCACCACTTGGTTTTTCCTTTAACATTTCAGATAAGTTTTGTAATGTGCATTGTAAATCTAACCTTGTTAGGAATGGTACATTTTCTGATGGCATTTTTTGCCTTAATTTGCAAAACAATATTTCTTATACTTCAATGCATGTTCATGCTGGTACTAAACAATGTGTCGTGAATAAAAATTCCTTTATTTTGTGGCATTGAAGACTCAATTATATCTCCATAGAAAGAATTAAAAGATTAATAAATGTTGGAGTACTCAGTACTTTGGATTTTACTGATTTTGATACTTGTGTGGATTGCATAAAAGGAAAGTAGACCAACAAGACAAAGAGAGGTGCCAAGAGGAGTTCATAAATATTAGAAATCATACATTCAGATATTTGTAATCTAGAAATAGACTCATATGGTCGGAACTACTTCATCTCTTTTATAAATGATTACTCATGATACATGTATCTCTGCTTGTTGAATGATAAAAACAAAGCATTACATACTTTAAGGTATTTAAAGCAAAAGTAGAGAAACAATATGGAAAGCAAATTAAGATCGTGAGAACAGATAGAGGTGGGGAATATTATGGTAGATACATTAAAGATGGACAAGCACCTTGTCCATTTACAAAGTTTCTTTAACATTATAGGATAGTTGCCCAACACACAATGCCTGGTTCTCCAGACCAAAATGGTATAGCAGAAAATTGAACTTTGTTGGAAGTGGTGCGTAGAATGCTTAGCAGTTCTAAGCTTCCTAAATCCCTATAGATTGAAGCCCTCAAGACGACTATATATATATCAAACTGAGCTAGCTGACAGCTACTTTGATTACTTCCCACCTCTTTATCTTTGATGGAAAGATGAGATACATAAAATGGTGAGAGTGGTGTTTGGTCCCTGGGGCCTGTAATCTCAACCTTATGCTACACCATCGCAAGTGATTACAGAGGACTCAGAAGCATCAAATATCCACAGAAAATATCAATGGCTAGAGGTTCGATTTTAAATTTTTTGTTTTTGATCTTATTTTCATGTTATGTTATATTTGTGTGTGAATATCATATTTAAGTTTACTTACAGGATAACAATAATGATGATATTTCAAGCCTTAGCCCCAGTGGCTTTTGGGTACCCCTTGTATTATCAGGAGAAACTTCAACAGTTGCTCTTGTGATATATCTCTGGCGATATTGCAATTGGAAAATAGATGAAAATTTGCTTGTTCATAAAACAATCAGAATGCTAATGTTGGGTTGGTCAAAAACGGTAGGGGAATCATGTTAAATAGCAGTTCTGTCAAAGAGTCGGCCAAAAAGAAAGCCACGGAAGCTCTTCGAACACACACGAAGCTAAATTTGTCTTGGGTTTGAACATTGAAAGCATGACATACACTTAGTTCCTGACTGGATTTTAAAATACAAATTAGGACAAAAAATTAGATTATATTGATTATTAAGTTGCAAAGAAGTTATAGGCTACCACTCGGCCGCTGGGCTTGATCCCTTTAATATAGGAATAGAAAATCCTCTATGGGCTTGGAGCTCCATGGGACCCCACGTCTAAATGGGGTAAATTTTGAATAATTTTTAAGGATAATTTTGAATAATTTTGAATAATCCTCAAATTCTTAATGGGGTGGGATTTAGTTTTGTACTCTCCACCTCACTCTCACCCCAGTCCCCATTATATATAAATATTTTTTAATTTTTATTTAATAATTTTTATTTTATCAATTACAATGCTAGTTAATAATTTTTTTTATTTTTACATAATATAAATAAGCTATAACTTAAAAAAAAATTATAATATAATTATTTCTCCACCCTAAAACATTGTTATATTTTTTTTTCTCTCTTAAGGTATTGCTCTCTTTAAATATTTTCTAGTTTTGATAATATTTTAAGATATTGTTTCAAACTTTTAAAAAATTTTTAAATAATTTAAATACTTTATAATGTGGTGAAGATTTTATTTAAGTTTCTAATTTTTAATTTACTAAAATTATGTATCTATACTTACTAAAAAATAAGTAAATGAAAAATAGAGTGGGAATAGAGAAAGCATTTCCCACATAGGAATTTCTCATCCCCACCCCATTAAATTTATTAGGAAATAGAGTGGGGAATAGAGGCGAAATTTTAATGGGGTGAGAAATGGGGTAGGGCTCCCCATCCCCACCCCACCTCATTACTATCCCTACTTCAATATATCTTTTTAGCCCAAAATTCCAAAATTACTCATTTTTTTCCCTCTCCCTAGACTTCGGCAATCCACCATCACCATTTTATAGCATTAGATGCTATCCTTTGCTGGGGAAAAAAATTAAATGGTTAAGAAGGCAGTTCAGAAGAGGTCAATTTTGACATCATTTTGTTTAATAATGATGAAAAAAAACTTCTTATTCAACCTTCAAGAATGGTGATGACTGCAGTTGTTGGCTCAAAGGCTATTGGGTGATGTTGTGTCCAGGTCTAGGTGAAGACTAAGAGCGACAACGTGGATGCCGCCTATGATTTAGTATAAACTTTGGCGATGACCTGTATTAGGATTTTGGTTGTGCATTAGAATCTGAAAAACACATACTGTTAGTGGCAGAAGAGAATGAAATGATGACTTGTATTAGGATTTTGGTAGTGGATTAGAATTTGAAAAACGCAAACTGTTAGTGGCAGGAGAGAGTGAGATTTGGTGGCCCAATTTATGTAGCCAATTTTAGACACCAAAAGAAGATGTCAACAATGTTGTTTGTATTAGCTTTCGGAATTTGTTTATGTTTTAGTATTAACTTGAGAAGTAAAGACTGATAGAGATAAATTCTAGGAATCAAGTATCATTACTCTTTCTATTCTAAAAACATGGATTAAGAGCATGCTTGTCTCCAATTTGTTGGGTAGATATTTTCACTCTAAAAATATGGATTAGGAGCTTTTTTCTCTCCCATTACCGAAGTAGATATTTTCGAACTAATGTTCCACAAATTTCCGATTGTAAGTTAATAATAATAATAATAATAATAATAATAATAATAATAATATGTCAGTTGACTAGTTGCAGTACTAAATACAATAAATTCCAGTTTGGCATATCAAATGAGGTGGGCTTGGTGTAGGTTCTAAAGAAGCCTAGGCCCAATTTGGAGGGTTGGGCCAGGATTAAAAGCTTAGGCTTGTAATTTTTATTTTTTATAAATTAATGTCAAATGCAATTCAACAGTTAGAAATAATAATAATTTTTTATTGAATTTTTTGTAGCAAAATGAACTGGTTAATTATAAGCAACTACGGGCCTCCCATATAAGGACCTTCATTGATCGGGGGTTTTGCTCTTAGTTCAAATATTCCAATAGGAGTTGGAAAATTGGCACCTGTCCAAAATTCTTTCCAAAACCCTTTCAATTGTATAATAATTAGAATGAAAATTTTGTTTATGGTGTGTTTGCTTGTCAATAATAAGAATGAAAATTTTGGACTCAAAATCAATGTCACTTTTGCTTATAAAGTTGATGTTTAGAATCATAATAGAATTTATGTGGGGCCCAAAAATTCAAAAATCATTATTGGAGTTTTGATTCCTAAGAAGGTTGGAAATTGAAACTCCATTCTAGGATTGACTATTTTACCCAACTAATTTCTTAATTCTTATTTTATCCTTGATTTAAATAATAAAAAATACACAAAAATGATTGAAAGCCAAACCCAAATCCATATTCATCTTAGCAAATTCGAATCCGAACAACATTGTTTGATTTCCCCACATCAAACCACCACAATTCGTGTCAAACCAGTAGTAGTCATCACATTGCAAATGTCAAACCAACAACACTAGCTCATCGATCTTGTCCATGCCGTCACCAACTGCCACCAATAATAAAGACTACGACGACGGTGACGACGACGATGACGATGATTGTTATGATGATGATGATTATTATTATTATTATTATTTTAATTTTTTGTTGTTTGATGATGATTTTAATTTTCATTATAGTTATTGTCATTGTTATTATTATTTTTTATAATTATTAACAATAATTTTTTAATAATAATAATCATAATTATTATAACAAATAATAATAATTATGACAATGATTAACTAAGGGTAGTTTTGTAATTTGTAGCAATTCTTTTCGATTCCAAGATAAAATAAATGCATTAATGGCAATACAGCTCATTCTGATTCAGATTCCAATTCCTGCAGTTCAAGTAAACATCTTATTTTAATTTTTAATCTAGTCTATTCTGATTACTAATTGATAAACGCATCATTAACTTGTTAAGCTATTAATTTTCTATTATTTTCTTGCTCCTAAAATTGTTTTACAGTCTTATTACCTCAGCTTCAACACAAACAATTTGGGTCATAAACTTCTTAATACAAACTAGTGAATTAAATATATTATGGTGTAAAAGTTTCTAGTATGACCATAATACAAAAATCAAATAATTTGTCAGATTAAGTGTTGTTCATATCATTAATAGATTGTGTTAGTTATTAAAGAAAAAAATCCAGAGACTTTGGGAGAAAAAAAATTGGCTTTCCGAGTTTGATGAGAGAGAAAATAGATGCCAGATATAATAGAGTGTTTGTCTTTAAATGTTATTGTAACGAGGAAGAGTTTTAAAAGGATTTTGGAGGGGTGCCAATAGTGTAACTCTTTCAAAACTTTAGTCACAACTTAAGTTTCAAGTAATGTGGCATTTTTTATTGGATAATAGAATAGTAATTTTACAAACTAAGAAATTCATTGTCTAATAAATAAGTAACATAGAGCAATTAGAACTCAAATATTGAGATGCCTATTATTAATTATTATTGTAATTTGTAACCCTTGCTTCATTTATGTTTATAAAAACCTGGAGTAGTATTAGTCATTCTGAAATTTTTGTTCCAAAATTTCATCCTCAATAATGTGTCATTTATCAACTAAATTGTAAGTTAATATATTTTCTTTTCCAAAAAATAGAAAGGTGGCAAAGCACAAATTATTTTTTTTTATCCCCTACCGCTCTTGGGATTCAAACGTAGGTGGCATAATTGAAAAAAAAAAAAATCAAAACACATTATAGCCACCTTCATAGCCATCAGCACGTTTATCCGATGTCATTCCACCGAACCAAAGGCATTGCCCATCAAAGACCATCGAAATTTGGCACAAACTGGCCTCCAATATCATCCAAACTACCGTCAAATGGCAACATGCATTCCCATCTTGATACGCACGTACCCTAAACAATCATTTCGCTGTTCGCTGAAAATAAAATCAAGGCTCCTCCCACAGTATTCTTTTCGAATAATAACAAACATCCTTAGTTTTTATCCTAAATTTCATCCCAAATGATCTAGTATATAATGCTTTATTTATTAAGTGGATTTTCATAAGTTCTAAGTGAATTAACTAAATTATCTTATCATCAAATTGATAAATACGATATTAATTGGGATGGACTTTTGAGATAAAATTTTGCATGTTTAGTACTCTACTTTAAATAATTTACATTTATTTATTTTAATTATTACTGAAATTCTAGCTAAATAACCCAAGAGGGGTGAATTGGGTTTTAAAAAATTCTCCAACAATTAGAACCACAATCCACAATCCAAAATCAACAAACATAATACGTAAATTAAAGAGATAAGTGGAAGACAATGTTGCAATCCTAGATGATTTCAACACAGTGAGGAAGTATCTCTCTGTACGGGTTTTTCTCTGAAAACTGACAAGGATAGAGAGAAAATAGAGGCGTCATGACTCACTAAGTCACTCCTGTGTGGGTGGTTTTCTTTTCTTCTTTTTTCATCTTTTAAGTTTTAGTTTTATTGAGCAGTAGGGATAAAGTAGATGGATCCAGATGAATTAATTAAGAGATGTAGAGCTATTAAGTTGAGTGATGAGGAAGAAGGAAAGGTTTTTTTCAAGAGTAAAATGAGGGCTAAGGGAGAAAAAATAGTAGTAGGGTGTTTGATCGGGAAAGTGCTACACACAAGGGGAGTGAGCACTGATGGGCTAAGGACTACAATGCAAAGAGTGTGGAGAATGTCATTTGAAGTCAAAATAGAAAGCTTGGGGATAATGTCTTTATGTTCAAGTTTGGAACTGAGGCAGACAAAAGAAGCATCTTGGCTGCCAAAATAGAAAGCCTGGGGGATAATGTCTTTATTTTCAAGTTTGGAACTGAGGCAAACAAAAGAAGCATCTTGGCGGGCGGCCCTTGGCCTTGTGACAAAGCACTTATTGTGCTCACTAAACCATCTGGGATAGGAGATGTTAAAAAGCAGAATTTTATTCATGCATCATTTTGGGTACAGATACATGATGTTCCCATCATGTGTATGTCAAAGGAGATGGTAATAGAATTGGGTGAAGTAATTGGAAAAGTTAAAGAAGTAGAAACCGAAGCAACAAGAGAATGTTTGGGCCAATTTTTAAGATTAAAAGTTTCAGTCGATGTTACCAAGCCTTTGAAGAAGATAATTGAGCTTGAACAGGATGGGGAAGATGAAGAAGACATTCCTATCCGTGTCATGTATGAAAGATTGCTAGATTTATGTTACTGCTGTGGGCGTATAGGCCACCAATACAAAGAGTGTGTACATTTTAAATCTCAGTCGAAGGATGAAATGACTTATGGTCCATGGCTTAAAGCAATCACAATTACTGAGAAATTAAAATAGAGTAGGAGGAGAGATAGATGGGATTTAGAGTTCAACAAAGATCATGTAAGTGCCTTAGCGCCAACAAAAATGGATGCAGGCAGGAACAGGACAGATGAGGGGCAATCCAAAATAAAAGATAGATCAAATCATTTCCAGTTGGATCCGGGTATGCGTAGTTTGAGTATAAAAAAGGGTAAAGATCAAATGGGGGCTGAGAGGGAATTAATGAAGGAGGGAAAAAAGCCTGCAGAGTCAGTGGATTGTCAAAATGTGCATAAAAATCAAGATAATGAGGGTACAACACATTGTGATATGGATGTGAGAGCAGAAATTACGGATAGGAAGGAAAAAAATGTGGGAAATGAATCTCGAAAACAAAATATCAGAAAAAACAAAACTTTCTAACTTAGATAGAGCGGGAAGAAAATCTGAGTACGGGGGACATGAATGATGGGGGTTCTCGGCAGAATACAAGTGTGTTTTCACCCCAAATGGAATTTGAAGTGGAAGATGGAGATAATGGGCTTAGAGTGGATAAAACAAAGCCCAAGAAAGAGAAGTGGAAACTATAAGCCCGGAATGTGGAAAGGAATATGAGCACAAATGAAGAGGAAATAGGCTTAAAAAGGCCTAGCAGTTTAATGAATTGGGAAAGCCCAAGAAGAAAAAAAAATGCAAAATGAACAGCCCACAAAAACTTGGGAGCACAAAATGGGGTGAAAAAGCTTCTGCAATAGAAAAGAAGCTCAATTTTAAAGATGAGAAGAAAGAAGCCAGGGAGGAGATATAGAATGATGGAAATGAAATATCGGTAGTGGCTGGAAGAAAACCCCGCCGACAGCCATGAAACTCATAAGTTGGAATGTTCGGAGGCTGAGGAATGACCGAACATTCTGAGAAGCCCAACAACTTTTGCGTGAGCATAGACCTGAAATTTTATTTCTCTGTGAAACAAAAATGACGTCTAATCGAATGCAAGAGAAAGCAAGAAAGTTACAATTTCCAAACAGCTTTGTAGTTAGTAGAGAAGGATTGGGAGGTGGGTTCGCTTTGTTATGGAGGGCTGAGGCAACAGTAGAGATCAAATCTTTTAGTAAACATCATGTTGATGCCGTGGTGCATAGCGAGAATGGGAGCTACCAGAGGTGCACCAGAGTTTATGGCCATCCTAAATCTGACCAAAAAAAGCACACTTGGGCCTTATTGAGAAGGCTAGCTACTCTATCTTCGTTACCATAGTTATGTTTTAGAGACTTTAATGAAGTGTTGAACTTGAATGAAAAAATAGGGGGGATAGATAAAAGGGTAAACATGGTGAATGATTCTAGAGAAGCTACTAGGGATTGTGGTTTGAGGGATTTAAAGAGTATTGGGTATCCTTTCACTTGGTCAAATAGGAGATTCGGGCCTCATATAATTGAAGAGAAGCTTGATAGATTCTTATGCAACAGCAATTGGGAAGGTTGTTATCAGGAAAAAGCAACTCTAAATTTGGTTTCTTAGAGTTCAGATCATAATCCAATCTTGATGGAAGTCTTGGAGAAGGGCAAGGGTAGTAAATTCAAGAAGTGAATTTTTCCTAGACTCCATTATTAAGATATGTGGAGTCCGTATGAGAGGTGTAAGGAAATTGTAAAGCACAAATGGAAGGGGGTGTGTTGTTGGAACAATTGCAACTCGGTAGAAATGTTTAAGAGAAAATTGAAGGAGTCCAATGGAAGGAAAAAGAAGCTGGAGCAACTTGCTAATAAGCTGAAGGTTCTAAAAAATGAATATAGCCATTTTGAAAGTAGGGTTGAGATTGAAAAAATAAAGAATCAGATTGACACCATTTTACTTGATGAAGAAATTTTTTGGAAGCAAAGATCGAGGGTAGATTGGTTGAGAGAGGGTGATAGAAATACAAAATTTTTTTCACTTAAAGGCTTCTGCAAGGAAAAGAAAAAACAGAATTAGTGGTCTTGAAGATGAAAATGGTGAATGGACTGAAGATGCCGAGGAAGTGGAGAGGATGTTTTGTGAGTATTTTACAAACATCTTCACCACAATGAGCCCATCGTCAAGCCAGCTAAATGCAGCTTTAGCAAATGTACCAGCCAAGGTTACAAGGGAAATGTATAGTCATCTGGATCAGCCTTTCTCAAAGGGGGAAATAGCAAACGCTCTTGCTCAAATGTGCCCCCACGAAGGCTCCAGGCCCGGATGGTCTCCCAGCAGCATTTTTCCAGAAACATTGGAGCTCTGTTAAGGAGAGAGTTGTCACAACTTGTTTGCATATCCTAAACGAGGGAGGTAATCTTGCACCCTTGAATCATACTTTGATTGCCTTAATTTTGAAAGTGTCAAAGCCTAGGAAAGTGACTGAGTTCAGAATTATTAGCCTTTGTAATGTCATTTATAGAATTGTTGCAAAAATAATAGCAAATAGTGTCAAACAAATTCTGAATGATATTATTTCACCAACTTAAAGTGCTTATGTTCCAAATAGGCTCATTATGGACAATATAATCATAGGATATGAGTGTCTAAACAAGATTAGGCAGAGCAGATGAAGAAAAAAAGGTCTAGTGGCATTAAAACTAGATATTAGTAAAGCTTATGATAGGATTGAATGGAACTTTGTAAAGGGTACACTGCAAAAGCTAGGATTTTCTTTAAAATGGATAAATTTGATTATGAATTGTATCTCCACAACGAGTTTTTTAGTTTTGATAAATGGAGTGGCAAAAGGACTCATTCATCCCCAATGAGGGTTGAGACAAGGATGCCTTCTCTCCCCATATCTTTTTATTATGTGTGCTGAAGTCTTTTCAAATTTGCTGGTGAAAGCAAAAGATCAAAACCTCATTCACGCCTTGAGGTTCAATAGAGAGATTTTAATCACTCATCTCCTGTTTGCAGATGACAGCCTGGTCTTACAACAGCATCTAGCTTGCACTGTAACGAGTTGAAAAGAATGAATTTTTTATTGCCACACTGCAGCCTCAGGGCAGGTTTTCAATTACGAAAAATCTTCCATGTTTTTCAGTACGAACACAAGCTCGAGACAGAGGGAGGAAATAAAGAGCATTTTTGAATTGATTGTTGTGTCCAAACATGAGAAATACCTCGGATTACGGTCCATGGTGGGTAGGAAAAAAATAAGTTTTTTCAACGACGTTAAGCTAAGAGTTTTGGGTAAATTGTCTAGTTGGCAAAACAAATGTTTTTCCAGTGGAGGGAAGGAAGTTCTCATCAAAGCCATTGTATAAGCAGTTCCTGCGTATGCAATGAGCATTTTCAAAATCCCTCAAAATCTGTGCGATGATATTGAAAAGGCTATAGCAACATTTTGGTGGGGCTCTGCTAAAACTAAAAGGAGTATACACTGGTCAAGATGGGATAAGTTGTGCCATGCTAAGAAAAGAGGAGGGTTAGGATTCAGGGATTTTTCTTGTTTTAATCAAGCTCTAATTGCTAAGCAATGGTGGAGAGTCCTGGACAACCCTAAATCTTTGATGGCAAAGACTTTGAAAGCAAAATATTTCAAGAATACTGGTTTTATAGAGGCAAAGTTAGGGTCAAATCCTTCATTTATCTGGAGAAGCATTCTATGGGGAAGAAAGATTCTGCATGATGGTTTACGGTGGAGAATTGGCGATGGGAGACAAGTATCAATTCACAACAGCAATTGGATTCAGAATAATGAGTCTTTTAGGCCTGCTCTTTGTCCAAATTTGCCTTTTGATGCAGTTGTTGCTGATCTCATTAATGATAGACATCAGTGGAAAGTAGATATAATTACTCATAATTTCTCAAAAGGATGATTCAGAAAGAATTTTAAGAACCCTTCTTTCAAGGAATCCTCAACAAGATATTCTAGTCTGGCGATTTGACAAGCACGGGATCAATTCGGTTAAGAGTGGCTACCAATTAGCGATAAGGGCTAAATTAACAGATAATTCAAGTTGTTCAGATAGCACCAAATCACAGTGGAAAGTTATTTGGTCAAAGGAGAATCTAGAAAAGTTCAAAATATTTATGTGGAGAGCTGCCAAAAACCTTCTGCCAATAGCAAGTAATCTTTGGAAGAGCAAAATTATAGGAGAGCAAGACTGTCAAAGATGTAGAGGCAAGAGAGAAGATGTGTTCCATCCATTGATCGAATGCAAGGCTGCTTGAAGGGTGTGGAAACTGGTAGAGTTTTATGAGGAAGTGAAATTGATAGCCCATCAAAACATGTTAAGTGTGCTCCAAGAAGTAGCAATGAAGAGAATAAAAAGAAGATATAGAGCAGATAGTTGCAATATGTTGGACTATTTGGCACTCAAGAAATCTCTTTATTTTTTAAAGCAAGCAAGAAAATTCCCAATTATCAATTGCAAGGGCAGCATCCATTGTGGAATCTTATAAGAGGATTAAGTGCTCAAAAGATCAAACTATTTCAACGAACCACTCAGGCAAGCACCAGATTTGGACTCCTCCCCCAGAAGGTTGGGACAAAGTGAATGTAGATGCTGCAATCAAAAGTTCATATCAACAGGCAGATTTGAGGGTTGTGATCGGAGATTCTACGGGAAACATTGTAGCGGTAGCAGTTATGAGAGTTTGTTACCAAGGGAATGTGGCGTGCATGGAAGCTGAAGCTGTTTTGTTTGGTATTCAAAATGATATTCAAGTAAATTGTGTACAAATGATAATAGAATCAGACTCCTCAGAGGTGGTGGATCTCTCTTTGAACAGGAAGGGGTGCATTACTGAGATTTGCTGGACAATTGCAGAAATACAGACGAGTTTAAAGAACCAAAATCCCTCATCAATTTGATATGTCCCAAGAGACTGTAATGTTATAGCCCACTCATTAGCCAAAATTGCTTTAAGCTTTGAGAATTCTACTCTATGGCTGGAAAGTTTCCCAGACTATGTTATGATGTTATTCTCTAAGTTTATCTAATGGAAAGCTTTACTTTCCCATAAAAAAAAAAAAAAAGGGGTAAGTGTAGATAAAACAAACACAATTTTACATGGTTCAGTAAACTTGCTTGCGTCCATACTTCTAAGCAATCCAAGCTTGATGTTTCCACTAACAACAAGCCTTATGTCTCAATGCTCAAAAAATGAGTATAATCTGCTTCAAAGATGTCAATAAACCTTTTTAAATTTGAGGTGTGCATTGTACAACTCTTCACAAAGTGTTTTCCACATCTACAATTACTCAAATGAAGAAGTGAAATGAATTTTACATAGAACAAACTCTTCACAAGACCATATAAGCAAGTGATAGCTCAAGTATGTGTAAATTTATGTGGATAAAGAAGTAAAAGCACAAGAGTATTTAGAAATATCAAGTTTTAGCTCATATCAACCTTTGGAAATGATTTGGGGCTGTAGATAGATTCAAAAACTAGCTGCTAGAAACATAAAAGAAAAAATATATGCGAAATCCGCAAGCCATATTAATGACGTAGCTAGTTACTGTTAAGAACTTTTAAGTAAATTGGTAGCAACTTTGTCCAAACGGAATCACCAGTTTGTCATTGGAACACAAACTAGTTAATCGCTTTCTATAACCGGGTAGCCACTTGGGCTTTTCTCAATATTCGTATTTTCAACCGAACTTTTCTATAATAAAAAAAAAATGCCTAATGTTAATTCACTAAAATAAATATGGATGTTCATAACATATATCTATTAATCTCCCTACTATCTCCTATTAGCAACATGTGGCTTCTCTATAACTCCCACTATCTCATAAGAAATTATGACCCATAATATTTCTATTAATTTCATGTAATGATTATGTAACTATAAAAGGAGAAATCATCTTCTTATTTTGTACATACACTTAGAATGAATAAAATCACTCTAAAATATATTGCTCACTCATTTCACTCTTTAGCTTGTGTTTTTTTACTATTTTGTGTTGCTGGCTAATAGCTTTTCTAGCACTTTATCAGCACGACTCTTATTTTGATCAACTAACTAAAAATGTCAAATCTCACAAAACTTGAATTTGTGGCACTTGATTTCTCTGGCGATAATTATTTATCATGGGTCTCGGATGCTGAAATCCATTTTGATGTAATGAATCTTGGAGATACTATTAAAGAAAATAATAATGCATCAACGCAAGACCGTGCCAAGGCGATGATTTTTCTTCGACAGCATCTTCATGAACAATTGAAAAGTGAGTATCTTACGATCAAAGAACCATATGTCCTTTGGGAATGTCTTAATGAAAGATTTAATCACCAAAAAATTTTATACTTCCAAAAGCTCGTTATGACTGGATGCACTTACGATTACAAGATTTTAAATCTGTCAGTCAATACAATTCTATATTATTCAAAATTGTTTCTCAATTAAAATTATATGGAGTAGAGATTACTGATGCAGATTTGTTGGAAAAGACATTTTCTACTTTTCATGCTTCAAATTCACTTCTACAGCAGTAATATCGAGAGCGTAGATTTAGAAAGTATTCTGAATTGATCTTATGTCTCTTAGTGGCTGAAAAAAATAATGAACTTTTGTTGAGAAACCATCAGTCTCATCCGACTGGATCTGTACCAATCCCTGAGACGAATGGTACTTCAGCCAATAATTGTAGTGCTAATCGAGGTCGTGGTTAAAAAAATAATCAAAGCCGTGGTGGCTATAACAAGAAATATCTATCAAACCACTTGAAGTGGAATAACAGTAATGAGAAGCAAGAAAAAGATCCATAAAAGAAATCTCTAAAGGATCATGAAAATGTTTGCTTCAGATGTGGTGTGAAAGGATACTGGTCTCATGTTTGTCGTATACCAAAACATTTGGCTTATCTTTATCAAGTATCCAAAAAGGCAAAAGGAAAAAAAATTGAGCAAATTTCATAGATCGTGAAATCCAATTGATATAACTCATTTCGATGTTTTATATTTTTTGGAAGATCTAAATGATAAAATTGACCATTTAATCAGTGACGGACATGTGAAGACCGATTAAGAGAGCTACACTTTGAAATATACAATGATTTTGAACAATCATTTGGTGAATAATGAAGATAGATGTTTCGTGGATAGTGCGACAATGCACACAATTCTACAAAATAAAAAATATTTCCATAATCTAATGTTAGCTAAGGCTAATGTTAATACAATATCTGGTTCTGCTAATCTAATTGAAGGCTCCGGAAGAGCTAATATTATATTACCAAATGGTACAAAATTACAAATAGATGATGCTTTATACTCTAGCAGATCTAGCAAAAATCTGCTTAGTTTCAAGGATATTCGTCAAAACGGATGCCACATTGAAACATCTAGTGAAGGTAATTTTGAATTTCTTTACATTACTTTAATTATTTCATGCCAGAAACATGTATTGGAAAAACTACCTTCTCTTTTTTCTAGGTTGTATTATACAATTATAAGAACAATAGAAACAAACTTTACAATGAACTAGAAGTTTTCTTATCCAAAATTTTTTAAACTTTGGCATGATCGACTTGGACATCCTGGATCAATCATGATGCATCGTATTATAAAAAATTCACATGGACATCAATTAATGAACCAGAAGATTCTTTTACCAACTGAAAGTCCATGTGCTGCTTGTTCTTAAGAGAGATTAGTAATTCGGCCATCTCCAATGAAAGTAAGTCTTGAATCTCCTAAAGTTTTATAAAAAATCCAAGAGGATATATGTGGCTTTATACATCCAAGTTATGGACCGTTTCGTTATTTCTTGGTCTTAATAGATGCATCAACTAGATGGTCACATGTCTCTTTACTTTCTAGTAGTTTTGTTGCATTTGCTAGATTTCTTGCTCAAATCATCAGATTGAGAGCATAATTTCCTGATTTTCCTATTAAAAAAATTAGACTTGATAATGTTGGTGAATTTAGGTCTAAGTCTTTTTACGAATTTGCATGTCTATTGAGATTGATATTGAGCATTCTGTTGCAAACACTCATACACAAAATGGTTTAGCTGAATCTTTGATTAAATGTTTATAATTAATTGCATGACCATTAATTCTTAGATCAAATTTACCTTTTTCATGTTGGGGACATGCAATACTATATGCTCCATCATTAATCCGCATTCGACCAAGTTCTTATCATATATATTCACCTTCGCAATTTATTTTTGGCCAAAAGCCAGATATTTCTCATTTGAGAATTTTTGGATGTGCTGTTTATGTCCCAGTTGCTCCTCCACAAAGAAATAAAACAGGTTGGCAATGAAAACTTGGAATTTATGTTGGTTTCGATTCTCCATTAATAATTAAGTATTTTGAGCTTTTAACTGGAGATATTTTTACCGCACGATTTACGGATTGCCATTTTGATGGATAAGTTTTCCCGTCTTTAGGGGGAGGAAAGACAAAAATAAATGAACGGCGTGAGATTACATGGCATGCATCATCACTGTCTCATCTTGATCCTAGTTCAAATCAATGTGAACTTGAAGTTCAAAGGATCATTCGTTTGTAAAATATTGCAAATCAAATTCATGATGCATTTACTGATTCAAGAAAAATAATTGAATCACATATTTCAGCTGAAAATGCCTCAGCACGTGTTGAGATCCTTGAAGGACAACACGATAAAACTAATGAAAGTAAAGTACGTCTGAAACGGTCAATTGGCTCAAAAGATAAAATTCCCTGGAAGAGGAAAACACAAAAACAGTTACAAAATAAAATTATCCCTCCTGAAGAGTCTTTGCATACTAATCAAATAACAGAGATTAATCAATCAAATAGTATTCGTCCCGTAGACCCAGAAGAAGAAAATTTACCAACAACTGAAGAAGTATCAATTTCTCCTGAAGAGAAACAAAATAATGAAATTGTGATTGGTTTTGTTGGTACAGAAAAATCTTGGGATCGAAATGAAATAATTATTAATGATATGTTTTCATTCACTGTTACTCTTAATATTACAAATGATGATGAGGATCATGATCCAAAAACAGTGGAAGAATATTGACATAGAAATGATTGGCCAAAGTGGAAAGATGCTATTCAAGCAGAGTTAAATTCACTTGCGAAAAGTAAAGTATTTGGACCAGTAGTCCTGATACTAGAAGATGCCAAACCTGTTGGTTATAAGTGGATATTCGTTAGAAAACGAAATGAGAAAAATGAAATTGTGAGATATAAAGCAAGATTAGTAGCACAAGGTTTTTCTCAAAGACCTGACATTGATTATGAAGAGACATATTCTCCTGTTATGGATGCAATTACATTTCGATTTTTAGTTAGTCTCGTAGCTTCTGAAGGGCTTGATATGCGTCTTATGGATGTTGTGACTGCATATCTGTATGGTTCTATCGATACAGATATTTATATAAAAATCCCGGAAGGATTTCAAATGCCAGTAGCAAACAAATCTAAATCTCGTAGTTTATATTCTTTAAAACTACAACGATCCTTGTATGGATTAAAACAGTATGAACGTATGTGGTATAATCGCCTAAGCAACTATTTATTGAAAGAAGGATATGTAAATAATCCAATTTGTCCTTGTGTTTTTATTAAAAAATCTGAAATTAGATTTGTAATAGTTGCGGTATACGTTGATGATTTAAATCTCATTGAAACTCCTGAAGAGCTTTTAAAAACAGCTTCTTGCTTGAAAAATGAGTTTGAAATGAAAGATCTAGGAAAAATAAAATTTTGTCTTGGCTTACAGATTGAGTATTTTCCAAGTATAATACTCTTACATCAGTCAACATATACTAAAAAAGTTTTGAAGCGGTTTTATATGGATGAAGCTCATCCATTAAGTACTCAAATGGTGGTGCGATCATTGATGTGGAAAAATATCCATTTCGTCCTAAAGAGAATGGCAAAGCAATTCTAGGTCCTGAAGTACTATATTTAAGTGCAATTGGTGCACTCATGTATCTTGCAAATTGTACTCGACCTGATATTGCATTTTCAATTAATTTATTAGCAAGATATAGTTCTGCACCAACTCGTAGGCATTGGAATGGTGTAAAACATATATTTCGCTATCTTCGTGGAACAATTGACATGGGCTTATTTTACCCAAATGGATCAAAATCACCACTAACTAGATATGTAGATGCTGGACATCTCACTGATCCACATAAAGCCCGTTCTCAAACGGGTTATTTATTTACCTCTGGTAATAGTGCTATATCATGGCGATCAATGAAACAAACAATTGTTGCAACATCTTCAAATCATTCAGAATTGCTTGTTATTCAGGAAGCAAGTCGTGAGTGCATTTAGTTAAGATCAATGATACAATATATTCGAGAAACATGTAGATTGTCATCAATTAAAAATAATCCCACAATATTATATGAGGATAATGCAACATGCATTGCCTAAATTAAAGGTGATTATATAAAAAGAGATGGGACCAAGCATATTTCACCAAAATTTTTTTATACACATGAGCTTCAAAAAAATGGTGATATAGATATTCAGCAGATACGCTCAAGTGACAATCTTACAGATTTATTTACAAAATCCCTACCAACTGCAACATTCAAAAAATTAGTACGTAAAATTGGAATGCGTCAACTTAAAGATTTTTCTTTAGATCTCGACGAATCTATGCCAAGATGAGGGAGAGTATACTTGTTCCGAAAATAATTTATTTTGAAGGAAATTTTATATGTTGTACTCTTTTTTCGTACTAGGTTTTTATCCCATAGGATTTTTCCTAGTAAGGTTTTAATGAGGCAACTCTGTATCTCCAAAATTATTTGTTTTAAGACATTAATGATTATATACTATTTTTCCTTTACTAATTTTTTTTCCCATAAGGATTTTTCTTAGTAAAGGTTTTAATGAGGCATATTCTTTTGTAATGGACATCCAAGGGGGAGTGTTATGAATTTATTAAAATAAATGTGGATGTTCAGAACATACATCTATTAGTCTTCCTACTATAACATACATCTATTAGTCTCCCTACTATCTCCTATTAGCAACCTTTGGCTTCTTTATAACTCACACTATCTCATAAGAAATTATGACCCATAATATTTCTATTAATTCATGTAGTGATTATGTAACTATAAAAAGAGATATCATCTCCTTATTTTGTACACACATTTGGAATGAATAAAATCACTCTATAATATATTGCTCCCTCATTTCACTGTTTTAGCTTGTGTTGTTTTGCTATTTTGTGTTGCTGGCTAATAGCTCTTCTAACACTTAAAATTTTTTTAAACATGATCAAATATGGCATTTTCCTTTAGAAATAACATTAAGACCATCTAAACTCTCCATATTTTTCAACACATCAAAACTTTTAAAGACATTTTCAAATCAATCTATATAGTTAGAAGAAATTCATATTGATGAAAAAAAAAAAGATTCGAGTATAGAATATCTATTTCATGGGACCAAATATAAATTAGAATGCTGTGATCATAACAAGTTGAGTTTTTAAATGCTTGACCGTGTATAAATGCAAGAAACTAGCTTCATAAGAATAATGAACACATGAACACCCAAGCTAGTGTTCTTTTCATTTGAATCTTGACTTAACGAGTATGTCCTTGAGTCCCTTGACCTCTAAGAACTTTTGATATTATTCAAGGTATTTTCTTATATTGCCTTAATTATATTGTTTGTTATCATTAAAATCAAAGTTTATAAGACACTTTATGTCAACAATTACTACCCAATAACTAATTTATTATATATTTTTTATTTTCTTATTAGTTGTCTCTTAAATAAATTTTAATTATTCTTATTAAATATGCATGGATATAGTTGATATTTATATTTAAATATCAATTTAAATCCAATTTAGCTTCACCTAAATTTAATTTAACATAGTTCAATCTAATATTATATCAAATATATAACATTATTATATATAATCTATCCTAATCCAATCTATTCTAATTCTAATAGTTAATACAAATAAAGTCTGCTGTGAAAAGCATATCCTCAAGTTCAAGACTCTTTTGTCTTGGTCTAACTAGGCTTCTACGGCTGGCTATGACAATTCTCTTAAAATAAGGAAGCTGTTAACCTTGTTAACCTTTGTTAGGACCTTGGGTCTTTATAGCGTCTTATGCCAAGTCTGGTTTATTTAAGAAATAATCTATTTATTCTTCTTGTATTTGGGTCTATTTATTACCATATTTTAGTGGGATTCTTTCCTACATAAATTACGATTCCATCATTTCATTTGTCTAGCAATTGGATTGACAATTCTCTTATATGGACTTGGAATTCAAATATTGAACTTGAGTCTAGAAGATTTAGGTTTCAACTGATTTGACTCATTCAAATAAACTTGTCCCTCATAAATAATGAGATAAAGTGGATGATCATTAGTGTTTATAATTTTGAGTCAATTATTTCATTAATCCACGTAGTTTAAAAATTACTATATATTTTGTGGTTACTTTTGTGAGTAGTTAACTCTAATTTTTCAAAAATAAAATAACTGAAAGTTAAATGATCACTAACCAGATTTTAATGAAAACATATTCTAAAAAAGCTTCCTCAAAAAAGAAAATGGGACTACTTATTCACCTTCGCAAGCACTTCGTTAGTCAGCTAGGACAAAAATTTTTATTTTTCAGATAAAGTAGAAGTAGCTCTAATCCCAGAATTAATTATATTCTCTTTTCAACTTTTCAAATTGAATATTAATATTTTTAGTTGACGGTATAGTAGCTCACATTGGTCAAGCTGTGGAAACATAAACAATTCAACATGTATAGAGAGGTTTACTCGGTCGGGACTGGAGCTTAAGACCAATCTCTAATTTTATTTTCTCGTAACGTATTTCATAGGGCAGACAACTACATCAAGTTACAAAATCAAAATAAGAATGGCCATCTATTATTGTTAAATATATTAGTTGCATGTGGAAACTTACTATTTACAGACCAATTTATGTTGAATTTTTTTTTTCTATTTTAGAAGAAAGGCTTTCCATTTGAAGAAGAAACCAATTAAACAGTTATTATATATATCATATTTGAATTGACTGATAAAGCACAAAGGGCCATTTGAGATTATTTTTGGGAGGTTTAAAAATAATTTTTAAAATCTAAAAGCTAATTTTATTGTTTGATAAAAAAAGAAATCACTTTTGTCAAAATCAACTCCTTCTACAACTGACTTTGAAAATCAGAGAAGGAGTAGCTTTTAGATTCTGATTTTGATAATCAATTTTATCATTTAATACAATTCCATAAATATCCTTAAAATTATTACCTAAACACAAAACTATCCTTATTCAAATTGGAAACAAAATTAATATTTTAATAAATTTTTATTATAATTCATCAATACATTAATACAATTTATTGATCAAATTATATTAAATTTTGCTCACTATATTATAAATTTAATTATCAATTGTTTTAAGGTAAAAAATAAAAAATAAATCAATATAATATAAATTTTAATTTTAGACAAAATTATTATAATATACAATTATATGCATAAGTAAATTTTATCCTATATTATGTACATTTTAGTTATTTATTTTCTCTTAGCAATTTAATAGTAAGATTTACTAAATGTCCATAACTGCTTTCAAAACTTACAGTACTTCTAAAAATAAAATTTACCAAACACTTAATTGATTCTCTTTACAGCTGATTATTTTTATAGCACAGCTAACAGTAATTATTTTAAAAATTATAACATTCCCTAAGCAACCCTAGAAATTGAAATGTTTATATGAGTCATGAGGGACCGATTATTAAATGTTAATAGTATCCAATTTGATAAACAAGAGGGGGTAAGGATCGTTTTGCCTATTTTATAGATTTTCTTTGATGTTTGTTGAAATTAATTTGGTTAAAATATAGCGACAAGCTCCACTTATTTCGATTTACTTTGATTTCGTCAGTGATGAATTCTCAAGGAAAATCATGTTTAGAACAAATTATGCATTCTTGAATCTTGACTGAATTTTAAGAAAAATTTATCATGGGGTAAGGAAATTCAACTAAAATTTCAAACGATTTAGAAATCAGTTACATTAATTATATATTAAACTATTCATCAAACAAAATCGTCATATTAAAAGAATGAATGACCTTGGCGTATAATACATTTCCTAGGAGGAGGTCATTTAATTAGTGTAACGAATTGAAACGTTCAAAATTGACTTTTTTTTTTTTTTGAAGAATGTCCCAAATTTTAAAAATGACATCTTGATTCATAGTCTTTTTGAACTAGTAATTAGAACATTTCAAACTTTCTTGGACAAAATTTTTGAATAAGTAACAAAAATTAGATGATTAATAGAGGTACTGAAAATTCCCACTGCATTTCCCATCTCAGCAAGTGTTTTGGAGTAACGAACTTCCTGCATGGTCAGGGAGGAAATTATATTATCATAATTACTGGTTTCGGGCAAGTTTGACCTAGGATTGAATTAGATTCAACGAAACTAGATTGAATTATAAATAACAAAAATATTTAAATTAGATAATTGAGTATTAACTTAGATTTTATTAGTATAAAATTTGAATAAATTAATTGGAAATATATTAAATAGAAAATTATCAAAACCCACCTAGCGTTTTAATAAAACAAACAATTCCTCCTGACATAGTAAAAATTCAATAAATAAATATTTCATAAACTAATAACTTCGATTAAATAATAAGGAAAAGGACTGTTAGTTCCCCAACATTTAGAGAAAGGGACAAAAACGTACCTAACATTTCAAAAAAGATATATAACCCATTTTTATAAGCACACTCTATTTGTTTTAACATAAATATAATATCCAATTTATAATTACCATTATGTTCTTGTAACACACAAGTCAATATATATTTCTCTAAATGTTGGTGATCTAACAGTTCTTTTCTCTAAATAACAAAATCTTCTAGCCCCGACTTCAGTCAATGTACGAAATTAATAATCTCACTAAATGCATAAGATAATAATCGCTTTAGAATGCTCTGAGGCCTAATGAAAATATAAATTAGTAATTAGTTACAAAAATATTAATAATAAATAACATTTAAAATTCATAACATTTAAAAATTTTTTCTTTATAACTTCAATTTTCTCAATTTTACTCTTTTCCAAAATATGCATATAATAATTTTTAGATTAAGAATAAAACTAATGAAAGATGTATTTAAAGTTTATGTTTTATGTATTTTAAGCATATAAAACATTTTTATCTTTTAAGGTATTAAAATTGAGAGGACGTACATCAATTTTATGTCTATGGAAAATGTTTATATGCTTACATTAATTTTGAGCTTCTATTTTACATGGTTATTACATTTGTTAATATTTTTTTATATACATTATAATTTTTTAAATTTATACATGAATCTTAGTCAAAGGATTATTACACATACTAAAATGACACACAAGTGATTAAAATATAAAACTCTTCCACATATGGTGGTTAATTTTTATCGTGACCTTGAGGCTGGTTTCCTTTTCAAGAACCAGTTCTATGCCAATCGGGCGAGATTGATGATTCTTCTTGACATATATTATTGTTGTGGGACGTTATTTCGAGGCATGAAATATTAAGAACATTTTCTCACTAACATGGCTTTTTTGGCGATTTTCTCGTGGCATTCACTAACTTAAAATTTTTTATTGGAGGTTGATTATTCCGCTTGTTACATAAGTATCTGCAAGAATTACTTACTTCAAGTGGCCATCTCTTGTTCAATTTATTGTAGAGGACATATAAGTCCTTCATAGTATAATGTATTTAGTTTTGAGCGCTAGCTTGATAGAGACGATGATGTAGGAAAATCATGCTACTGGCGTGTTCATGAACAGATAAGTCATTTTTCTTAGAATACGTTTGACACATTATATTGTATTGTATTATTTTATTGTAGGTGTATGATATTATACAGTATTGTCTTAGCATTGTATTATAATAATGTTGTACAATATTTGATGTTATACTATATTGTATTAATTATAGTATGTTTGGTATTGTATTGTACTGTATCAGAATCATCTTAGGATAATAGAATAAAAGTTTATACATACCACAAAATAATCACAAAATAATAAATCGACACAATTGTTGTAATGTATTCACTATATAATAAAATGAGTTGTGCCAAATAATCCAAGTAAGAGTTATATAGTATATGTAATAATATTTTATACCATTATTTATATGATTATTAATTTTAAATTAATATTATTTAAATTTGTTCATATTTAAATATTTATTACTAGTTATATTAAATTATTTTTTAAAAATTAATTTTTATATATTAATTATTGTAATATAATTAAATAATGTAATATTATATTATTTAAGTATTTACTATCAGTTATATTAACTTATTAAATATTAATCAATTTTATATATTAATTATTATACTATAATAAAATAATAATAATTTAGTTATATTTTTAATATAATAAAAATTAAAATATAATATAATATTATTGAATAATAAATTATAAATTTGTTAATGGCAAAAGACACCTACACCCCCAAGTTTTCAATGAGAGATACTAAGACCTCCTTTTGACCATATCCTTTGACTTTATAAATTCAAAAAAATTGATCCCAAAATTTTATAATAAATAGAAATTAGCATTAAAAAATGTAATATATATTATATATATGTGTGTGGTGTGTGTGTGTGTGTGTGTGTGTGTGTGTATATGTATATGTATATATATATATATGTATATATATATTATATATATATATATATATATATATATATATATAAAATAATTTTTTTTTTTTTTTACATTTTACAATATTTGACATATTTTTATTAAATTAAATTAATTTTAGTATAAATAGAAACATCTATTAAAAGAAATTAATTGAAGTTAAAATTATTTTGATTATTATGTAAAAATAATTTTAATATTACTAATAGGGAGATATTTGTTAATTGTAAAATTTATTTAACCCAAAGATTTATTTAAATCTTTATAACAAATACAAATATTGTCAAAAATAAATGTAATAACTTAAATTTTTAATATTATTGTAAATGTTAAAATAATTTAACATTATATTAATCTATCGGATAGATTATATTATTTATATTATATTTTCATTAATTAAAAATTCTAAAGTCAATATTCTAATCACTATGTTCAAAGAGTAGTATGGTAAAAAATGGATTTTGGTGTTCTTTTTTTAAAATTTAAGGGTTTTTATGACCATTTCCTCAAATGTTGAGGTGTTGGTGTTCTTTCCCCTTTATTAATTTATATTAAAAAATATAATGTACAAATAAAAAAATAAAAATTAATATTATATAATATTATATTAAATTAAAAAATTTTATTTATTTATCATTGTTATAAAGTTAAAAATAAAATAAAACAAAGACAAACTAACTAATGCAGCTACTTGCTGCAGCCACACACGGGGTTGCATTTATGCAATGAGGGCTAATACCCCCTTTTGTATTACTTAAGCCCCATATGGAATCGGTGTTTAATAAATTTTTTAAAATCTACTTATTTTATAAGTTTTCCAAGAAAATAAAATATACAGCCAATGAGTTATGTGAATAATATAAAGTAAAAGCCGGTTGATGATGTTAGACCGTCGATAGAGAATAGTCAATTTGGAGGATAGTGCTAGCATATTTATATCCATTAATTATTAGCCAATGATATTTAGCCAAATATTTGACACTTGTCCAAACATGAGAGCACATGATTTAGCTTTCCAAAATTTCCACACGGATCTGTTTTCGGAGAAAACCTAGAGTGATGTCCAAGGTCAAACAATTTATTGGAAAATATGATAAGTGGATTCTATTTTATTTATGATAACATTATTGACTTGTCAGTTTGTAGAAACAAATAGATAACTAACTGTTGGTACTAATTGGAAAATTTTCTTGTATTAAAAATAAAAATGTAGATTTCAAACCTCATTCATATAAATTGAAAGAAAATTTAGTTACCGTGAGGCTAAATAAAAATAAATATACAATTAGCTTAATGTGATTGACTTATTCTTTGGAATTTCTTATTACCCTTCAAATCTACTAATTAGCAACTATAGATTTGATTAGTCTTAGTAGATAGACACTACTACCAAAGTAGTTCAAAGCTTGAGCTAAGGGTGTTCAAGGATTGAATTTTGTGAATTGGACAGCAATCCATATATTAATATTTTTGTGGATTATAAATTTGTTATCCAATCCAATTTATGAATTCGTGAAATTCGATCTAAATTCAATCAATATGTTTATAGATTGGCTGCGGATTTGACTTAATCTATATCTAATCCACCATTTGCGAATTAGTTTGCGGATTAAAAATTTTTAATTATGTCCAATCCATGAACGAATTAAATAAAAAAATATAATATAAAAATAATTTTACTACTGAGCAAATTTAAAATTAAATAAGATTTAAATAAATTAATTATTTAGATAAAACTAGAATAATCATTCAAAATTTCAAAATATAACAGATCGAAAAGAAAAAAAAACTTCATTTTTTGGATTAGTACATAAAAATTAATTAAAATTATGAAAATTAACTAAAATTAACTATTTAGGAAGCTATATTTATTTATTTAATTATTCGGTTATTTAATTATTTTCTATTTATTAGATAAGATATAATATGGTTTTAATATAACTATATTTTAACTTATTTATTTATTAGTAAGTAGTAATATCACATTTAAAAGTTTTTTTATTAAATAATTTTTTATTTTGCGGATTAGCAGATTTTTACAGATTTAAGTAAGTAAATTCATATCTAATCCATCGACCACGAATTTTTAAATTTTTAATTCAATCCATTAATTCACAAATCAAATTTTTATATATTGAATTTTTATGCATTAGACGAATTGAGCGTATCGGATTGAATTCTGAACACCCGCAGCTTGAGGTAATTGAGGTAAGGTAAAATAGTTTGAGATTGGCTAACTAAGTTGGAATCATCTGTGCACTTTCTTGGTACTTTTTGGGAAAATTACATTTTCTAATAAGTTGACTTGACTAAAATGGAAAAAACAAAGGAAAGAAAAAACTTGAACCGAAAGATACGAGATGTAGGTATAGATAGGAACTGAAAGCCAACAGTTGAACCTCCCCAGAGATAGTAATATGAATCCTCTTCTTATCACTTTCTTAGCCTTATTGCTATCGGTATTGACACCAAAGGCAAAAAACGATGAAGCAGCTTATCCAGGAAACAACCAAGTTAATGGCATTATAGGAGCCATTTTGAACCATTGTTCACGTATTGGTAAAGAACAGAGAGTTGCTATGACGATGGCTGTTGAAGATTTCAATGCCTCTTGTAATCAAAGCCTTGTTCTGCACATAAGAAACTCATGTAGAGAACCTGTGCATGCAGCTCTTGCAGGTACGTAGTATAATACTTAACAATTTCTGAACGCGTTTATCTTTTTATTTTGATAGTGTATATTTGTCGAGATTTGTTTAAAATATTATTATTTTAATATTTTGATAGTGTATATTTCTCATTTTTTTAAATATTGATTAAAGATTTAATAATAGTGTCAAATATTTTTATATCATTATAAAATACTGAAAAAACATTTTACAAATGTGTAAAAGTATTTAACACCATTGTGATATCCCAAAACCTTATTTTAGAAGATTTAGGCACCCACAATAGAGGACTCATCAATGTTCTACTTTTGTTTTCATTGAAAGTTTTATTATTTTATTAATCTATACTTTTCACCTGTTGCATCTCGTATTAGTAGACAAAAATATTATTTTACTATTGAAAAACTAGATTCAACAATTATGACAGTAACTGCATGATATCTTGAGTAATTTTAAATAAACGGGGACTATTTTAATAATTGACCAGCATGAACACTAATTTGAGTATAAATATCCTAAAATATTTGTTGATATTTTGTTTACTTCTATGTAATTATTCTTGTAATTTATAATACACACGCAGACACACACAAACATATACCTATATAACCAATTAAATCAGTTGGATTCAATGTGATAGTACATAAAATCCCAGAACACTGAAACTATGGTGGCAAAATATTTGTTTAAAAAGTTAAACTAACGCAAAGAGGCATAAAATTCAACTATAATACAGATTGATATGCGTGGTAAATTATAAATTACAGCCATGGATCTTGTGGATTCGCAAAAAGTTGAAGCAATTCTAGGGCCACAGACATGGGAAGAGACATCATCAGTTGCTGAAATTGCAAGCAAGAAACGGATTCCAGTTCTTTCTTTTGCCGATACAACGCCGAATTGGGCAACAGAGAGGTGGCCATTTCTGCTGCAAGCTTCACAAAACCAATTTGCACAAATGAAAGCCATAGCTGCAATTGTGCAATCCTGGGAATGGCATCAGGTCTCTGTAATCTATGAAGACATAGATTCTTCAGCTACTAGAATCATACCTCATCTCTCCGATGCCTTAAGAGAAGCAGGAGCTGAAATCATCCACGTTCTTGCTCTTCCACCTTTTCCTTCTTCAAGATTATCTGAAGAGCTAGAGAAGCTTAAAGCGGGCCAATGTAGAGTGTTTGTGGTTCATTTGTCTTTAGAATTGGCTGTGCATGTATTTGAGAAGGCGAACAAGATGAAGATGATGGAAAAGGATTATATATGGATCACTACAGATGCCTTTACAAGTCTTGTGCATTCCATCAATACCTCGTCCATCTCTTCAATGCAAGGAATTTTAGGTGTCAGAAGTTACTTTCCTGAAGATAAGCCCAAGTTTCAGGAATTCTATAAGAGATTCTGCAAAAGATTTGGCGCAGAATATCCTGAAGACGATAATAACCATGAGCCTGGTGCTTTGGCAGTTCAAACCTATGATGCTGTGTGGTCTGTAGCTTTAGCAATGAAGCAAAAAAGCAAGAAGCTGGGAAACCAAAAGTTGCTACAAAGAATTTTACTAAGTGATTTTGATGGATTAACAGGAAAGGTCCAATTTATGAATCAAAAAGTAGCTCCAGCACACACATATCAAATCATCAACTTGATAGGAAAGAGTTACAGAGAATTAGGGTTTTGGACATATGGACTTGGTTTCTCGGAAACTATCAATGATCCTAATAACAGTTACCCTTCAATGAAAGGTTTGGGTCAAGTTTTTTGGCCTGGGGCTCCTTGGTATATCCCAAAAGGCTGGACTCTCCCAGAAAAAGATCAACCGTTGAGAATTGGCGTGCCTACTGGTTCTGAGTTCAAACAGTATGTGAATGTCGAATATGATGAGCTTAGAAATTTCACTTCCTTTGGAGGATTTTCAATTGAGCTCTTCAAAGTTTTGGTGGAGAAATTGCCATTCTATTTGCCGTACAATTTAATTCCCTTCAATGGCTCATACGATGATTTAGTGAAACAAATTTTCCTAAAGGTACCACATGTAGATTATATATATTTATATATATATATATATATATATATAGGATACTTATTATTGTTTTATGTATTTTTGGTTGCATGCAGAACTTTGATGGGGTAGTTGGTGATGTAGCAATAGTGGCCAGGCGATGCCAGTATGCTGACTTCACTCACCCTTACACAGAATCAGGATTGGTGATGATAGTCCCCGTTCAAAAATCAGGCAACAAAACTTTGGTATTCCTGAAACCTTTCACAAGGGCCATGTGGATTCTTGTAGCTATTATTAGCTTCTACAATGGCTTTGTAGTTTGGCTAATAGAGAGGAATCACTCGCCTGAGCTCACAGGCTCTACATTGCACCAAAGGGTAACCTTTTTCTGGCTATCCTGCAGCTCGCCATTCAACTTACACGGTACCAACAATTTCTTGTAAAAATGTTTTCTAAGAGCACATATTAACACAAAGTGCTATTTTTTTCTCCCTAGGGGTTTGATCAAGTGATTTTTTAGTTTTTTTTTTACAAATTTACTCCATTTAATAAAAAAATTACGTTATTTGGTGGCCACACGAATTTGAAAATTGGGAAAGACTAAAAAGGTTAATTTGGACTTAGAACACCCCTACCTTTTGAAAAAACAAAATGCTAATTTTTTTGAGATATGCTAGGAAATGTGATAATGTGATAGTGCACAGGACATAACTATTATCCTTAGCCAATTTGAGATATTTTCACAATCCGCAGACACATCAAGAAAACTCTTATTTTGCGAATAATTAAGAACACTTATATGATGAGGTTGCTAACACAATTTCTTTTGTTTGAATGAAGGAGAAAAACTACATAGCAATTTATCACGAATGACAATGGTCGTATGGTTGTTTGTCGCACTAGTAATTAGCCAGACTTACACGGCGAATCTCACCAGCATGCTGACGGTCCAAGGGCTTGAACCTACAGTAGATAACATTGAGACACTGCAGAGCAGCAATGCAATAATTGGCCACTCTAATGTATCATTTGTAGCAAGATATTTGGTGGATGTCTTGCGGTTCAACCCAAAAAATCTCAAAGGTTATTCCTCTCTTGAAGATTATGCCAGTGACCTTAAAAGTAGAAAAACTGGAGCCATATTTCTTGAAGTTGCTGTGGCCAAAATTTTTCTTGCAAAATACTGCAAAGGCTTCACCAAAGCTGGGCCAACTTACAAAGTCGGAGGACTCGGATTTGTAATTCTTCTTCTCTCTTCTTTTACTTTTCATTTGATTAATAGCAATGATCTTAGGAGAAAACTATCAACCCTCGTGTTGTTTGTCAAAATTAGTAATTTTCGCTATCTTACTAAATATCAATTAAAGATGAAAAAATAGTCATACGTCTGATTCTGGGAATAAAATAATAAGAAAAAAATTAAAAGTTAATAACCGAAACGCTGGGGATTTGAAGAGCTTTCGAACACAGGCTGAAAATGATTAATTTACTTAAACAACAGGGGGTCTTGATCATTTTTCCCGATCTTTACAAAAGCTACAGGATAGGGGTAATAGATTTAATGTGTGTATTCTGGTGCAGGCTTTTCGAAAGGGATCTACTCTGCTTCCAAGTGTAATAGAGGCACTGTTAAAGGTATCTGAAAGTGGCAAGCTGAGAGAACTAGAGACTAGCATGATCGTATCTGAAAAATGCATGGAAGTTAACTTGAATGATGATGATGACATTTCAAGCCTTAGCCCCAGTGGATTCTGGGTACTTTTTGTATTATCAGGAGGAACTTCAACAATTGCTCTCGTGATATTTCTCTGGCATTGCAACTGGAAAATAAATGAAAATTTGCTTGTACATAAAAAAGTCAGAATGCTGATTTTGGCTTTGTTAAAACACTGGGGGAATCATATTAAACAGCGGTTCAATCGAAGAGTCGGTCAGGAAGAGAGTCCCGGAAGCACTTCGGATACACGGGAAGCTAGATTTGTCTTAAGTTCAAACATTGAAACCATGGCATAAACTCAGTTCCTGACAGGATTTTTAAATACAAATTCGGACAAAAAGTTATTAGCTTAGAATTTTGTAGATTTATAAGATGTAAACAAATAATTTTTTGCCACTGGGACAACCACATGTGACCTTAACTTTGACAGTACTTCTAAAGATATTTAAAAATAAAAAAGGACAAAATGTTAACAAAAATTATTATAAAATAGTTGTTTCTTTGTTATTTTTGTAACTTTGAAGATATGGAGTCATAATGCTGAGGCTCTGTACGGTTATACCCATTAAGAATGATAAATGGGCCGGTTTCGGCCGCGCTCACAAGCCTAGGACGTTTAGAATTTTCCGTTTCTTATATGAACATAATTCATATATTAATGTCAATCAAACTCAAAAGAAAAAAATAATTAATAATTATTTTGTAGAGTTTTTGGTAGTAAAATGAATTGATCAACTGATGAACTATGAGCAACTCTGGGCCTCATATATCGGCCTACATTGACAATGGACTTTGATCTTGAATGACTATGATAATTCAAAACCCTAGCTCCGTTAATGTATGATCACTTATGTTGATTAATCTTTTTTATCATCTTAATTACAGTTGAAAATTGAGCCGGATGCTGTATTGGTTTTCAATTGTTCAGAAGAAGAAATGACAAGACGCATTTTAAGTAGAAACCAAGTGAATAGTTTTGCACAATTCTGTCTTTCCCTTTCAGGTGCTCATATTGAATTTCATGTGTGCAATAATTGTAGGGAAGAGTCGATGATAAAATTGACACAATTAAGAAACGGGTCAATGTTTATTCTGAATCCACGCTGCCCGTAATCAATCACTATAGCTCAAAGGGAAAGATTCGGAAGGTAATATTGTTATATGACATACTAAGTTTGATCTGTATGCAACTATAATTTGACTCTGTGATTCCATTTATGCCCTTGTTTTCTTTGCTGGCTTTAGATTGATGCAGAGAGGCCGATTGAAGAGGTGTTTGATGAAGTCAAGGGTGTGTTTTCCGAGCTAAATGCAGGACAGGACCTGGGGAGGAAAGAATCAACGTCTAATTAATCAATGTATAGATGATCACTTCACTTGATTAAAGGTGGATGCCGAGTCTCTTGTTTTGAGTCAATTGTTTTCCAACTGCCTTTCAAAAAAAAAAAAAAAAAGAAGTTGTTTTAGATATTTCAAGATTTCATCCTAATGACATGTCATTCATATAATCCAAAAAACAATTGATATATCATTCAATCAGGGGATTGTGAGATATTGTAATTAATTTTATTTCAAAGAGTAATTAATTTACTTAAAATTTAGATGAATGATACATCACATGCCACCACATCATTTGTAATGAAATTTAAGATAAAGTCTTATTGGGTTTGAATTTAGCTAAAGTCTTGATAAGTCTGAATGCATCTATCTGAATGACATGTTTGTTTTCTTTTTTAAATATCTGATTATAAGTGTTAAGTTATTTTTTTTAAAAGAAGAATATTTTAACATATATTACCTCATAAATATTAACAATATTTATATTCATTTGTTAAACATTAACAAGTTATAAACAAATTATTTGATTAGTAAAACAATTTGATAATGAGCACCTTAATAGAGTATGAAAAATATAAAAAAATATAACTAAAACATGTATTATTTGACATTAATATAAATTTTGTTATTTCTAGTACATTATATGATATTTTTCTTGTTAAGTACGTAAGCCAACCAAGATTGTTTAATCATTTAAATTCAAATTAATGTATTAAATAAAATTCAAAATCTATTATAAGAATAGTAATTATTAATACAAAGAGATGGACTATAACACCCCAAATTCACCTAAGAATTTCAAGAAGAATTTGAAATGAAACCTTATAACATTAATCTTATTACTATACCCAAATAAAGTTGACATTGTCCATTGTCAAAGCATAGTCTCAAAAATAATAAATAAGATAATAATCCTCCAAAACAAAATCCAGCTCTAAGCAATAACCAAAGTAGCTACAAACTATTCATTAAGAAAACGCCAAAGTTTTCAGCTAACTAATTCTCTTCTGTAAACCTGAAACCTACTTCTTTAAAATCAATCTACAAAATATTGGAGAAAATGGGTGAGCTGTCAACTTGATATGCAAACTCATGCATAAGATTACTAAAAATGGTAAAATATATAATAATCATTATGAAATAATTTCATAATCTAATACATATGTATGGTAAAACTCATAATCAGTTAAGTCTTAGCATAATAATCATTTTCAATAAATAATCATCTAAGAAATTATTTATCAATAAAACCTTTCATTCATTCAATTTACTCATATTACATAGTGTCACCTGTACTCCCAGTGACCCAATCAGTAGTTCAGTATGTCACATGTACTCTTGATGACCCAACTAGTAGTTCGGTATATGACATATACTCTCGATGACCAAGCCAATAATTCAGTATCTCACCTATAATCTTGGTGACTCGGCTAGTAATTCAATCAAAGTACTTTACCCTACAATAACCATCAATAAGTACGCACAATACAGCTAGTTGTTCAATCATACCAAGAACAGTAACTATAAACAATAAGCCAAAACCTTAAACATAATTTTCAATCTTTAATATCAATCAATAAAATGCTCTTCTAAGACATTTATTTGGCAAAGCTCTATAAATATTTTAAAGGAAAACAATTTATGGAAAGGCAAATATTTTGAAGTCATAATTTAAGAAAACATTTTAAATAAGCTTTTGACTGAAATGTAACTTACTATCATAAACTATAATGGTAAAATTACTTCAAAATCATAAAATGCCAATCTAAACATTATGCATGAATTCACTTATCTTGATCTGAATCAATCAATAATAACCCCAATCACATGAGCTCACTCTTGGCCTATAATTATTAAAACAAGATTCTTATCAATATCTTATTCAATTCTGACCTTGATATGAAAACCCAAAAATCCTTAAACCATTAACTCTTACTTAAGTACATCAATTCACTAAACTACACTTGACCATCTTACAGGAGCTAATTTCTAACAAACTATAAATATGTTAGAAAAATCACAAATATTTAAAAAAACTATTTTCACTACAAGAATTAAGGTTTTTAGCAACAAGTTATTTAGTGACAAAATTGTTCTTGTTACCTTTGGTGTGTTATAGCGACATAAAAAATGTTTGGACTATTTTACAGGAGCTAATTTCGAACAAACCATAAATACGTTAGAAAAATCATAAATATTCCAAAAAACTACTGCCTGCAAGAATTAAGGCTTTTAGCAACAAGTTATTTAGTGACAAAATTGTTTTTGTTACCTTTAGTGTGTTATAGCAACATAAAAAATGTTCCGTTGCCAAATACTTAAGAAATAAATTAATATTTAATTTAGCATTTTAAGCGACGGATATTTCGTAGCTAAAGACATACATTAGCAATGAATTAGCTTTTCGTTGCCAAAATTTTTAGCACCAAACTAAAATGTGTTGGTGGCCAAACATTTAGTGACGGAACCTTCATCGCCAAATGGTTTTGTGAGGAGAGAGTGACTAATGGCAACAAAAAATAATTTGTTGCCAAATTTATGTAGCTAAATTTCTAAATTTAAAGATTTAACTTCTTGACTTTTTGTGATAAAATTTGAATTTTGTTGCTAAATGTGTATTTGCAGTGACAATTTCTAATTTTGTCACTAAAAGTAAAAAATTAAAGATTTAAATCATTTTATTTCCGCAAAATTTTTTATTTTT
This sequence comes from Murraya paniculata, assembly GCA_030449075.1. NCBI lineage: Eukaryota > Viridiplantae > Streptophyta > Magnoliopsida > Sapindales > Rutaceae > Murraya > Murraya paniculata. The sequence continues at coordinate 266,465 of JAEVFN010000065.1, forward strand.
TCGATAAAAAATAAAGTTTGTAATTGAATGTATACTTTTAGCAACAAATGTAGAATTTTATCACTAAACAAATTGAAAATTTTTAAAGTGAAAGGTGGGTAGTTTTCCGCCAAATGAAGTTTTAGCAAAAAAATTTCAATTTTTTTTCGCTAAAAACTCTATCTCTCTATTTATATCTCATATACTTCATTTCTTTGATTTTTTCGTTCTTTCATTCTCTAACTTTTATTCTAAATTCTCTCATCTATAAGTTTCTTTAACTTTCATTCTCTCATCTCTAATGTATAACTATCATTCTCTCATCTCTAATGTATAATCATCATTCTCCCATTCTCTAAATCAATCTCTATCTTCTTATCTCTTCTACTTTTCTTCAATATGGTGTAATTTTTTATTTTTTATTTTTTATTTATCTTTTTTTAGTGCAATCTTACGTGATTATTGTATTCAAAAGTTACCTAATTATTGTTTGTGTTTTTTGTAGAAAATATTGAAGTTGAATCACACCATGAGATGAAGAAAATTAAGAAAGTTATATTCATTTGTAAAAAAATAGATATTACATCTTGTAATTATTTTTATGTATTTGTCATCAATAATAATAATTCTTTTGAATTAATTAATTCTCTTTTTCTCATAATGGTATTAATTATCATTGTATTTAATTTAAAAAATTTTGATATAATAATTTTGTTGTAAAAAATTTATTTCTACACAATTATTTTTTAGTAAAATTATTTATTGTATTTCTTATCAACAAAATAATATTGTTGTAAAAAACATTTAGTGCAAGGGCAACAAAAGAGTTTGTTGTAAAACAATTTCATAAACAAGTTGGACACTCTTTAACTATGAATCTATTTTGCTGCAAAAAAGATGATTAAGGCAAGAAAACTTTTGTTCTGTTGTTGAATCTAAAGTGCGATGGTGCTAGGCCGACGACCTTAACGACAAAAATATTTTTGTTGCAACAATCTAAGGCAATAAAATTTATACTTTGAGCAACAAACTGTTGTCTTTCCAAAAGGTCATTATTGTTGTAGTGTGTGAACATGTTTGCATGCAGTATAAAAATTTAACAAGATTAATCAGAGTTCATAAAACATCTCTGAAATAGATTTTTCATAAAAACATCAAAACTGTCGTGGTGATATAAACAGAGAATTGCTGATTCAAAAATTCATAACTTTAGTTATGCATGTTCGAAAATAGTGATTCAAGTTTTGACGATGAATCACAATTGTAATTTACAAGTCATTTAGTAATGTAAAAGTAACCCAAACTAGAAAACAGCCTTTGCAATTCTAGAAAACAGTTTATAGGATTGCGGCAGCCTAACTATATGATCTTTTAATGATTTTTAAATAAAATAAAAAATTACGAATTTAAATATACAGAAATTAGACATATATATGTACAATAATAAAAATTTCTAGAATTTTTAGAAGTCATTTGAGTAACGAAATATATTATAGAACTGAGACCTACTGCTAGAAATCGAAATTTTCCAGCATAAGTGTTCCAAATTAAAAAAAAAATCATTACAATTAATATACAATGAATTTTTGAATAGTAAATATACGTATAAAAAGATAAAGATATCTAGTTTAACAAACTACGAGATCAATGAAAACAAGGGTAATTTTTAGGGATCTCCCTTGAGGTTTGCAGTATTAACACGTAAATGGATTGTATTCATGTAATTACATATACCTCCCCTACCGTTGGTATTAAATTACGTATAGCGTCAGTATAAAGGGATAAATGTGTAAAAGCATATTTAAAATTTAAAATAATTCAAAATTAAAGCTTGAGTTTCTTGATACCTGAGAAATATTGTATGGTTAACTCTATTATCCAGTAGTGTGTAATAACCAGTGGACAAAACCAAACAAAAATCTTCACGAAATGAAGCCTGAACTTAGCTTTCTCTTTCATCTAAGCAACCCCCAACACCATTTTCGTCTTCCTAAGGCTGTGAAAAAGCAATTGCATTTGCCTGAAGCTTTATCAAGATTAAAAAGGATTTTAGCTTCAGTTATAAACGAGATGAGTTCTGGTGGTGGCCCAAGTCTTCCACAAAGTGAGTACCGGCGGCAAACTGCTTCAGCCGCGACTGGAATTGGAGCGAGAAAAAGGTAATCCTCATTTATTATAGTTTAAATATGTGAATCATATGCAGTAGATGATTTTGTTGAACCTTGGTTAATTGAAACTGAACCTGTGTCGTTGTATTTTGAATTTTTTTTATGCATGTTTCTTTGTATTTTGAATTTTTTTTTATGCATGTTAATTTCAACAACCGTAGGTGCTGATTTTCTTCATTTTGAGCTAATCAAAGGGTATCCTTGGTCTTTATGTAAATTCTGATTTAAAACTCAGTGGGTTTCTCATTGTCATGAAGCTACTGTGCACTGAGCATTGTGATTTGTAGTTGTTTTGCATTGAAGGAATAAAATAGTAAGATCGAAAGAAAGAAAAGAAAAAAGAATTACCCGAGAAAATGCTCATATTCCTTTGAACTTCCTTTTCTTTTCATTGGCTGCATATGTCTCTCCTCTTCTCTGAACAAAACTTTCTTTTATTTTTTTCTTAAAAGTCAGTATATACACATGATAATCCCAAAGTCAAAAGTAACTTTATAGACTTGTAATCTTGCCCAGATTTCTAATTTGAATTCATTTAGTTTTGCATTGAAGGAAGAGCTATTTCACGGCCATAACAAGGTTCTTTGAATTTTATTATACTAATTTAATGCATATCTATTTTGAATTTTCTACTATTATTTACTTCAAATCCATTTAGGCTTTTCAATTAATCTCCTTTAATTTTCTACTTTTATTTGATTTAAATCTATTTAGGCTTTTCAATTAATCTCCTTTAATTTTCTACTTTTATTTGATTTAAATCTATTTAGGCTTTTCAATTAATCTCCTTTTATGGCAAAACTACCAATGATGAGGAATTGTTATAGTAATTTGCATCTCCATCAACCATTGGGATAATTTTTTGCTGTGGTTTGTTGGCATATTTTTCATGTCTTCGATGAGGGCATTTAACCTCAAACAGTTAAATTATGATTATTCTTTATTGCATGTTTTGCATTGTTTTGCTTATTAGGTCACTAGCTTCAAACTCTTTCTTATTGGATTAGGTTCTTTCTTCTATTTCTCTGCTCATTGAGTTGGTGATTGTGTTGAGTTACCTAATTTCATCTTTTTCAGATGTGGATTGAGAAGGTTTATGACATTGTGTTTTGGAAATTTCATTTTTCTCTAATAGCTCAATGGGCATTGAAAGGAATGAAAACATTTATTACAGAAAAATCCCTTCTTAGTATTTTTTCTTAACATATCTTTGTTCTGAATTCCCATGCATCATCATTGTCAGTGTTTGATTAATGCTTTTGGAAATTGGAGAGACTTGAACACAATCATGTCATATATGGCCTCTCTTGGTTGTAGAGATATAGTGGTTTTGTTTACTTATTACTACTTTGGCATGTTTTCGGCAACTATTACAATTGTTTGAACTTCTGATGCTGCCAATTTAGTGCTGGTTCCACATTTTTTTTACTTTTTTGTTTAGCACACCACTCCCACTACATTCTTTATTTGGTTTTTTCTTTACTTATGTATGGCCCTTACTTTTCTTTTTTTTTCTCTTCTTGTTTACCACTTTCAATTCTTTACTTGTTCGTGGATTCTATCTTTACTTATTTACGTTCTTGTGCTTTGATTTGTCTAATCATTTGAGATGCCATCTTGATGCAGACAGGATATTGTACGAACTATACATGTGAATTCTGTTATGATGGGATTTTTGTTGCACTTTTACTTAAATTTTGGCCATGTTCTCAATAACTAGCAAACGGTCTGGAAATTTAATACAATTGCTGTGGTGTTGGTATTTTTAAGAATTAGTGTATGTTAGCTAGATTTTCACATTTTACGGCAACTCTTTGGCTGCCTTTTCATTTATCTTGATCTATTTGGAGTTTGGAAGCATATGAAATTTGCTTTAAACTTTCATATAGCAGATTTTAATTTACTAATGGATTTTGGTTACTTACAATATGCTATTGTTTATAATTTACAGCTATGTTTACATGGAGATAGGAGCTGTGGTAGCTGGTGAAAAGATTGATGTAGCAACTGTAATTCTAGAGCAATACACCTTAAAGAAACTATGGCAAGATGTCAAGGATGTGTGCTTTGACAAGCCTATAAGACATGCTAACCAAGTGAAAGTTTATGCCATGTTGCCATGGGAGTTATCTAATATGCATGTAAAAACTGACTCTCACCTTCAAGACGCATTCAAAAAGCTGAAGCAGCAGAGTTATTCTTGGGCTATGTTCATTATCAGAACGGAGTTAGATGTATCACCTATTTCTTTGGATAATGATGAGAATGAAGAGACTCCACCTGAACAGTTTTTTGTTCCACAAGCTCCTGACTTGAATGCTGAAATGAATTCTGTTGTTGGATGTTCTACTACTGCTGCTGAAGTTAAAAATTCAATTCAAGAGATTGAAGGCAATGAAGATGATGGTAACACAGCTGGTGGGTTTGTTAATACTAATGATGGTATACATGTTCCTGATCGTGAAAATAGTGCAGAAGAAGTGGAATCTGATGTCAGTAATGATGAGTTTAATTTTAACAACGAAAATGAGTGGGATGTGGGATTGGATGACTATGAGTCTGGTGATGACAGTGGGCCAGATTCAGATGGTGAAGATGAAAATGTTCAGGCTGCTGCCTATAGATATGAAGCAAATTTTGGTGGTTTCGAGTTCACCCCTGATGGTGAGAATATTATGCTTAGGGTTGGACAGTTGTTCAAGACAGTTGGTGAATTCAGAAATGTTGTCAAAGTGTTCGCAATAAAAAATGGCTTCAGACTTAAAAGGGTGAAGAATGAGAAGAGTAGGGTGACAATGAAGTGTTCGGCACCAGGATGCACTTGGAGAATACATGCGAGTCCAAATTGGAATAAGAAACATTTCCAAATTAAGACTCATATGCCTGAACATACTTGTGAAAGAAACAATGAAAATTATGAAGCAAATTCAACATGGATTGCAGCCACATTCCTTCATTTATTTAGAGCTAACACGGAAGTTCCTATTGATGTGCTCGGGTCAGAATTATTTAGAAAGTATGGGATAAAATGCTGCAACCAGAGGCTATACAGAGCCAAGAATAAAGCCTTAGAGCTGCTTGGTCAAGACCATAAGGCCAGTTTCACAAAGCTATTTAGGTACATGCATGCAATCTTAGCCTCAAATCCTGGTTCAACAGTGTCGTTAGAAAAAGATTGGCTTGGTCGTGGGGTGAATCCTCACTTTAAAAAATTTTTTGTATTCTTCGATGCATGTAAGAGGGGGTTTTTTGAAGGTTGTAGGCAGTTCATAGGTATAGATGGTTGTCACTTGAAGGGTCTGTATAAAGGGGTCTTACTATCTACTGTTAGTGTAGATGCCAACTATGGCATATATCCATTGGCCATGTGTGTTGTAGAAACTGAAAACACTGAGTCTTAGGGTTTATTTTATGGAGAAACTTTATGATCAGATAGGCTGTAATGATGGTGAGGGTTTGTGCTTCATGAGTGATAGACAGAAAGGTATATTGAATGCACTTGATAGGGTTTTTCCTCGAGCCATGAGAAGGTACTGTTGTAGGCACATATATGCAAACTTTAAGCTGAAATTTCCAGGACTCTTGCTTAGAAAAGAATTTTGGGCAGCAGGTAGAAGTGCAAACCAAGTGGAGTTCAACGATCACATGGCTGAAATTTATAACATCAGCCCTGCTGCCCACAGGTGGCTGTTACAAATTCCTGTGACATGTTGGGCTAAACATTGCTTCCTCACACAAACCAAGTGCTCACATGTCACAAACAATATGACCGAGTCGTTCAATAATTGGATAAGTAGTTTCAGGGGCATGCCGATAGTAAGAATGCTTGAGGAGATTAGGAGGAAGATTATGATCGTTATACACAAAAGACATGAGCTGGCCAATACTTGGCAAGATGAGTTGCCTCCACTTGTTAGGAGGAGAGTAATGGAAGCAAGGGCTGAATCCAGAGCATTATCTGTAATATTTGGACATAATAAATCATTTGAAGTCATGGAAAATGTCTCTAAGAGGTGTGTTGTAGATCTAGGAAGTAAGCACTGTGATTGCGGGGAGTGGGATGTATTAGGCTTGCCTTGCAAGCATGCTATATGCTGTATTGATGCAATGAGATATAATGTGAATGAATATGTCCATCCTCTGTTGAAAAAAAATGCATTCATGAAGACCTATCAGCACCAGTTATATCCAGTGCCAGATGAAAGCAGATGGCCATTACTCTTACATGATAACTTGCTGCCACCATCTGTCACTAGAGCTGTTGGCAGGCCCCAAACTAAAAGAAGAAGAGAAGATGGTGAAAGACAGCCATTTAAGAGAAGCACGAGTGTGAGATGCTCTAACTGTGATGAATGGGGCCACAACGTGAGGAGTTGCAAATCTATTACCAGAGGTGGAACCAAGTCCAAATTTGTGAACAAAAACTTCTATGAGGTCTTAGTTACTTGTTCGTAATGAAGTTTTTATAATGTTTTTGTTACACTTTGTTGTTTTGATGATGAACTAATACATCTGTTAATTTTTTACATGTAGGCTCGAGGAAAGACATCCAGCTGTAACAACAAAGAATCTGCCACATGTGGTCCTGTCATGAACACTCAAAACAATGTCCATGAAAATGATAAGCATTTCGTGTCTTGTTTATTTTTTAAATTTATGTATATGCACAAGTTTAATTTCACCACCCGTTCGTTTTACTCATATTGTAACTCCAAAATAATATTAATTTTTGTATTTTTTATTATGAAGGACAACTTACTCAAGAATGACCACTGCCCAAATTAAAGCATCCAGCAGCAGTACAAACACCTTTTTGTAATTAAGGAAATAGTAGGAGCCAAACTAATCCCTTCTAACAAATTCTTTTGAGGGATCAGATGATGCATCACCTTTAATTGTAAGCATTGCTCTGAAGATATCGTATCATCTTTTTGTTACTCAGCCGTAGATATAGGTTTGAGTTTTTGTACATTTTGTAGTTGTGTGTTACATACAAACACACACTTTTGATGGGGCCATGTATGCCTTGCTTGTTTTTGTCATTCCAAGTACATATTGTAGGTGTTGACTTCCTGCTATTCTAAACAATGTGATGCTCTTATTGTTGCTGGAATGCATAAGTATTTATAAGCTGAATAGCCAAAAATTATGTGCTTTATATTATTTCAGTACTCAGTTCCTTATTGATTTTAGTTTGTTGATTATGGATTGAATATTTTATGGCAATGAAGGGCTAATTTCAACAAAGAATTATGTTCTTGTTGTGGTTGATATTGTCAGTTTGAACAGCAGCTTCTCCTCTATTTGTACATGTTATTATGAAGTGAGACTTGCTTTGTGTGCAAGGATAGATAGATATATAGTTTGTACGTAGTTTGTGCTTATTGTTGTGTGTGCTTGTTGAACTTGCTGAGGGATGTAACTACTGTTGTGTGTTGTTTATTGTGTGTGTTGGATACTTATACATATGAACAGCAGCTTGTGCTGTGTTTGTGGTGGTTGTAATGAAATAAGTTGCTGTGTGTTAGTGTGTGCTTATTGTATTTTGAACAGCAGCTTCTGTTGAGGGATGTAACTGCTGTTGTGTGTTATTTGTTATGTGTGCTGGATACATATGTGTAAGACCAACAGCTTGTGGTGGTTGCAACGAAGTGAGTTGTTGTGTGTTATTTGTTGTGTGTGCTGGATACATATGTATAAGACCAACAGCTTGTGGTGGTTGCAACGAAGTGAGTTGTTATGTGTTATTTGTTGTGTGTGCTGGATACATATGTATAAGACCAGCAGCTTGTGGTGGTTGCAACGAAGTGAGTTGTTTTGTGTGCTGGATACATATGTATAAGACCAACAGCTTGTGGTGGTTGTAATGAAGTGAGTTGTTGTGTGTTATTTGTTGTGTGTGTTGGATACATATGTATAAGACCAGCAGCTTGTGGTGGTTGCAACGAAGTGAGTTGTTGTGTGTTTGCTACATACGTAGACATATAACCAGAAGCTTCTGCTATGTTTGTGGTTGTTGTTATGAAGTGAGTTGTTGTGTGTCAGTGTGTGCTTGTGGTATTTTGAACAGCAGCTTCTGTTGAGGGATGTAGCTACTATGTGTTTTTTGTTTTAACTGTTGAATATTGTCAATTTGTATAGCAACTTCTGCTTTGATATTATAGGTTGCAAGCAACATTTTGCTACCTTGATTTCAAACATCCGATTACACATGCATTCTATTATGTATTAATTAGCACATTACATATAAAAAGCACAAGATTCTATAATTTATTACATTCTTCATGCCTAGGATTGCTTAGGCATATTACTTCTTAAGCATCATTAAATTGAGCACAAACATAACTAGATTCATGTACATCATCATCTTCATAGCTCATTCTCTAAAACCTGACTGTTGCAGCTTCTTCACAATAGTCTTCACTTCCTTTATGTTTGATGCAATAGCATTTAGGGTATCACAGTCCACAATAGCACCCAAATTCCCTTCAAACACAACTCCATTGTTGAAATCATCCCTTTCTGGAACCCACCATTTGAAGTATCCACAAGCTTTGTTTGAGCATCTATAATAAAGCTTCTGAGGGTTATCATCTGATTCGGATATCATCACTTCAGCTCTCATTCTGCATTTACAAATTCGATTTGAAAACCTAATGAGCTTCCCATTAACAAAGTTCCTCCAAGCTGGCTCATAAATTTGTTGCATGTTTGATTAGCTGGATGTGTTTGAACTCTGAGAATCCATCTAGTTGAGATAGTGCAGCAGTTTGCTTATGGTGAATGCTTTTGTTGATGAGTTGAATGAATGATGAGTTTGAGACAAACTCAAAGATTTCTTATGCTTCTGTTGATGAGTTGAATGAACGAAAAATTTGAGGTAAATGCAAATATTTCCTAAGAAAAAGATGAAGAATAAATTGTTCTTGGTGATTTACTAAGCCTCCATTTATAGCTGCTGCTGCTCCTCAAATTATTACCGTTTACCAGCAACGGCTACATTTACAAATTTTTTTCAGTTTTGCTTTATTTTTTTAATAAGTAATGTCAATTACTTCACACAAATGGACATTTTGGTCTTTTTTGATTTTTTTGTGATTCCAACTATGTTTATTACCTAGTGGTTCTCATTTATTTTATTTAATAATTTATTATTTTGGCGGGAGGGGTATTTTAATCATTTTAATAGTCCACTAACAGTCAATTTAACTTGTAACTAACGGTAGGGGAGGTATGTGTAATTATATAAATACAATCCATCTAAGTGTTAATACTGCAAACCTTAAGGGAGGTCCCTAAAAATTACCCATGAAAACAATAGTCTTATAAAACTTAATCCATACTGTTCAAAGTTTTTAGGATAACAAAATAGCACCACCTCCAGTCAATAACAACATAAATCGATACATGGTCATGCTTTCACAATTTTATCAATATAAAACACACAAGATTATTCAATCAATTACATAAAATCACAAATAAAACTAGAAGTTCAAAGGATTATAAATTCTTACGTTCGAAACAAAATCAAAACTCAAGAACTTCTTTAATGCAAAAGAGAAACACAATCAAAATCTCTGCTCTTCCTATTCCAAAAACGCTGGGATTTATTCTTGTATTTGTTGCTGTATTCTTTTCTTTGTTTAGGCTCTAAGGTCTTAAAAAAAAATACGTAAGAGGAGTATTAATAAGCCATGCCTTTAATACCCTTACCCATTAGGGATTTATTTTCCTTATTTAAAAAAGTATCTAATAAATTGGCGAATTAGATAAAAAAATTAAACACCCTTAAATATCATTACCCTAATAATAATAATAATAATAATAATAATAATAATAATAATAACTAATTACAGGTGTTACATGGACCTAATAAAATACATTCACCTAAAGTCTTATTAAGTTTAAAATTTTCATTCACAATTTAAAAAAAAAATGAATGTTGAATATGCACATAACAAAGAAAAGGGATAAATAAAAATAATAATAAATATATTTACTAAGGGTATTAATGAAAGAGAATATTAGAGTTCCATTATGATATTTTACCATTTGATAAAAGTGAAAATATTTAACTTTTTTTATTCAGTCCTAAATATCTTATAATCAGACATATATAAGTTATAGAAAAATAAACAAACTAAAGAATCTAAATGTTTAAAAATTATTAAATCAAATTTTAGACAAAAAATTAAATCACCCTTAGTTTCTCAATCCATCACAAGCCAAAAACTACCTCTCGTAGGTATTATTGAGAAATATGTCTCATTTTTCAATGACGATTTGTAAATCCTAAATTAGAATATTTCTCAAACTTTTCTCATTTAGTAGTTTTCTTATTTAGGAGGATCCTTATTTAAGGAATAAGTAATTTCCCTTTTGAGACTTAGAATTCTTATTTAAAGAATAAGTAATTTTTCTTTTGGGAATTAACTTATTCAAGGAGGAATACACCTAGTATAAGAAAAGCAATATCTCTCCTACAAAAAATAATCATTTTATATAAGGAGGTTATATTCACTTGTTTGTACAACACAACAATCAGTTCTCTGCAAGTAGATATTTTCTACTATGAGAGAAACGGTAGGTCTATTGAGAGATTGGGTATTATTATAATTTTGGGTGTGAGAAAAATACTAGAGTAATTATAATAATTTTTCACATAGTGAATTTGTCTCTTGCCATCCTTGGTGGCCATGGTTTCTCCAATATAAGAGTTTTTTACATAAATTCTCGTGTTGTGTGATTGATTTTATTCTCTATCTATTTTCTATTTATTATTTATTTGATATTTTTCCTTGCAAGATCTTGGGTGGGATTAAAGATTTCCTAACAAGTGGTATCAGAGATAAGGTTATGCAATGCAGAGCAAATATGTCAGCAGTGAGATTTTCAAAACCTGTGAAGATAGAAATAGAAAAGTTTGATGGAATAATCAATTTGGCTCGTGGCAAGTTCAAGTCAAGGATATATTGATTCAATTTGGTTACATTAGAAAAATAAGGGCGATGTAAACCCTGTTCCCATTGGTGGAAGCTCCTGGAGGTATGTGGAAAATTAAGGCATCTTAAAGAGGATTTTCGGAATAGAGCAAGTTTGGAAAATAGCTTTAAATCAATTAATGGAGATATTGATAATATTAGCTAATGGTGTGTCTCTTTCTCCATAAGAGACTAGTTTATCCTTTGTTGGTGTGCTATGGAAGAGGATGTGTTACTGCTAGCAGATCCACAATATTTGCACACAAGACATGGTTTGGCATTTATGCAAGGTGTGTGGTGGAAATTTTTTTTGTCGATAGCTATAGACTCTCAAGGAAACCAAACATGAAAGTGGGTTTTTTTAGTAAGGGATTGATATATGCCAAATATGTGTACTCTAGATAAGGTGGAGTACAATGATTATCGGTGCAAAGAATAATAACTGCTAGATAGAGGACAAGATTTTACCTATGATGGAGTGATTTGCCCTATGTAAATGTGGTTTTGGTGGAGCAAAGAAGGTGGAAACAATATGATTGTGTGGATATATGGTGGATCATGTTTTGTTGCCTAGTTGGAAAACTTGCCAAGGTGGAGATTGTTAGAAAAAATGTCTCTTTTTTCCATGAGGATTTGTAAATCCTAAATTAAGATATTTTTTAAGCTTTTCTTATTTAGTAGTTTTCTTATTTAGGAGGATTTTTATTTAAGTAATAAGTAATTTTTCCTTTGGCACTTTACTTATTCAAGGATAAATGCAATTAGTATAAGAAAAAAGGAATACTTCTCCTATAAGAAATAAACACTATATAGGGAGGTTGGATCCACTTGTTTGTATAACACAATAATTAGCTCTATGTAAGTATAGACAGTTTCTAGTGTGAGAGAAATGATAGATCTATTGAGAGATTAAGTGTTATTAGGGTTTAGGGTGTGAGAAAAATACTAAAGTGATTGTAATAATTTTTTACGTAATTGATTTTTCTCTCGTCATCCTTGGTAGTTGGTTTTCCTATGGTATAGGGTTTTCTACATAAATTCTTATATCATGTGATTAGTTTTATTCTCCATCTTTTTTTTATTTATCATTTGTTTGATATTTTTACTTGCAAGATCTTGTGTAGATTAAAAATTTCCTAACAAACATTTGCTCTCTCATAAAAAGATAAGTTTCTAGAAAAATAATTTTATCGATTCAATTTCATTCATTTTAATTTCAAAACGTGTATATTACAATTTCAAATGTAAAATTTTTTTTAAATGATTTATGAATTATGTTTTAATTTTTAATATTTTAATGATTTTTAAGTTTAATCCAAAAACTGATTTAAAAATCTTTTTTAATGGCTGTGGGCTAGGGGGGCTTTTTTTATGTAAGCCCAGAATGGGCTCGGCCCATAAAGGGCGTGAAAAATCAGGACCCCTTTCATACTCAGCCTGGCCGAAGTCTTAGTGGGCAGGGGTGGATACTAATCTGCCAGCAATTGACTCCGCTCAGGGGAAAGAAAAAAAAATCCTTTATTTTCATATTAATTTTTTAAAAAAATATTCCAATGAGAGTAAATTTATAAAGAAATTTTGACATTGGAGTTAATTTTATAAATTGTTAATTTTTGTTATAAATTTTCCTCCATTGAATTAAGGTTTCACATATCCCCTATTAGTGGTTCGGAATTAGATGGTCTTTTTTGGCCATCCTAATTCACCATCCACAATTGGGTGGCAGTGAAAATTTATCAAATAAAAGAGAAAGTATGTCAACTCGATGGACATGCTGAATATGCATACGTTATGTATAAATCAGAAGCTGTTAAAATAAACAATGTTTTTTTAATTCAAACTTGTAATCGATGTTCCCGATGCATTCAGTTCAAATTTTATATTATTTTGAGGTCAATTAAATTTGTGAAAAACGATCTGGTTGAGAAAAGAAACAAAAAAATAAGGTGCATGTAATACATGTTATTGACTTTAATCAACAATTATTATCCAAGCCTGTATTGAATCTTTCATCTAATCCGGTTTCGCGTCAGTACCAATAATGAAATTGATAATATATAATAGTATCCTTTAAATGAATAATAATGCAACTATATCTTGTAATTGATCTGTTAGTAATTCGAATATAATCCATATAACAGATAAAATTGGAGGAGTTAATATTTAAAATCTCAAGTCAAGTGAGAAACAAGCTAAAGATATCGAATAAGTCTTAGTGTCTTACCCCTGTTATGATCAGCTGACCTATCTATCCAATGTACATGCTTGTCGTGCCTAATCATGCATAAACCTAATCATAGTATGAATTAATACACTAGTTTAAAAACAAAAAAACTTAAAGTAATACTGTTAAATAAAGAAAATTATTTTCAATTAAATTATTTTGCGTTAAATTGTTGAATAGTAACATGTTGACTTGATCAGGTTAGTGCACCTTTTTTATAAATACATCGTACCGTGCTTCGGATCGACAAACTTGAGGAAGTTACCCAATTCTTCATCCTAAGTTAAGAAGGTAAAAATCCCCTTTAGATTGTTTGAAAGAAAATTGTAAAATTTCCTTTTTTTTTTTTTTTGTCTTTTTACTTTGTCCGTTCTTCTTTGGTCTTTACAGATCTTCAATTTGTTAACATAAATTTGAATATTTATACATTATGTATATGGTAACCAACTATTTTGACCCCAAATATTTTTTTCTAGATTGTAGATATCCAGTGACCTGTACGATTTTACTCACATCCCTCACAGCCAGATCCACATTATATTTTTGGATTCAAATACGGAATTCGAATCCATGTAAATCAACTTGAATCTAGATCTAAATACACTTGCATCTCGATTCGAATTTTTTCACCCCTAATAATGGTTACTAGATGTGTCAAGAATTCAAGATTTGAAATAGTTGCAGCGAATCACATGCCCATATTCATGTTGAGATTGCATATGGGGCAAGGTGTATTCCCCGTTAATTTTGTTATTAGAGAAAAGCATTACAATTGAAAGTGTACTTCAACCAATTTTAGTGCATGTTTAATATGACTTATTTAACAGCCATAAATTTTTATTTACTCTTATAGTTTTTTATTATTTTTTTGTTATTGTTTGATTATTTTTTGAGTAAAACTTTTAAAGATTAAATAATTTATTTGCATCCATAAGTAAAAGTTACAATTTTAGACTTTGGAATTTGAAAGTTCTTTTAAAATTTTAAAATGTCTAAAATATCTTTAATTTATTTGACAATTTTATTTCATTTCTTTCATAACATAATTTTAAAAAACTTACCTATTAAATTAATTTCACAATTTTTAATAAAAGTTATTATTGACAACTAAATAACTAATTTTTTTGATAAAAATTATACTAATACAAATCCTATTTAAATAGATTATATTTGAAAAGTTATAATAAACGGAACTTAAGAAAGCGTAAATTCAAAAGTGATAAATGGTGTATATCAATTCAATTCAGAGGAAGAGGCCAAGCATTATTTGTTGAATTAATTCAAAAAGAGATAAAGATACCAGTGGTTTATGAGCAATTCGAGCTGAATTCCAATAATTTTTGCCAACGCTGTTACATCTTTGATCTTTCCAAAGAATTGAATCAAAATAACAAAAAGCCATGCTTTGAACACATTCAGTTTCAGTCCAAGTAGTTAAAAAAAAAAAAGAAAAATTGAAAAAAGGTTACAACAATAAGCACCCTATACCTGACAATATCTCCTTTTAATACATACACCCCCACAATCAAATTCCACCATAACTTGCCTCCCAAAAGAATTTAAATCATCATTTTCATCAGTAGAAACAAAAAAAGGACAATAATAAATAACCCTGCCAAATCCACCGCCACGAGTCCAGCACCACCTTCCAAAAATAAAAAATATCCCACACAAAAACATTTGTTAAAAATAATTGTCACAATTCTTGTCAAGGACCCCACTTCTTGAAATAAAAAAGATAGCAAGTGGGAACACATCACGTGAAAGCCCAGTTAGCAGAATATGCATCACAGCCTTTTTTTTTTCCCCTAATTTTTTTTTAATTTTTTTTTAATTTTTTTTTTTTGGGGACCATCTCTCTGTCCTTCAATTCTCATCGGTTGAGAATTTACTGATCCTTGTCCATACATACGATGGTGTCAGTGTTCATTGGCTGCTGCCTGTGATGGTGGTTGTTGCGGTAGTGGTGTTGCATTGTTGCTGCTGCTGCTGTTGTTGTTCTTCATTTTCTTGATGTTTTGTTGGTGATAAACTTGCCTTAGTCTCTCTATTTCTTTCTTTAGAGCCTCTTGATGAGCTGCAAATTTATGCAAACAAAAAGAGTACACATTAATTAAATACTTAATAATCTAGATCAAATGATTATCAATGCTAATAATATGGCACTAAACTCTATGTATGCTTTAGCATGAAAGAATCTACATACAAAGCCACCTTTTCTTGAGTTGCATTAAAAAGTCCACAAACAAAAAATGTTTATCCATTTTGGAAGGCTAGCTAGGATAGAGACTTATGCAAAATCCTATATGGTATTATTTCTTCTTATTATTACTAGCATTATAATGTGAAGTACTTAAATCTAGCTACATTTTAGAAATTTTTTCTCTAAAAGATATTTAACAAATTTTCGCAAGGGAGATCTCAAAGTTAACCTTATAATTAATTTATAAAAATTCCCATCACATTAACTAAAATTTTTCTTGCCGCTATGATTCACTGGCAATAATTTTAAACCAGAAGCATGGGGATGGAAGAGAATTATGCTGTCTTGAAAATTAACGTTCATCATATCATGCATATCTAAATCAATAAAGATAATAAAAAAAAGATAGCTAAAATAATTAATAATGAAGATTGATAGATCTATCTTACCATCCTTGAAGATCTTGTCTTGAGCCAAAGCGGCAATCCGTTGCTTCAAAGCACTATTGTCAACATTAAGAATCAACCTTTGATGATCCAAAAATGCAACCCTCGGTGACAATGCTGATACTTCAGTCTTCACGATTAGCATCATTAAAAAAGAAAAAAAGGAAAAACAATTTTTTTTAGTTATTCATAATCATTTTCATGCATGTTTTACATAAGAAAAATGAATTAATAATTCGCACAATTAAGTACAAACCTGCAATGTTGTAACGCTCCGTTCAAGCTCTGAAATATATTGTAATTTTCTCACTCTTGACCTCTGAGCTGATTGTCGATTTGCCAAAATTCTGCTACAAGAAATATATTTTTAAAAAATATTACTACTAAAGCTTACGCATTTTGCTACTTGGGTTCTTGGTTCTTTATTTTATTTTTTACGTGCAATATGAGAATATATATAGTTTTTTACCTCTTAACTCTTTTTGGATCGATGATGGTATCACCATTGGAGGCAGGAGGCGGCTGCTGCGTGGTGACTTGTGATGATGATGGCTCGTTATTCTTGCACGTGCTTTCCACTTCTCCAGGCTCATTCTTGGGCTGCTGCTGCTGCTGTTGTTGTTGTTGATCCAACGGTGTAGTAAATTTCTCATCATTGTTGCTATTTTGATCAGACGGTGTGGAAGGGTTTGATGAGGAAGCCGTAGGGGGGACCGGCACCGATATGTCGTCGGAGAACATGGACATGAGTTGCTCATCATCAAGCCTATCAAAGCAGTAATTGGCGTCCGATGATGACATAATGTTGTTCATGGTGCTATTGTTATTGTTATTATTAGAGTTGTTACTATTCCTACATTCTTCAACAACAACCAACGACGACGGCGGGTCGAGGAAGGCGACGGAGTCGCTGATGGAGCGGCGGTGGGCCCCACGTCGGACGGAGGAGAAGTCGAGGAACTCGTCAACCCAATGGGGTTGATTGTGGTGGATATTGTTGTTAAAGGTCATGGTGGTGGCAGCATTGGCAATATTGTCATTGTTGTTGTCGTTGTTGTTGTTGCTGTTGTTGTTGGAAGAAATAAAGGACATTCGTTGGTGAGGAAATGAAGACCAATTGTGACTCATATTTGGTATTTTTGGAGGCAATTGTGCCATTCGGCAAATATGTGCTAAAACGAACAACAACAATAGCAAAGCGAAAGCAAATCAAATCTTGTAAGCCCTAAAAACACTCTCTAGCAGCAAAAAAATTAAGAGACCATATAATTCGGAATTGAAATTACGGAGACAATATAAATCAAGGTATATGGAAACAAAGATATGATAGAGAGAGAGAGAGATAAATAGATAGCGTAGATTCGGAGCTCTGTGTGTGTGTGTGTGTTTTGATTAGTGTTTATATTTTTGGGTGGGTCACATGGGGGCAATTAGGGACAGCTAGCAACAGCTGGGGATTGAGGACTCAACGGTTTTACTGGAAATTTTGCAGTGTGAGTTTAATAACTTAAGAGGAATCAATCAGCCACCCACCACGTGCCGATGTGACCCCTCTCTTTGCCATTATCAACCTTATTATATTATAACAATTCTATCTAATATTAATATTTATATAATAAGATACATGTAGGTGTGGTATGAACAATTTTATAGTACATAACAAATGTGGTAAACTTAGATAATTAAATTAGGAGGACTTGGTTTAAAAAAAATTATTTACTTTAAATTTTTTAAATGTTCACTCGAACATATGTTAAGTCTTATAAACTCAAGTTTTATTATTTTTTTTTTAAATTTTAAATAATAATTGAATAAATTATTTATTTTACATACATAAAAGTAATTTTCATAAAAAATATTATTTTTCTAAGTAATTTTCATAAAACATTAAAAAAAACCAGAATAACATGGCTAAAGGGACTTGAATCAAGACTTTAAAACCATCAAATAATACTTTTACCACTAAACTATAAGTTTTTTATAATATAAAAAATATATTCAAATCTTTATTATTTAACTCATTCAGAATGGGTTTCAGATACATTTTAGAAGAAACATTAATGGCTCAGAAGGGGCTTTAGCCCCTCCTGGGCCTTAATTGGGTCCACTCATGCGTAAGAACGATTATACTCAATCAATGTATGTATGTCATGTATAATTTAATTAAATATAACTATTAATTATATAGTAATTTCTAAAAACAAATATATACGTGCTATATATATATTAAGTAGGTATAATACCTCTAATATACTTTAGAATCTCTCATATTTTAGATATGTTTTGCTTAATTTTATTCAGCGTGTGCTTACGGAGTATCAGCTGCATTGGACATCTGATCTAAATTATTTTGTTGATAATAATTTTTACGTTTTAAATGATTAATTTATTACAAACAACGAAATTTTTTGTAGGATCTGTAGTGCAATTGATGAGACAGTAACAAGACCCTTTTATTTATATTGCACATTAATCTCCACAGTACATGTAACCCACATATTCTGAGTTTTATGTTATCATTGCTTGTACCAGCTTCATCATAGATTCTACATTATACATCAATTCGAGACCCATTTATTGGATTTTATATATAGCCTCTATATAATATATGCATAGCGTATATGATTAGTTAAGTGTAGTACTATCTCTATACATTTTAAAATCTCTCGTGTTTTAAATATGTTTTGCTTAATTTTATTTAGCATGTGCTTATGGTGCATCAGCTGCATTGGACATCTGTTCTATTTTTTTTAATTGATAACAAATTTTTAGGATATTAACGAATCATTTATTATTAAGAACGAAAAATTTGTTATAGACGTATAGTGTAGCTGGGGCACAGTACAAGACCCTTTTATTTATAGATACTGTACATCAATTTCCACAGACCACAGTACATGTAACCCACATACTTGAGTTTTTTTGTTATCATAGCGCGTACTACCTTCATCGTAGATTCTAGATTATACATCAATTCGTCGCCCATTTATTGGGTTTTGTATATAGCTGCTATATAATGAGAATTATTAATGCTTTGTTATATCAATTATATGAATAATATGATCAAGCTGTTTTATTATTGAGCTGCATTATGTTGAACAATTAAATATTTATAATCAAGTGGGTGAAAAGCATTTACTTGTGTTAGATTTTCAGGAACTAAAAAAATCTAATAACAATATCAAGAGAATGATTTTTTTTTTTAATATCCCATTTACTTTAAATTTGATTCATATAATATACAAAACCAAATAATAATAATAATAATAACTTTACTGATATACATGTGATGTACCAGCGTCATTACTAATTAATTAGTTTAAAACATATGACAGATGCGGCGGAAATGTATGTAAGAATTTGATTGATAAGAGAAATAAAGTTTCTAAGTGTTGAAAGTTTTATTGAAAGTCTGAAATTAACAAAATTAGAGTTTTGAGCCTCTTTATATAATAACCCTACATATCGTGAATTTGCTAAAATAGGCAAATTCGAAATATTATCTTCTAATAAAATTCTCATAATATAAGAAATTCAAAATAAAAGGCGCCCAAATCCAATATCTAAAAAAAAGATAAAAATTTTAAAAGAAACATTAAAAAAATATATGAAAATATCTTAAAACTAAAAAACGACTATGAGACAGAATTGTACAAGCTTTTCTGATTTAGTCCGTCTCGTTGGAAGTTTCAAGAGACCATGACTTCTAGAGATCACGCAACCATCCTACAATGAGATTTTTTGAAGTATAGTACAAAAGATTAATTTAGGATTTGAAACTCTCACACATCAAGATGTTAATCTGAATTCCATTAAAAGGGGAATTGGGATTTTTTTCAATTTTATTTTTTTTATAAATGAAAATTCTTCCACCAAAAATAAAATAAACAAATGAAATCCACGATATTGATATAGTGAGGAGAAGGAAGATTTAGGGAGAGGAAGATGAGCTGTGAAAGAAAGGGAAACTTGGAAGAATAATGCCCTTCTTCTTCCCCCCATGTGAACTGATTGTAAGAGGCCACCTTTTGTTTCCTTTGTCCCCAAATCAGACTTCACATGGAGGCCTGCCCTGTGTCTCTTTTCTTTCTCTTTCTCTCTATCTGTGATCACAAGTTATATAATTTCCTAGCAGCTTCCATCATTTCATGTTGTGACTTAATGGGAGTACTTAGGAGACACTAATAATGATTAGTGAAAAGCTGGACATGCACTTGGAAATTAAAAGCATGTTATATTGAAAAGAACATCTGTCATGTAAAAAGTCTCTGTCCCTCCATAATATTTTTATTTACTGCTAGACTAATTTATTCACATTTCAACCTAAAACCCATGTTCTCTATGCCTGCACATATACAAATACCAATATTCTTTCTGAATTCTGATAATTATGAAGTAATAACGTACGGATCCCTCAATTTGTACATTTTCATAAATAAGCATATATCAATTATGTATTTACTTGAGAGGGTAATCCCGCCAAATGAAAAATTACCCTTATCACATTAAATTTTAGCAAAGAGTAGCAAAACCTGCTGCAAGTGTGGGTTACAATCATATTCAATTCATTGCAATTGTTTGGTCTTAAACATGATATTCTATACATCTCGCATGTGAGAGGTTATTTATTGTTTTCGAGCAGTTATTAATAACTTGATTATTTATAGATAATAGTAAATAGAAACAATGCTTGTAAGGAGTCATCTTGAAACCAATAAATATAGGTGTGCCTACCATCCTTAGCAAAATAATTAAGTAAAGTATTCTAAAAAAGTTGGTCGTAGAGCCCTACTAGGGATACTACCAGATCAGACCTAAACCTTAGTCTGTATTGGGTTTCCATATCCAAGAAAAAAAAATTTTAATTTTTTAGTTTTGAATTTGATCAAGTGTCTGTCGAACACTTAAATAGACCCAAGGATTTAAATTTATTCAACCAAACGCGGCCCGGATTATTTGGATCTAGGGTTGGGTATTAATTTTCTCGCAATCCAGAGCAAGATTATATAATTTGGATTAAAGAATATTTCAGGATCAGCTACTTCAATGGAGGTCAAGTACCCATTTTATAAAAGGGACGAATTATACCATTATTTTGTAAATAAATAAATACCTAGGGATCCGCATGTGATTACTCATTTCTCATGATATGAAATTCCGAGATTTAGATTTTGCATGTGCATGTCATGAAAGTTTGACAACTCAGAGGGAATGGATTAATATGATCAAGCTAACAAACAAATAACAATAATAGAAAATAATAAAACTTCTGTCAAAATTTCATTTTAATCGATCCGAGAAACTGTGAGCGCAAGTAATCAATGCCGTACAGAGTAAAGGCGGGAAAATAGTACTGTGAAAAAAATAAACACAAAGAAGCATTATTGCACGTGGGAGGAGAAGGGAACAAAGGCCCTATTTGTTCTTTTTTCAGATGATAATAATAAAATTCAAAGAGGTTGGGGGGGGGGGGGGGGGGGGGGGGTTGGAAAAAGAGGACGCGTAAACTCATCGCTATAAAGAAGGAAAAGCTCAAGTGGTCACCACTGTGCAGCAGAACAGAAGCAGCTAGCACACAGCAGCCTCATCACCCATTTGCATTAATATATTCTTGTGATTAATTTTTTTAAGATTTCTTTTTATTTTATGTAATAAAAAGATAATGTTTTTGCAATTACACAGAGAGAGAGAGAGAGAGAAGGGTTATTTGCCAGCTTCTGCTGCATTGAATGGTCGTTAATCCAAAACTCAGGAACTGGGTTAAGTTCTTTGAACGATGTCGTGAACGTGAAGCCTTGCATGGTGGGCATGGCATGTTTTATACTTTAATTTGGTGTAAGTTCTTTTTCATGAATTTCGATATGTTGTTGATCTTTTATTCTTTTTTATACCTACCCACGTGGAGGTTTGAACTCATGTCCACAATGTTGAGGGCGCAAATGAGTTCTCATCACTACGGAGTGATTGTAGAGTACCTTCGATGTGTACTACACCCACTTAATACATATATGACATATGTGCATGAATTAAATATAACTATTAATTACATTATAATTTTTCAAAATAATTATACACATGTCATACATGTATTAAGTAGGTGTAATACAACAAAAGTACTCTAGAATTAATTTCTCCATCATTGGGTGCTTGTACATATATTATTCATTGCATAGGAAAGAGAAGAAGAAATAATTATTTTTTCTTCCATATTGAAGTTGTATAATTTAATTTTATATGTAATCTTTCTCTAGTGAGAATTGTTACTGAATTACAAAAAAATATAGATTTTAATGCATTGGTGAGAGTTTTTTTGTATGTTAGTTTATTAAAATTTATATTTTTTTATCTATTATTGATATTCTCACTTTGTTAAAACGAAGATGTCTTCATTATATATATATATATATATGTCAATATGTGTGTGTGTTTTTAATAGAAAAAGATATTAAAAGAATTTTAATGTGAAAAAACTGCCATCTTGAGTAAATATGATTGTTTAATTTTCAGTTAAGTCGATTGGTACCTAACTAGAAACATAAAAAAGATTTTATGTAAATTATAAACCAGTTATCGAATAATGTGCAATAGAACTTTGGTTAAGTTAATTCTTAAAGTGTGATATGCATGTACATTGTGCAAAATGACGTAATTTCTTACTTGATTAAATTCAAAACAATAAAGAAAAAAAATATATTAGTACTTTACCAAATCCAATTTTGAACTACAATCAGGAGTGTCCAGCATCACCGTAAAATAACTCCACAGCACTATACAATCTTGATCGCACACTAAATTTTACAGATTCGGACCCAAGCACTATTAAATGAAAAAATGCACCAATACGAAATAAAATAAAAACAATAAATTTTAAGATAGATGAATGTTAATTTTAATATTGAAAAACTGGGACAGTCATTAGCGCTGACAATTGGAATAATGATCGTATACAGACCAAAAAAGGGAAAAAAGAAAAAATCTACCAATTAAATCGAACATTTTTAATCTATATAATGGTGGTAGTGACATGAAGATCTGATGGAGGTGCACACAACACTTAAAACTTTTGTGGACGCTGTAATGCTGCTGGTAAACAGTGACAAGTTACGAGTGCACAGCCACCGGCGCTGAAGTCTCTAGGTTTCGATTAGTTGATGGAAGCGGACAAGCGGCGGTGCACCACGAGCAGGGATGAAAGCGGGTCAGGCCCAGCCCAGCTATTTTTAGACGAGCCCAATTCCAGTCTTGCCGGGTTTTTGCTTGACAGGGTTGGGCCGCTCAAGATGGGGGCAAACTTCAGCTATGCCTTTTTTTTTTTAAATAAAGAAATTTATTATTTTTTCTTAAAATCTAAATTTCTGCTTTCCATCTATTTTTTTTTTCCAAAATTATTTTTTAATTATAATAAAAAGAAAAACGATAAGGTTAATGGGCTTTCGAAATAGGTCTGTAATCTAGTTGGGTGTATAAAGAAATCTATTAGCATATATAAACAAAAATTGAAGCGTGTATAGAGAAGTCTGTCGGCTGCTGATGAAAATTTTGCTTTTTTAATTCTTGTCAATCTCCAAGCTAAACACATGTTTCTTTTCGGAAGCCCACGTATTGCTCGATTCTGGTGAGGGCTTGCTCACTTGAATCGTAGGCTCCTGCCTTTGTACAACAGGTCGGGCTCAAGCCCAGTAGACTTTGATACGCCTAAGTTTGTGCTTGAATGCCAGAGTTGGTGGGTGTACTTGCAAAGGCACTCTAACATTCAAATAAGAAAGGATTTTTGGTGAGATAAGAAGAAAGAAAAGAGAATTAAGTCGAATGAATAATTTTCATAGTTCATAACTAGGAATAGCAGGTAAATTCGGATCCAGACCCGGACACGGACCCGGACTCGGACCCGGACCTGGCCCAGACCCGAACTGAACTCGAATTTTTCAGACCGAGTTCAACCCGTACCGGATTCATTTTTATCCGAATCTGGATTTAATTTTAAAAATCCGCATATTTCGGGATCCAAATCCGGGTTTAGGTGAACCTGTAAATCCGAAACCCGGATCCGGATTTTTTATTTTAATATTAATTTTTTATAAAAAATTTAATATAATTAGAAGATTTGAATATTGTAGATTTATGTTATGGATTTGTATTTGTAGATGTTTACTGCTTTGAAACTTTGAATTTTAAATTCTATATTTGTATTATATTTATTTTAAAATCTAAATGTCATATGATTTATATTTGATTTTCTTTAGGGTAATTTTTTTTTCAAAATTTTATTTTAATTTAGCAATCCGGGTTCAAAACCCAGAATCCGGGTACCCGGATTTTTCTAGATTGAACCCGGCTTGGACCTGGATTAAAAAAAACCGAGCTCAAATGCGGATCCCGTATAAAAAATTTGTATCTGGGTTCGGATCCAAAAAGGCCAAACCTGAACCCGGACCCGAAAATTGCCATCCCTATTCATAATTGTCCTACAATATGTCCTTAAGTTGCTATTTACAGGCATGTGTCTCGAGGAAGATTTATTGCCCTAAAAGTTGCCACGCACAACATGGACAATTGGTGTTCTACTTAAATATATGTTTCCCACATCTCAAGAGATATCGTGCTTTTACAAAGTCTGCGGCTTTGCTCTTGACTTGCTTACTAACTTCGGAGTTCATGTGAGTTAATTAACTAGGACAAACGAGTTTTGTTACCACTCCAGAGTTTCTGTTAGTGTTGATATTCAAATGGTGCATGCTTAATTCAAGCTTCTTCGCTCTAGCGAGAGATGATTAACTTTGGGTCAACATAGGAGCCAACGCCATATGTCATTCGCTCATTAGTGTGCCAATTAGCTGCTCCGATACTTAGTTTTGGAAGCTACCTAGAACATTACTTTTCTCTCTTGCCTCATCTTGAAATTTAGTTTTGTTAAGCATGAGAAACAGGAAAAAAAAAAATGAAAACCAAATAAATTGAGTTAATTGAAAATAACATTAAAACTTTCTGAATCTTGCTCGATAAACTAAACATGTTTGATGATTGTCATTTTGAGCAATTTCAGTTGAGCTTCAGAAAGAGATGTATCATAAGATATTGACATAGAACTATGCCTACCTAGTGTTGGACAAAATGTTTGAAAAATACATCAACCTGTAGTAACAAACTAGTGATGGTCGTCTATTGTCTCTAAATGACAGAGTTCAACTTGCAATTTAGAATTAACATGCCGTTATGGTAGCTTTATATATTTTTAGTGAATAATTCAAGCAATTACTTTTGATATGCTTTATGCGTATGCCTATAGTCAACATGTCTATGAGCTTATTGATTCAACAAGGTAGTAAATCAATTTTATGTGCATCAATACATATATTTTGCTTATTAAAGCACTAATTTGAAGCTTCGATGTGCTTTTCGTATATAATCTATATAAGAGTCAGTGTTATATGTCTAAGACGCTCACTAACCCAGAGGATAGTGATCAATGGGCATATTTAAATGCCAACTTCTAGGGAGAATGTGCTCTGAATATTTTTTGCTGAATACCTGAATTCATAGGAGTATGAGAAAAAGGTGGCCCTACTGGAAAATGTTCATCACCGGGACTCCTCGCTGGAGGGTCCTCAGTTGTTCCCTCCCATGGGATTTCATCTCTTGCTGCAGACATAAGGATCAATGCTTCAAGGATTGCAGTGCTCCTTTGAATGTACACTTTTACTCTAAAGTATTGAGATTTCCCTTCCTTGGTTAGGGTCAGTCCTTCTGGGTGGCTGTCGATGACCTTCTCATTCCGATAGCAATCCTCACTCTAGGTCAAGTTGAGGTTTTTATGCTTCAAAGAAAACTCCTGCCAATGTTTCTACCCACTTCAATTCTAAACACTAGGAAAGTGCTCTAAGTTCTAGCAAACCCTCAAAGCAACCCGGAGGGAAGGTACATGAGAACGAAAAGAGTTCGTAAGAAATGAATTATGGAGCCTCCAAAGTCTACTCCGGTGAAGTAGCAGGATCTTTCAAAGTCAACTTTGGGTAATCGTATTATGCCTTTTGTCTTACTATTGTTGCCCTTAGCTCTTTATACTGCATCTTTTTTTATGCTTTTTTTATAGGTGCTCTTGGATGACGGGAGTAACCTATGTTCCCCGTTGAGATTCTCAAAAATTCAGAGACCATGGGGCCCTAAGTTGAAGGTACAAGCTTCATTTTATCCTCTTTCTAGGCGATGGAGAATTATTAAGGTGTTCTATTTATTATTTAAATGTATAAAAAAAAATTTTTAGAGACAAGTGATTTTTCATAAGCGGACATTATAGATCACGGAGATGTTCCAGAAGAGTATTTACGCTAGCAATTTAGCAATTTTCTGTTTTTATATGTTACAGAACATGAGCATGATTAGAATTATGAGGATGAGTTCACCTGATGTGGAACAATCTGTTAGCCGGTTTAGTGTTATTGTTAACTAATTCGTTATGAATGTATAGTGGCAGTAACAAACTGAAGTCAAGATATTTTTAATGTATAAATACAAAGATCCTGAGCATAATTTGTATCATGTTAAGATTCAAATAAATTCCAGATTCTTCTTCATTTATTTTCTTTATTTCTTGTTTCAACTTTCTTTGACTTTCTTGTTAACCAAACACACAATATTACAAATTCTTTCATGGTATTAGAGCAAACAATGACGAGCTCCAATCAGATTTCTGGATTTTATAGTTTTATTACTCCTGTAAAGCTAGATCAGAATAATTTCATCGTTTGGAGAACTCAGATCTTAACATCAATCAAAGGAAATGGATTAGAAAGTTTCATCAATGGTGATCGAATCTGTCCAAGACAATTTCTTTCATCAGCTAACACTAGAGCTGCTGGTTCAATTGGAACAGAAGATCAAGATATTAATCCAGAATACACAGCTTGGATGAAGACAGATCAGTTGATACTGAGTTGGATGATATCATCTATTCAGCAAAATTTGCTTGCTACGGTGATTCATTGCTCTACTGCTAAAGAGCTTTTTGATACACTCACAAGTATGGTTATCTCACGATCTCAAGCTAGAATAATGCCTCTTAAAATGCAGATTCAAACACTTAAAAAAGGTTTAATGTCTATGATTGACTACTTTGCTAAAATGAAGAAATTACCTGATAGCTTAGCTTTGGCTGGAAAACCTGTTGAACTAAGTGATCTTATTCAATATATTTTGACTGGATTGGATTCCTCTGATTATGAGTCTCTAGTTAGTAGTGTATTAGTTAGAGGTGACAGAATTAATCTTGATTGATGAATTCTATTCCTTGCTGTTGAGTCATGAAAATAGAGTTGAGCAGAAGAAAGGAAAAATTGTTGGTGATATTGCATATAGTTTGTCAGCTAATGTAACTCAAAAGCAATTTAACTCTGGAAAAAATGGTGGTGGTAATCCAAAATACAATAGTGGATCTTATGGAGGAGCTTACAACACTGGTTTTGGAAGTTTTGCTAATAGCAGTGGTATGGGACAGTCCAGTGATGTTAGTTCAACTATCATCTGTCAAATTTGTTTTGCACCTGGTCATAGAGCAAGCAAGTGTAGAAATAGGTACAATTCTGCGTTTGTACCTTCTAGGAATCAAGGGAGAGGAATATTCAATGGCAATTTTAGGCCTGGTCAGAGAAATTTTGGTAGGGGTCTTAGAAATACTGGTGGAAGATTTTTTTATGGTGCTTATGGCAGAAGTTTCAATTCTAATTTTGGGAATGGTTTTGGTCATCATAATTTTGGAAGCCCTGGCATACAACAAGGTTCTGGATATCAAGTTTATATGGTGTAACTAGATCCAGCTGCATTTTATGCTTCTAATCCTGGTAGTTTCTCTAGTGGCAGCTCATCTGCACCTGGTTTCAACTTTAATGGGGATTACAGTGGTTGTTCAACTTCAGCTCCTCCAGTTCCTGCTTCTGAAATACTTGAAGATCCTATGTGGTATATTGACAGTGGTGCTACTAATCATATCACCAATGATTCAGGTAAACTTCTTGAACCACAAGTTTATACTGGACTTGAAAAATTGCTTGTTGGAAATGGTTCTCCTTTGCACATTAAACATATTGGATCAGTATTGCTAGCCACAACAACACATGAACCTTTACTGCTAAAACATGTTCTTCATGTTCCCCAAATAACTAAGAATTTACTAAGTGTCTCAAAACTCTTAGCTGATAATAATGTGACCATTGAATTTCTTGCGAATTCTTGTTTTGTTAAGGCCAGGAACTCAGGAATTATTTTGCTTAAAGGAGTTGCAAAAGGAGGATTGTATCAAGTTCAATTTGCGTCTCAATTCTCTGAAGATGATTCAACTTTGTTCGGTCCATCTTCTTCCAGTAAATTTGAGTCTATGTTTGCTTATTTTCCTTCTTTGTCTTGTAATGATTCTGATATCAATACTCACTCTTGTAAGTTAGCCCTGATAGCTAATGCCAGCTCAGTGGATATCAATTTACTTTATCAGAGGCTAGGACATCCTCCTTTTCACACTCTCAAAACTGTGTTGAACAGTTGTACTGATATTACTTTGAATAAAACCAAAAACTTAAGTTTCTGCAATGCCTGTCAATTTGGCAAAAGTCATTTGTTACATTTTGAGTCTGTTCCAACAAAAACAACAGAGCCTCTTCAACTCTTATATGCTGATCTTTGGGGGTCCCTCACATGTTACTTCCACTCAGGGTTACTCTTATTACTTATCAATTTTAGATGACTTTAGCCGGTTCACATGGATCTTTCCTCTCACTGTAAAGTTAGATGCACTTCAAGTCTTCACCATTTTTAGAAGTTTTATTGAAAAACACTTGCATAAGCATATCAAAACAGTTCAGACAGATTTGGGAGGGGAATTTAGGAGTTTTTCTTCTTATCTTGCTCAACATGGCATTCAATTTAGGCACCCTTGTCCTCATATTCACCATCAAAATGACAGAATATAGAGAAAACACAGACATATTGTTGATGTTGGTCTCACTCTGTTAGCTCAAGCAAAGTTACCACTAAAATTCTGGTGGAATGCTTTTCACATAGCTGTTTTTCTCATCAATAGGTTGCCTACACCAACCTTGCACAATCTTTCTCCTTATCAAAAGCTTTTCCATCAAACACCAGATTATATTTTTCTCAAAACCTTTGGTTGTGCCTGCTATCCTTATCTTAGGCCCTATAATAGACACAAATTTGATTTTAGATCCAGTAGATGTGTCTTCATTGGCTACAGCTCCCATCATAAAGGCTATCTCTGTCTTCATTCCTCTGGTCGAGTATATATCTCCAATCATGTAATCTTTGATGAAAGTTTCTTTCCATATATGTCTGGTTCTGATTTTTCTTTTGTTACTCAATCTTGTTCTTCCACAGATACAGACTTAAATTCCTCTACTGTCTATGATTCTTCTTTTACTCATATTCATCTACAATATTCTCCTCTGTAATCTCCTTTAGCAAATGATCCCTCAGCTTCTTCATCAGCAGCACCTAGAGAGGTACATTCTCCTTCTCATCATCTGAAAATCATTCTAGCCCACACCAATTATCTGACACTCAACCCTGACTGTACTACAACAACCACTTCATGTAATACCTGATGCACCACCAGTAGGCCATCCAATGATCACCAGATCCAAAGCTGGTATTTACAAGCCAAAATCATATCTTGCTGCACTTTTGGTCACCCATTCATAACCTACCTTTGTTTCCCAAGCAATATCTAATCCAAAATGGTTTAAGGCAATGCAAGAGGAGTATCAAGCTCTTCAAACCAATCATACTTGGGATTTAGTTTTGCCTCCAGCACCTGTTAAAGTAGTAGGAAGTAAGTGGGTTTTCAGAATAAAGTACAATTCTGATGGCATTCTTTCTCGATATAAAGCAAGACTAGTGGCTAAGGGCTTTCATCAGCCCATGGAGTCGATTATACAGAAACTTTCAGTCCAGTTGTGAAAGCTTCAACAATTAGAATAGTATTGAGTTTAGCTGTTATGAACAAATGGGTGCTTAGACAAGTAGATGTCAACAATGTCTTCTTAAATGGTATTTTAGCTGAGGATGTGTATATGGCACAGCCTGAAGGTTTTGCTGATCTTACTAAGCCTAATCATGTCTGCAAACTCAAGAAGGCTATCTATGGATTGAAGTAGGCTCCCAGAGCATGGTTTGACAGACTCAAGACCACTATGATAACTCAATGGGGTTTTCTGAACTCCAAATCTGATAGCTCACTCTTTTATAAGTGGGAAAATGGCCATATACTGTTTACTTTGGTGTATCTTGATGATATCATAATTACTAGTTCTAACTATCAGCTGGTTCAGCTAGCCATTCGTAATATGCAGACTGCTTTTACCTTAAAAGACTTGGGGGAACTGAACTATTTCCTTGGGATTGAAGTATAAAAAGCTGCAACTGGTTTTTATCTTTCTCAAGCCAAGTATATAGCTGATCTCTTGGCCAAGTATGCTATGGCAGATTGTAGCTCGGTGCCTACTCCAATGTTTACAGGACATTCTCTTACAAGAGGTTCAGGGCCACCTATTGCCAATGCATCTCAGTATAGGAGTATCATTGGTGCCTTGCAGTATTTCACTTTAAGAAGACCTGAGATAGCTTTCTCTGTCAATAAGCTCAGCCAATTTCTGTCTTCACCAACAGCAGAACATTGGGAAGCATGCAAGAGACTTTTAAGGTATTTAAAGGGGTCAATTCATTTTGGGTTACATTTTTACCACTGTGGAATGTTACAAGTGAACTGTTTTAGTGATTCTGATTGGGCATGTGACAAAGATGATTGAAAATTAGTTGCTGGATATGCAGTTTATCTTGGTTCCAATTTAGTTTCCTGGTGTTCTAAAAAATAACCAGTGGTTTCAAGATCCAGTACTGAAGCTGAATACAGAGCATTAGCTCAAGCCACATCTGAAGTTATTTGGATTCAATCTTTACTTAGTGAACTGAATATTACTCTTCATACAGCACCTATCATGTGGTGTGATAATCAAGGAGCTATAGCATTGGCTTATAATCCTGTTTATCATGCTAAAACCAAGCATGTTGAACTAGATATTCATTTTATCCGAGAGAAAGTTGCTGCCAAAAAGATTGTTGTGCAGTTTGTTCCAAGTGAAGATCAAACAGCAGATGTGCTTACCAAACCACTAACTTTTGATCAGTTCCATTATCTTCACAGCAAGCTAAATGTTCATCCAGGACAGTTTAGCTTGAGAGGGGATGTTTCAGAGCATGAGCATGATTAGAAGTTATGAGGATGAGTTCACCTAATAATTTCCTAGCTGACGTGGAACAATCTGTTAGCCAGTTTAGTGTTATTGTTAACTAATTCGTTATGAATGTATAGTGGCAGTAACAAACTAAAGTCAAGATATTTTCAATGTATAAATACAAAGATCCTGAGCATAATTTGTATCATGTTAAGATTCAAATAAATTCTAGATTCTTCTTCATCTATTTTCTTTATTTCTTGTTTCAACTTTCTCTGACTTTCTTGTTAATCAAACACACAATATTACAAATTCTTTCATTATAATGCATCTTTATTCTCCAAAACATACCAGAGAGGATAGGCAGAGAGTTAAGGACCAAGTCAAACTAGAGGACACTTTTAAGGCCAAAGATAATTTGGAAGGCGGGCAACTCCCGTAATAGAAATTGTGTGCCTCCGATACCAGTGACAAGTTGCGTGGCGCCTTGAGAAAGGCAAGAGAAGATGGTTCGTCTTGGGCCAGTAATGAGTTAGGCTGCGAGGGAACTTCTTTTATGACAAAAAGCAAACGTGGAGAAAATAAAGAATCCTATGCTGAGGACGAAGGTACATCTCATACTTTTTATTCCCATATTGATTCGGAGACCACTATTACTTCTCTAATCGACAAATGCTTTTAAGCTCTAGATTTTCAGTTAGAGAAGTCTCCTTATAAACCCAACATCCAATATTAGACCTAGAGAGTTGATCTCAAAGTCTGTCAAAGTCCCCATTGCTGAAACAGTTGTTCTTCCAAGGGACACTGGTAAGTAGGTTTTGGGTTGATTTGGGGGTTTGGTTAATGCTACTCTCATTTCTTGCTTACTCCGATCCATCTCTTTTTTCTAGTAAGGATGTATTCTATTTTTCATTACCTTTGTGGTTTCATGAAGGTCTTTTGTTTATGTGTTTTTTTTTTCACTACTGGAAAACATGTAATAAATAATGAAAAATAACTATTACAGAAGGAGGAAAATAACTATCATAGAAAGAGGTGTATGACAGATAATTTATCAATCATTTATGTCACTATCATTAATTTATGATAGAATTTTTCTCGTCATAAATTTATAATAGTTTTAAATAGTCATATGTATATCACACTATTTTTAGTGGGAAATTCAAAACTGTTTGAATATCTTTTATTTTTGAAAATCTTTTGGTGGAAAAATTTTTATTATTTCAAGAAACATTATTTAAAATTATTTTTTTGAATTTTATTATTGTTAGAATGGAATTAAATTTAATATTAATATTATTTAAATTGTATTATTTATTTTGTAAATTCGTAAATTTTACAATTTTTTAAAATTTAATTTTTAAATAAAAAATAGTATATCAAATAAAATCCAAAGTACAACCAAGCATCTAACAAATCAAAAGTTACATCCAACAAAATAATCAAATATCTAATATAACAAAAATTACATCCACCAATTACATCATAAAATCCATTTAACCAGACAAACCACATCAGTTGTTCAGGTATTCATACTACATTAGCCTGAAATTTTGTAAGATATCTTTAATCGTTTCAGTGTTGTAGTAATGTGACCTTCAAGCACAACAAGAGAAGCCATTCTTTTGAGCCGGTAATCCTTTCAATCTTTATCATAATACCAATTTAGTTATTTAGAATATATTTTTGCTAAAAAAAAGAAAAAAAATTAAAACAGTAAGCGATGTAATTATAAGGTAACTTGTACATCTATCATAATATTCAAGTGGCATGCAAGCCGCTTCCATCCTAATTTTAACCAATATTAATCCCATAATACTACTCAAAAAGCCTAGCAAATACAACATAAAAACATAGCCATTGTCTCCCTTATCAAGGGGCCACTAATCTAAAGTAGCACACACGGAATTATTATCAATTTGTGCTACTGAAAATGTTTCATTAATGAAAAAAATGCCTTCAATAAACATTTGCAGACGTTTTTGTGATGGATGAATGTTTATAAAGCTAATCAAAATGCTACTCCAGCTTACAGGAAAATCGTACTAATAATTATTTAGATCTTACTTAGATTGGTACTTTATATTTTTGTTAGGGTATAAGCTCCTTTAGCTTATGAGTAAAAGCCTAAACAACATCGTATGCCTAAAAAAGAAGTTAAAAAATGGATGAAACAAGTCGAACAAATTGAAGTACAATACCTTGTACAAATTTCAGTATTGCAACAACTGAGCATTTGGTAAATTGCAAAGATCCAATGTTTATCCTACCTGTAAATAAAATGTTAGTTAAATTTTTCTAATTAATAACCCAACTTTAAGAATTCTGTTAAAATGTGATGCATATCAATCAAATAAAGCAAAGCAAAGCCAAGTGTAGTAATCATATGCTGAGCCAAAATAAGGTGGAAAATTAAGGATAGCTGTTGATTCATCAAATGACCACCTAAGAGCATTATAAATGTGGCATAATGAAGCTTGTAAGGAGCGGTGGATCATTCACTATAAATAGAGGCCTTTGCTTCAGTAAATTGTATGTCCCAAAATAAAAGAAAATAAACTAGATAAAGCTTTAACAAAAGCTACTATTCTTAATTACGGAAATAAAAAGTTTCTTTTTCCAATTTCAATGTTTTAATATTTGTTTTTTATGCCTGCTCATTTAATTTATGCTTCAAAATTGTAATAGCAGGAGCCGACCAGTTCAATAGTACAACCATTACATAATATACATTAATTATCCACATAATTAATATAATATACGCTAAGTAATCCATTTGAAATGGCTGTAATAGAACTTACGTTGAACTATCAAATTAGAATAGGACATATTGGTTTGCTGCATTAAATTAGGAAAACATTTATAGTAGGCTGCTAAAAATTCCGATTATAGATTAAGTGATGGCATTCTGGAAGTTAAACATGAAATGTTTATCTCAAATTTTCAAATTCTATAAAAATATTGGAGTTGCAAGAATCTTTTTCACTTACAAAAACTGTAAAGTTATAGTATTTCCCAGTAAAGGAGTGATATAACTAGATATCGTTCGTGAAGTCATATATATCAAGCATCAAGCCTAAACACCATGTTGCAAGAGAGAACCAATCTGCATCACCGCCATCATGTGTATCCAGGGGCGAATTTCCTATAAAAAGAAGCACATAAAAATGTTGCATACAAAAATACAGCAAGAATTTATTACTCAACAAATGGTAAACAAACTGATAGAATACAAGAAAAATGTTTTTCAACATACTTCATCACGTTAACTCCTAACAAATTTATAATTGATTATCAAAAAAAAAATTCACTTAAATCTTTTAGTGTTTCAAATTAAAAAATATAAACTACACTTGTTGATTCTAATCAAACTACTCATACCATTCATGAATCTCTAAAAGATTTAATTCAACAGAAAATTAATCATTGTAAAAAACCCATTGAACCTAACCTAATAAAATCCCAAAAATAAGATAATTTCAAAATTTAATTAGTTAATTCACATGAATTGCAGAGAGAGAAAACTCATCTCTAGTAGAAGATCAAAGTTATGGAAATGCAAAAGAGAGATAAATTAATATGTATCAATCAACTAATTAATCTATGTTTTGGCTCCTAAGACAACAAGAAAAAAATTAAAGCTAGGGTTCGGGTTGATCACTCGTTTTACAATTACTCAATGGTTGTTGTTTCCATAGGAAGTTAGGGTTTCTCCAGTGCGATGACAAATGATTAATTTCTCAGCCACAGTTTCTACGACGAGGTGGCAAGGTGGTTTTTGAGGAGCTAAATGATTGATTTTCGACTTCAAAGAATGACAATGAGAGTCAGCAGTGACATGGCGGAGATGGGGGGGCATGACAGCTAGGGTTTTCATTGAGTGGTAGCAAAAAGGGATTTCGTAGGATGCAGCAGGGTTTTCTTGGAAAGGTTTGAGAGGTTGAGAGTATTGACTGGGGGTTTTAACACTTAGAAAAAATTGTTGCATTTTTTTTCAAGTGAGTAAAGGTGGTAAAACGGTAAGCTCTGCTTTTAGTTCTGTAATTATTTTTAACATTTAGAAAAAAAAATTTAATAAGTACCAAAAACAATAGCGTTTTGCTGGTGTTACAAGGAAACTCAATTAATAGTGGTAAAACGATAGCGTTTTCTCTTTTTTCTTAATTATTAAAATGCACCGTTTTGTTTTCAAATAAAATAATACATTAAATTTGGTTGAAACATGGTCAAAATCATTTTTCTTTCACAATTTCTTGATAGATCAAATTTCTATCATGATTCTATCATAAATTCGTGATAGAAAATAATTTTATCACAAAACCATCCTTAATCTATGATAGATTTAGAATAGATATCACAAGTCTGTCATATTGTTATGATATAAGCCATTGCCTAGAATCTATTACAAACTGTCTGTCATTTATTATAAGTTTTCTTGTAGTATTTTTTTTTTTTTGGGACAGTTGGGAGTAAATATCAGTGGTTTATAAAACTAAAGATTTTCTGGAATCCTAATAAGTGCAAACAAACCGATGTCGGGGATTCTTTATAGAAAAAGGCAAAGGCTATAAATTCAAATTTCTACTTTTGCAAAACACTGGAGGGATATCTATTCTATCCTTAATAGAAAAGAGATAATTTTACCCTTACCCAATTTCATTGGAAGGGGAAGTGGGCTGGACTTGAACCTATGTAATTAAAGAGCACTCAAACTCTGAGTTCATGGGTTATGCTAATAGGCAACAAGCTCATTGGCGATTTATTTATTCATGTTGAAATTTCTTTTGCTAAGACATAGGTCTGGAGACTTATAAGAGATGCGCCTTATAAAAACCCTATTTCGATGTCAAGGGAAGGAAGAAAAGCACTAGAAGACAATGCTCATGCTTCTTTAAGACTGGGTTTTAGTGTACCCTAAGGGGACTGTCTCTAGAGCTCCTCAGTTGAGTCCTCTCCCTTCTGCAGTGGGTTTTGAAGGATAGCCCTAGGGGTGTTCAGAATCCAATCCGATCTGCTCAATCCGTCTGATTCACAAAAATCTGATCCGTAAAAATCTGATTTATGGATTGGTGGATTGGATTAGATTAGAAATTTGAAAATCGGCAGTCGATAGATTAGATATGGATTTACTTCTGTAAATCCATAAAAATCCATGAATCTACAAAAAATAAAATTTATTTATTTATTTATTTAAAAAATAAAACTTATAAATGTGTCATTACTATTTACTAATAAAAAAATAAGTTAGAATATAGTTACATTAACACTATACATATCTTATCCGGTAATAATATATAATAAAGATAATTAAATAACTGA
The DNA here is from genome assembly GCA_030449075.1 of Murraya paniculata. Taxonomy (NCBI): domain Eukaryota; kingdom Viridiplantae; phylum Streptophyta; class Magnoliopsida; order Sapindales; family Rutaceae; genus Murraya; species Murraya paniculata. Next base: position 303,018 of record JAEVFN010000065.1, read on the forward strand.
ATAATTAAATAAACAAATATAGCTTTCTAAACAGTTAATTTTTATAATTTTAGTTATTTTCATGTATTCATTTAAACAAATGAGATTTGTTCTTTTCACTATGTTATATTTTTAAAATTTGACTATATTATTCTAACTTTATTTAGACACTTAATTTATTTTTATATTATTTTTTATTTAATTAGTTCGTAAAATAAACGTAATTAAAAAATTTTAATCCGTAAAATGGTGGATTGGATATGGATTGCGTCAAATCCGCATTTGATCCACAGACATATGGATTAGATTTGGATTGAATTCGTCAATCCGTGGATTAGATTAGATTAAAATTTACAATCCATAAAATCATGGATCGGATATAGATTGATATCCGATCTGTAAAATCCAATCCACGAACACCCCTAGATAGCTCAACGTTTTATAAACCCTTTTCCGGCAAGCCAATTTTAGACATTTTTCCTCTCCAAGAGGATCTGGCGGCGTGGTTGGCAATTTGGTTTAGTCTCTAGAATATAACAAATAAAGATATCCAATTTACTTGTTGGATCCTTAATCTAAGGTTGGGCTTGTATGTGAATAATTATATATTGCAGACTGTCATATATAATTAAGCCCAATTAAAAGTGATATATTAAGATTTTCGGTATTATGTACTTTAATGTATCTAATAGAGTGTGGGTCTTTAATGTGTAGAGACCTAATGGTATTCTAATTCTATGATGGGCAGAATTAGGAATACCTAATGACAATAGAAAAAAAGTGTCTATATAAGTGGTCATGGTCTCCAGGTCACATATATCTTTTATTTTTTCTGATATTCCATCATCAGAGAGAGAGAGAGAGAGCAGTGAGAAACTTAAAGGATTCTCTAGGAGAATGTATTGATCGAAGGCCAACCACACAACTCCAGAGAGCAATTCAGCGTTATGGATTCAAGTAAGCTTCCACACATTTTCTAATTGATTTTTGGTAATACAACATGAATCTGACTGGGTTATGGGTGGTGGTTTTCGCCAAAAGATTTTTTGCTATAACAAGTGGTATTAGAGCCTCTTCATGTTGAATAATTGAGAATTGAATTTATTTTTTTATTAATGATTAAATCTCTGGTGTTCTCGAATTTAGTAATACCAGAATTGTTAAAATTATTGAATTTGAGAACAAATCCGTAGTTTTTTTTTTGAAAATTCAGATTTACAATTTAAAATTAAAAAATTTTGGATTCAAGATTTTGTGACCAGCAGTTCTTGGTGACGTAGCCGCGCCACCATGTTGTGGCAGCCAGTGGAAAAGCGACGGCCATGATTGCTGCATCGAGAAAAAAAAACAACCAAAAGAATAAAGAACAAAAAAAAAAAAAAACAAAGGTGGATGGCTTCCGGCCAAGCAAGCCTGTTCAACAAGTTAGTTGCGGTCACCACATCGCGGCGGCTTGGTTAAAGCGGCAGCCATGGCCACCACCTAAAGCAAGAAGAAGAGTGGCGGCATGGCAGCCACATGGAAGAGGAAAAGAAAGAAAAGAGAATTAGGGCTTCACAGTGTACATCATGGAGGTCCCTGAGATATTTTAAAATTCGTTTTGGATAGAATAATTATAAAATTTCTCACTTAAGTCCTAAAATTTTTTAGGCTTAATGAAACTAAATTTTGAGCCCAACAAAATAGGCTTGATGGATTAAAATGTAAAGTTTAAGGTTTAGCCTATTAATATATATATATATATATATATATATATATATATATATATATATATATATAGTAGTGTTCCAATTAGGGATCCCTGACTTTATCGAGGCACATGGTCTTTGAGGACTCCTTTGCCTTTGTCTTTTCGCCGTGGCGGCATTATCTGTTTTGGAGAAATTCTCTGGTCAGAAAATCTGGAACAGAATTTTTGTCACCTTTAATATATTCAATGTCAAAATCAAAGATACTTAAAATGGCTTGCCATCGTGCAAAAATCTGTTTTGATGCAATGTTTTAAACATTTTTTTCCAAAACGTGTTTTGCAGCCTTGCAATCAATTCTAAGTAAAAAGTTTTTATTTAACAAATCGCTTTGAAATTTAGATATGCATAAAACAATAGATAAAATTTCTTTCTTAATAGTAGAATAGTTCTTTTGGCAATCATTCCAATGGGCAGAAACATATTGTACTATTTGTTCTTTGTTATTTTCTACTTGTTTTAGTATCCCACCATAGCCTAGATCAAATGCATCAGTTTCTACAATTTTAGGCAATGCAGGATTAGCAAGAAACAAGCATGGGATTTATTTTACAGCACTCTTTATTAATTTAACTGCTTTAGTGTGTTCTTCAGTCCATGCAACATGATTCTTTTTAAGTCTATCATGTAAAGGTTTTGAAATCCTATTAATATTAGGACAAAAATCCAGAACATAGTTTAAACTTCCAAGAAATCTCTGCAGTTGAGTTTTATTTAAGATCCTGTCAGGAAACTTATCAGCAAAAGCAAGAGATCTCTCAATAGGAGTAATGGTTCATTTGAAGATGTAATGGCCAAGGAACCTGATCTTTATTTGAAACAAAGATACTTTAAAACTAGAAATAGCTAATCCAGCTTTTCTGGTAGCAAGATAAAAAGTCTTTAGATGTTTGAAATGTTGATCAATGGTTTGGGAAAAAAATCAACACATCATCAATGTAAACACTGCAGAATTCAGAATAAGGGTTATAAATATCATTCATAATCCTATGGGATTCTAAAGGTGCATTCTTTAAACCGAATGGCATAACAGTCTATTCATATTGTCCAAATGGGACAGTAAAGGCAGTTTTATAACGGTCTTTAGAGTGAATTTGTATTTTCCAAAAACCAGACTTCATATCAAATTTAGAGAATATGAATGCAGAATGGAGTTTTTGAAGCAAATCTTTTTTATTAGGTATGGGGTACCTAATCCATTGTAGGGCTTTATTAAGGGGCTTATAATTTATGACTAATCTAGGTGTTCCTCTTTCTATCTCTGAATTCTTATTCACATAAAAAGCGGCACAAGACCAAGAAGACCTAGATTTGACAATGAGTCATTTGGACTCTAAATCTTTTATTTCATTTTTACAATGTTGTTCCAATTCCATATTCATTTGAATTGGACGTGCTTTAGTAGGAATTTATTTTTCATCAAAAGAATTTTCATAGGGCAAATCTACCATGTGTTGTTTTCTATTCCAGAAGGCAGATGGTAAATCAGCACAAATTTCTCTTTCAATGAGAGTTTTAAAATCAGAAATTTTTCTCTTTATAAAGTCATTGTGTAAATTGTTTTCAATTCTTCGTAGACTCAAATCCTTTTGCAAATGAATCAAGTTATTTTGTTTAGATTTGAGAAGGGTATTAATCTGGTTCTGGTAAATAGAACATGCTTTAACAATATTTAAATTTCTTGTTTTAGGCTTTTCTATGAAAGGGAAAATAAATTTTTTATTTTTTACTTTAAATGATATACTATCATAATTAACAGTATATGGGGTTATCAGGTTTATGAATGGAGTTCCTAGAATGACAGTATGATGGATGTCATTTGTCAAGAGAAAGGAAGTCCTGAATTCGAAACCATTAATATGTATAGAGGCATCAACTTTTGATTTGATTTTTAGTTTTGAATTATTTACGGCAGAAAGTCTTTCTTTTGTTTCTTCATGAAACATTCTAGGGACAATATCTTCTTTGATGCAATTTAAATCAGCACCAGTGTCAAAAAGGGCAATGGTGTCAATTTTAAATTCTTTAGAAATAACTAATGTGATTTTAATTAAATATTTTCTGGTAGTGATTTGTTTAAAAACAAACAGGAAATCATTGGGTATAGATTGAATGTTTTCAAGGCTGGGAGTCCTTCTTTTAAAGAAGTTGGGCTTTTTATAAGGCTTTGAGGGCTTTTTATAAGAAGATTTTCTAAATTCTCGGAAGGGTTTCTTATGACTTCTGGATTTGTAATGTTTTTTGTAAGGTTTTGAAGAACATTTACCATTACAATCTTTGGAAGTGGAAGTTTTAAAGGGGTCATAATTGAATTGCTTACAGAAACTCCCTAGTTCTTGTTTAGACTTTCTAAGCTCCCATTTTAGGCGTTTTTGAAGTTTTATATCTTGACATATTTTTAGGCCTTCCTTATTTATGAAACTAACTAGTTCTCCGTAAGTGAGTTCATCATAAGGAATACGATTGTCATAAAGGGCTTTAAGTTGAATTCCTTAACATTTTCTCCCAAAAGAGTGGGTAAACCTGCTAGGAATTTTTCTTTCCAAGTCATATGATTTGCATCATCTCTTAGAAATAGTCGAGTAAAGAAAGTAGTTTTATAACTTTGAAAATCACTGAGTTTTCTACACCTGAGATTGTATAATAACTCAGCATTTTTCTCACGAAGGTGAGTAGGGTCACCTATAAAATGCAGGGATATGGTGAGGATGAGAGTAGCTACAGCATCCTGTATAGGATTTCCGTATTCGTCCAAGATAGGCGTCCTATCCTCATCTGTCTGAATAGCATTTAAAATGTCTAATTGTTGCTGTTTGGTAAGGAGATGGTCCCACCAACCTTTAAGTTGACCCGTAAAACCTGCAATGAGGATCTCTGCAATGGCTCTATCAGAGGTTCCTGATTGGGTCTTATAGGCATTGGCTGCCATGGTCATTTGTTGCAACAATCCTAGGATATTATATTCAGACATCCCATCTATATTCCACTCATAGACAGAGGATGCATTAAATCGGGACTGATTTAATGCACTAGGTCTATTATCTATGATGAGATCAGGAGGAGATCTAACTGTAGGAAGGGCTAACTCCCAATGTATTTTATTGGTTTTGGGATCATCTTTAAATTCTTCTTTAAAGGCTTCTATGTCTGAAGATGCTATAGAAGATTGGTCTTGTTCAAGTACACCAATTTTACTAGATTAGGCACTATCTGGGGCTATTTGGACTTTGGAAGTAGAAGCAGAAGAGGGAGATCTAGTCTCTATACCTCAGAGGATAGTAGCAGATTTTAAAGCAGATCTGATATAGAAGATCAGTTTGCAGATCATAAAATCATTCAACCTTAAAATCTATGCTTTAAATTAATTTACAGAACTTTAAACATTCATTCAAGGCTTTAAAATAAAATCATTACAAACTTGTCATATGCTTTAAAATTAAAGGATCAAAAGCTTACATTTGAATATTGGAAGTTGCAAGATTTATAGAAGATTATTTTCAAAATCAAAAATCAAAAGCCAAGAAATTTTTCTTGATGCCTGGATTGATTTTCAACCAGAGAGAGAGACAGAGAGACAAAGAGAGATTCAAATTTTTTCGGATGCCTTCAACTGAGAGTTAATGGGAACTATATACCCAACATCCTTACAATAAGGAAATGATACTATCTTCACGTGGGTAGGACCAGAGGCATCTTGTCTAGATCCGGAAAATCCGCAAGTGGAGAAGGCATCTAAAATAATGCTATCTTCACGTGGGTAGGACCAGAGAGGAAAGTCTTTTGGGCTTTTGTGTCTTGAATAGAAGGGCTAAGATGACCCATTGATGAAACCATTTGAGGATTATGGCCTCAGTTAATTTTGACTGTTCATCAAATTTTGACCACCATTTGACTTTGAAGGTTCTTTGAAGGAGTGTTTGGGAATCTTGGGTATGGTAACGGAGGCTCCACATTCAAACCCAAAGAAAGAAGAATTTTGAACAGAAATAGAGAAAATGAGGAAATCTTTTCTCATACTCTGAAGGAATATAATGGGCTTTAAATAGGTTTAAACAGTTGATGGCATTTGGAGTTAGTATTTCGGGTCTTGGGCCGAAATAGTTCCACCACTGTTGGAACCAATTTGGAAGACTTTGTACAGTTATCTTCGAATTGAAGAAGAATAACCATGAATGGATCTTTTTTGGGTTTTGGATAAAGAAAGTATTAAACCAAGCCTGTTGGTAGTCCCAATAGGAAAAAGACAAGTAATGGTTTAAACTCTTTTGAAAATTGGTGGGAAAAGATTTTGTTTTATGGAGTTGGTCACCCCATTGCTTTGGACTTAAGACTTTAAGGATAGTAGCCGTAGAGCAGGCTGGCTCAGAATGAGACTTACTAAGGAAAAAGTGTTTGAACTTTACAGACTCAGTGACCTCAAGAATACTTTGGTAGAAAGGTTGGGGTTTTGATAAATCCCATGGTTTGAAAAACCAACCTTTCGGGAAAATCTTTAAAATTGCCTGAAATGGATCAGAATGATAAAACCTATCTTCAACAGATAAGATGTTTTGTTGATAGGTTTTATTAATCCACTCCGAGGACTTTGGTGAAAGCTTTGTTTGAGAAACAACTACTTGGGAAGAAAAGCTTTCACTGGGAATAATAGCTTTAGAAGAAGATGGTTTTGAAATTTCTTTAGAAATAGATTTTCCTTCCTCAGATTCATGAGAAAGAGATTTGCTTTTAGAAATGCTTTGTAGGGCGAGCATGAGCTCAGGGGATTTAGTAATGGAGGTCATCCATTCTTTTACCTGTTCATCAGAGGCAATGGCTTGAGATTCTTCTTCCTAGATCATATCAATCCAAGACTTTATTGGCATTGCTGAGGACAACAATTTTTCTTTAGGTGGAAGTTCTTTAGAAGGGGTTTGAGGCACAGGGTCTTTGAGGACTCCTTTGCCTTTGTCTTTTCGATGTGGTGGCATTATCTGTTTTGGAGAAATTCTCTGGTCAGACAATATGGAACAGAATTTTTGTCACCTTTAATATATTCAATGTCAAAATCAAAGATACTTAAAATGGCTTGACATCGTGCAAAAATCTGTTTTGATACAATGTTTTGAACATCTTTTTCCAAAACGTGTTTTACAGCCTTGCAATCAATTCTAAGTGAAAATTTTTTATTTAACAAATCGCTTCAAAATTTAGATATGCATAAAATAATAGATAAAATTTCTTTCTTAATAGCAGAATAGTTCTTTTGGCAATCATTTCAATGGGCAGAAACATATTGTACTATCTGTTCTTTATTATTTTCTACTTGTTTTAGTATTCCACCATAGCCTAAATCAGATGCATCAGTTTCTACAATTTTAAGCAATACAGGATTAGTAAGAAACAAGCATGGGATTTCTTTTACAGTACACTTAATTAATTTAACTGCTTTAGTGTGTTCTTCAGTCCATGCAACATGATTCTTTTTAAGCCTATCATGTAAAGGTTTTGAAATCCTATTAATATTAGGAAAAAAAATCCAGAACATAGTTTAAACTTCCAAGAAATCTCTGCAGTTGAGTTTTATTTAAGATACTATCAGGAAACTTATCAGCAATAGCAAGAGATCTCTCAATAGAAGTAATGGTTCCTTTGGAGATGTAATGGCCAAGGAATCTGATCTTTGTTTGAAACAAAGATACTTTAGAACTAGAAATAGCTAATCCAGCTTTTCTGGTAGCAAGATAAAAAGTCTTTAGATGTTTGAAATGTTGATTAATGGTTTGAAAAAAAATCAACACATCATCAATGTAAACACTGCAGAATTCAGAATAAGGGTTATAAATATCATTAATAATCCTTTAGAATTCTGAAGGTGCATTCTTTAAACCGAATGGCATAACAGTCCATTCATTTTGTCCAAATGGGACAGTAAAGGCAGTTTTATAACGGTCTTTAGAGTTTTAATGAGAGTTTTAAAATCAGAAATTTTTCTCTTTATAAAGTCATTGTGTAAATTGTTTTCAATTCTTTGTAGACTCAAGTCCTTTTGCAAATGAATCAAGTTATTTTGTTTAGATTTGAGAAGGGTATTAATCTGGTTCTGGTAAACAGAACATGCTTTAATAATATTTAAATTTCTTGTTTTAGGCTTTTCTATGAAAGGGAAAACAAATTTTTTATTTTTTGCTTTAAATGATATACTATCATAATTAACAGTATATTGGGTTATCAGGTTTATGAATGGAGTTCCTAGAATGACAGTATGATGGATGTCATTTGTCAAGAGAAAGGAAGTCTTGAATTCGAAACCATTAATATGTATAGAGGCATCAACTTTTGATTTGATTTTTAGTTTTGAATTATTTACGGCAGAAAGTCTCTCTTTTGTTTCTTCATGAAACATTCTAGGGACAATATCTTCTTTGATGCAATTTAAATCAGCACCAGTGTCAAAAAGGGCAATGGTGCCAATTTCAAATTCTTTAGAAATAACTATGTGATTTTAATTAAATATTTTCTGGTAGTGATTTGTTTAAGAACAAACAGGAAATCATTGGGTATAGATTGAATGTTTTCAAGGCTTTGTTCTCCATTATCACTATCAGGTTCTGAAATTTCTTTATCATTATCTTCTTGTAATTGTCTTTGTAAGAGAAGTTGAATGGTTTTAGAATCATTCTTTTGTTTCTCTTTTAAGTCTTTTATTTCAAGTTTAATTTCTTTGATTTCTTTCGGAAGATCTTGAATGGAAGGAATTGTCTTTTTTGTGTTCTTTTTATCAAGAATTTCAGTAAGATCGTATGCATGCTTTTTATTACAGGGATTTTAGAGGGTTCATTTTTATCACTATGCTCAACAGTTTTTAGAAGCTTATCTAAATATTCTCTTTGCAGAGTAGGGTCAGAGATGTGCTTAACTAATTCAAGAAAAGTTTCTTGTTCTTTAGTCAACACATTAATTTTCTTTAAATAGGATTATGTATCAGAATCACTACTGTCTATAGAAGAGGCGTCAGAATCAACTAACTCATCAACCTAGAGGGGTTCATTGTCTCCAGTCATTGAGGATTCAGAGTTAGAGGATTCTATAAGGAGAGATGTTACTTTAGAAAGAATTTCTTCATCGAGACCAAGCTCATGAAGTTTTTTGTTCATTCTGCAGAATTTTACAATATGACCTTTCTTTCCACATTTGTAACAAGTAGCTTTTTTGTAGTTAAATGGGGCTTTATTCTTGGAGTCCCTTCTTTTAGAGAAGTTGGGCTTCTTATAAAGCTTTGAGCGCTTTTTATAAGAAGATTCTCTAAATTCTCGAAAGGGTTTTTTATGACTTCTGGATTTGTAATGTTTTTTGTAAGGTTTTGAAGAACACTTACCATTACAATCTTTGGAAGTGGAAGCTTTAAAGGGGTCATAATTGAATTGCTTACAGAAACTCCCTAGTTCTTGCTTAGACTTTCTAAGCTCCCATTTTAGGCGTTCCTGAAGTTTTATATCTTGACATATTTTTAGGCCTTCCTTATTTATGAAGCTAACTAGTTCTCCGTAAGTGAGTTCATCATAAGGAATACGATTGTCATAAAGGGCTTTAATTGAATTCCTAACATTTTCTCCCAAAAGAGTGGGTAAACCTGCTAGGAATTTTTCTTTCCAAGTCATATGATTTGCATCATTTCTTAGAAATAGTCGAGTAAAGAAAGTAGTTTTATAACTTTGAAAATCACTGAGTTTTCTACACCTGAGATTGTGTAATAACTCAGCAGTTTTCTCACGAAGGTGAGTAGGGTCACCTATAAAATGTAGAGATATGGTGAGGATGAGGGTAGCTACAGCATCCTGTATAGGATTGCCGTATTCGTCCAAGATAGGCGTCCTATCCTCATCTGTCTGAATAGCATTTAAAATGTCTAATTGTTGCTGTTTGGTAAGGAGATGGTCCCACCAACCTTTAAGTTGACTTGTAAAACCTGCAATGAGGATCTTTGCAATGGCTCTATCAGAGGTTCCTGATTGGGTCTTATAGGCATTAGCTGCCATGGTCATTTGTTGCAACAATCCTAGGATATTATATTCAGACATCCCATCTATATTCCACTCATTGACAGAGGATGCATTAAATCGGGACTGATTTAATGCACTAGGTCTATTATTTATGGTGAGATCAGGAGGAGATCTAACTGTAGGAAGGGCTAACTCCCAATGTATTTTATTGGTTTTGGGATCATCTTTAAATTCTTCTTTAAAGGTTTCTATGTCTGAAGAGGCTATAGAAGATTAGTCTTGTTCAAGTACACCAATTTTACTAGATTGGGCACTATCTTGAGCTATTTGGAGTTTGGAAGTAGAAGCAGAAGAGGAAGCTTCTATTCAATCAAGTTGTTCTTTAATTGCTTTAGCAAAATCTGATTTTGAATTTTAAATAAGCTTTTGACTATGTTTCGAAACCTGAAAAGGTTTGAAAATAAGTTCTTTAAGCTTTTTCTCAGAATCAGATTTTGATGTGATTGGCTTGGCAATAGGAGAGATAATTACAGTAGACTGTTGGATTTGACTCTCTATCCTAGTCAATTGTTTTCCTAATGTATTTAGATTAGTATTACAGAAAGTATTCTGTTGAATAATACTATCTAAATTTGTCTCTATATTATTAGGCTTGTAAATTTTATAGGGAGAGGCTTTGATTTGATCGGGGGGTTCACCATGATTAATAGAAACACTCCTAAGAGGAGGATGTTCAGACTCAATGGTCCTATCACTATCAGAAAGAGTCCATTCGGGGATTTTCTTTCTAATAGTCACAGGGTTTGACTGCTTGAAAGGGTAGGAAATGTTATTGCCAGAAACATATATTTCAAACCAGTTAAAAAATAGAATATGAACTTTATGTAAGTTAACAAACTCATAATAAAGTTCTTGAATTTCTTTTCTTTGGCTTAAGAATTGTTTAAAAAACCAAAGTCTTTTTCTTTATTGCTTTCTGAATAAAAATCTTTATGGAGTAGGGTTTTGTCTAATTCAAAATCCTTTTCTAGAACATTTATAACATTTTCCGTGACCGCAGAAAATGTAGGAGAAGTTGGAGGAGAAGGTTCCTTCTCTTCCTGGCTTTGTTTTTGTTGACTACTAGTGTAGATAGGGTGAGGGACACTAGTGGTATAATCAACAGAGTTAATAGAGGAACTAGGTATATCTGATGTGGAAAACCTAGGTTGACTTTTTACAGGTTGGAAAGAAAGATTTACAACAGAAGGGATCTTTGAAAATTTCCTTTCTAATGGAGAAATACCAGAGGAAGAACCTCTGTCGGAGAATCTAGATGATGTAGATCTCCTAAAAGACAGTTTGACTTTACCATCAGAATACTGAGTCACATTTTGTAACTCTGTATTTGGCTCAAGTTGTTTTGGGATCACTGGTTCAGTAGCTCCTTCTAAAATCCATTCCTCGGGAAGGTTGGCATCCTTCCACCGGATTGCTTTAGGTATAACTGTATTAGCTTTAGACAAACCAGTCTGCAAAAGAAGAGTTTTTTCCCTTTTTGACTAATATTTGTGGTGCGTATTTGTGAACGCAGAAATCATGGCTTTATAAGATATTCTGAAAATTATGGCTATCGGTACAGATCCTTCAATCATGTGGTAATTATAAGTTTTGATCTGTAATATCATGTTTTTCAGAGTATTTTTATCTTTAAGTGAAACTGTTATGTTTGGATAACAGCTAAACGAAATGGGTCCTTTACAGAGGCTTGATTCAATACTGCTAAGTAAAGAATCATCAAAAGAGATGAATCTTGCATCTCTAAGAACGGCTAACATAGAGGTATTTAAACCTTCTTTAGTTAAAGGTTTTATTCCGACTTGGATTAAACCAATATGAACATAATTAAATTTCTTTTCTTTTAGATTCTTTAAAGACTGTTATGAAAACAAGTGAATTGTTTCAAAAGGTTTTGAATGTGTAATGTCTCTTTCTTCGGTCTTTATAACGTAATCATTCTTTAAAAAATCGAGCTTTTTAGTTTTATAGATCATGTCTTTAGTAATCTTTGGAAGTTCCCAACAATCAATTGCTTTATTAAAATCTTCAATTATAAATTCTTCTGAATTTATAACATTCTTTGAATCACTAGTTCTTCCAGAAGAAGAGCTAGAGAAGGAAGATGCTCTACAGAGCAAGGAATCCATATTCTCTAGACCTACACCAGACCTAGTTTTATAAGTGTGACTACAATCCAAGGCTAAGAATTGGTTTTACTGCCCTTCAACCCTTCGGGACTTACGACCAAAAACTACCAAGGCACCCAGAGGTAACACTCACCACACAAATAAAATTTTAATCTAACACAGGTTTTAAGAACACAAAATTCTTTACTCTATATTATACTATCCTCCCCGTGGCTCTGATACCAGAAGGAAATAGGATCGAAGGATGGATATGTTCAGGAAAATAAATAACTTTAAGACTGATAAAGCAAATAAATTATTGGTACGTGGCGTTGTTAGACCTGATCGGCGCAGAGAATTAACCTGCCTTTGGGATCATATCTGACTTAGAACAGATCTAATCTTGCACAATCGGGTTTCCAGCCGATATACCTGAAAATCTTTTTAATTAATTTTTAAATTTCTTTAAGCAACCCTAAGCAACACAAGGCTCAGAGATAATGTTAGATCTGGATCCCAGAAATAACACTCTGAATGGATGGAGGGAGAAGAGAATTACAACTGAGGGGAGAGATCTGGTCTCTATACCTCAGAGGATAGTAGTAACTCTTTCGAAAATGGGCGGGAAAAGATTTTGTTTTATGGAGTTGGTCACCCCATTGCTTTGGACTTAAGACTTTAAGGATAGTAGCCGTAGAGTAGGCTGGCTCAGAATGAGACTCACTAAGGAAAAAGTGTTTGAACTTTACAGACTCAGTGACCTCAAGAATACTTTGGTATAAAGGTTGGGGTTTTGATAAATCCCATGGTTTGAAAAACCAACCTTTCGGGAAAATCTTTAAAATTGCCTGAAATGGATCAGAATGATAAAACCAATCTTCAACAGATAAGATGTTTTGTTGATAGGTTTTATTAATCCAATCCGAGGACTTTGGTGAAAGCTTTGTTTGAGAAACAACTACTTGGGAAGAAAAGCTTTCACTGGGAATAATAGCTTTAGAAGAATATGGTTTTGAAATTTCTTTAGAAATAGATTTTCCTTCCTCAGATTCATGAGAAAGAGATTTGCTTTTAGAAATGCTTTGTAGGGCGAGCATGAGCTCAGGGGATTTAGTAATGGAGGTCATCCATTCGTTTACCTGTTCATCAGAGGCAATGGCTTGAGATTCTTCTTCCTAGATCATATCAATCCAAGACGTTATTGGCATTGCTGAGGATAGGGTCTTCTATGGTTTCTTGATTTGTAATGTTTCTTGTAAGTTTTTGTAGAACACTTACCATTACAATCTTTGGTGGTGGAGGCTTTAAAAGGGTCATAATTGAATTACTTACAGAAACTGCCTAATTCTTGATTAGATTTTCTAAGCTCCCATTTTAGACGTTTCTGAAGTTTCAAGTCTTGAAAAATCTTTAAACCTTCTTTATTGACAAAGCTGACTAGTTCACCATAGGTGAGGTCTTCATATGGAATACGATTATCATAAAGAGCTTTAATAGAATTTCTTACTTTCTCTCCTAAGAGGGTTGGTAAACCTGCAAGGAATTTTTCCTTCCAAGTTACATGATTTGCATCGTCTCTAAGGAAAAGCCTAGTGAAGAAAATGGTTTTATAGCTTTGGAATTCACTAAGTTTTCTACACCTTAAATTGTGTAGTAACTCAGCATTCTTATCTTTAAGGTGTGATGGGTCACCTATCAAATGTAGGGAAATTGTAAGGATCAGGGTGGCAACAGCATCCTGAATGGGGCTATTGAATTCATCACAGATGGGCGCTCCATACTCATCTGTTTGAATCGCATTAAGGATATCTAATTGTTGTTGTTTGGTGAGAAGATGATCCCACCAACCTTTAAGTTGACCAGTGAAACCAGCAATGAGAATCTCTGCAATAGCTTTCTCAGAGGTTCCTTGCTGTGTTTTATAAGCATTAGCTGCCATGGTCATTTGCTGCAACAATCCTAGAATGTTGTACTCAGATATACCATCAATATTCCACTCATAGACAGAAGATGCATTAAATCATGATTGGTTTAATGCGCTTGGTTTGTTGTCTATGGCCAAGTCTAGTGGAGAATTGACAGTAAGAAAGGCTAATTCCCAGTGGATTTTATTGGCTTCAGGAACAGTCTCATCTTTAAAGGCTTCTATATCAGAAGAGGCTATAGACATTTGGCTTTGTTCTCGTACGCCAATTTTGCTAGATTGGGCACTATCAAGAGCTATTTGGACTTTACTAGATGAAGAAGAAGAAGCTTCTATCCTATCTAGTCGTTCTCTAATGGCTTTAGCAAAATCTGATTTTGACTCCTGAACAAGCTTTTGACTAGTTTTCGAAACCTGGAAGGGTTTGAAAATAAGTTCTTTAAGCTTTTTGTCAGAATCAGACTTTAGAAAACTAATAGGAGAAACGACTATTGTTAACTTTTGGAATTGGTTTTCTATCCTAATTAACTGTTTTCTTATTATATTTAGGTTAGCATTACAGAAATTATTTTGTTGGATAATGCTACCTAAATTTGTTTCTGGATCATTAGTTTTATGGATTTTATAAGTTGAGGCTTTAATCTGAACAGGAGGGTCACCATGGTCAATGGTCAAACTTCTAAGAGGTGGATGCTAAGATTCTATAATCCTGTCACTATCAGAAAGATTCCACTCAGTAATTTTCTTTCTAACAGTGATTGGGTTTGATTGTTTAAAAGGATAAAAAATGTTGTTATCGGAAGTATACATTTCAAACCAATTAAAAAACAATATATGAACTTTATGCAAATTTACAAACTCATAATAAGCTTCTTGTATTTCTTTTCTTTGGTTTAAGAAATTTTTGAAAAACCAAAGTCTTTTTTCTTTGTTACTCTCTGAATAAAAATCTTTATGAAGAAGGGTTTTATCAAGATCAAAATCTTTTTCAAGGATACTGATTACATTTTCTGTAACTGCAGAAAATATAGGAGATGTCGGAGGAGAAGGTTCTTTCTCTTCCTGGCTTTGTTCATGTTAAGTGCTAGTGTAGACGGGATGGGGAACACTAGTGGTATAGTCAATAGAATGTATTGAAGAACTAGGTATATCCGATGTGGAAAACCTAGGTTGACTTTTTACAGGTTGGAAAGGAAGATTTACAACAGAAGGAATTTTTGAAAATCTTCTTTCTATTGAGGGGATACTACAGCTTGAATCTTTATCGGAGAATCTAGATGATGTAGATCTCCTAAAGGACAGTTTGACTTTACCATCAGAATACTGAGTCACATTTTGTAACTCTGTATTGGGCTCTAGTTGTTTAGGAATCACTGGATCAGTGGCTCCTTCTAGAATCCATTCCTCAGGAAGATTTACATCTTTCCATTGGATTGGCTTAGGAACAACAGTGTTGGCTTTAGACAGGTCAGTCTGCAAGAGAAGAGTCTCATCTCTTTTTGACTGAAATCGGTGTGGTGTATTAAACGCAGACTTCATGGCTTTGTAAGAAATTTTAAAAATCAAGGCAACTGAAACAGATCCCTCAATCATATGGTAATTATGGGTTTTAATTTGTAAAATCATGCTTTTCAGAATATTTTTGTCTTTTAAAGAAACTGTTATGTTCGGATAACAGCTAAAAGAGATTGGACCTTTATAGAGACTTGATTTTATACTACTTAGTAAGGAATCATCAAATGAGATGAATCTCACATCTCGGAGAACAACAAGAATAGAAGTATTTAATCATTCTTTAGTCAAAGGTTTTATGCTGACTTGTATTAAGCCAATGTGAACATAATTAAAATTCTTTTCTTTTAATCTCTTTAAAGATTGTTCTGAAAATAAGTGAATT
This sequence comes from Murraya paniculata, assembly GCA_030449075.1. Taxonomy (NCBI): domain Eukaryota; kingdom Viridiplantae; phylum Streptophyta; class Magnoliopsida; order Sapindales; family Rutaceae; genus Murraya; species Murraya paniculata. Next base: position 318,710 of record JAEVFN010000065.1, read on the forward strand.
GTTTCAAATGGCTTTGAAAGAGTTATGTCACGTTCTTAAGTTTTTATAACAAAATCGGTCTTTAGAAAATCAAGCTTTTTTGTTTTGTAAATCATGTCTTTAGAAATCTTTGGTAATTTCCAATTATCAATCGCTTTATTAAAGTCTTCAATTATGAATTCTTCTGAATTCACAACATTCTTTGAATCACTAGTCTTCCCGGAAAAAGAGCTAGAGAAAGATGATGCTCTACAGAGTAGAGAATCCATGTTTTAAAACCTATAAAACTCTAACCTATCAAACACCAGTACCCCCCTGGCTCTGATATATATATACATATACATATACATACTTACATACATACATATATATATATATATATATATATATATATATATATATATATATATATATATATATATATATATATATATATATATATATATAATATATATATATATATATATATATATATATATATATATATATGTATGTAAGTATGTATATGTATATGTATGTATATATCTATATATATATACACACACATATATATATACATATATATAAGTGTTGATTTGATATGTGGGTTGGTTCAGGATCCGATTCGGGTCAACCGAACAGGTCCATTCCTGAACTAGTCAATAGTTAACCGATCAATGGCCAATGTTGACTGTTGACTTTGATTGTTGACTAGTGACCCAAATTTTTTTTGTACAATTTTAAATTCGAATATTGGTAAGTTTATATATATTTTGAGATAAATTAATTGAAGCAACATGTCGCCAAAGTGACATCTCTTGTAGAAATTAATTTATTTTGAAATATAAAAGGTTATGTGTATGTAATTTCTGTAAATATCGATCGGCCCAAAGGAATGTCAATATTTAATAGAATTACATGAGCATCTATGGTAATAAACAAGTGATAATTATTCTATTTTACATGTGACCAATAGATCGGCCCAAAGGAAGATTTATTGTTTGACATGTTTTTATTATCAGCGTTTGATTACTGCACGGAGATATCACTTACAAGTTAATATTTTATCCAAAGATGAAATATTAATGGAGCGTCCGGTATCTTAAGATGAGGTTTACCTTTATTTGAAGTTACTTTTGTTTTAAGGCTAATACGAGCTTGTTTAGTTTTGGTTATTGTTCTTTGTTCAGTTATGTCTACTGCTAATATTACTGGCAATATCAATTCTATTCCTATGCTAAATGACTCAAACTTCAAATCATGGCAAGAGAATCTCTTAATAGTTCTCACAGTTATGGATCTTAACTTTGCATTAAGGATTGATTCTCACCTACCTTTTACGGATGAGAGTACCTCTGATGATAAAAGGAAAATACAAAAGTGGAAGAGATCAAATCTCATGTGTACCATGATTATAAGAAGGTCATTCTGGAAGTATTCAAGGGCTTAATGTCCGTAAAGGCAACTACAGCTAAAGAGTTCTTTGCAGATATTGAGCAGAAATTTGTTAAGAACAAAAAGGCAGAAATTGGTATGCTCTTGACAAGCTTAATTTTAATGAGGTATACGGGTAAAGACAATATCAGGGAGTACATTATAGAGATGTTTCATCTTGCTTATAAGTTAAGAGCACTTAAGCTTGAACTCTCTGAGGACTTGCTGATGCATCTGTTTTAATATCCTTACCAACACAATTTAATCAGTTTAAGGTGAGCTATAATTGTCAGAAAGAGAATTGGTCTTTGAATGAGCTCATATCACACTGTGTTCAGAAAGAGGGTGGGCTTAAGAAAGATAAGATAGAAAGTGCTCACATTGCTTCTACCTCTAAAGTCAAGGACAGAAGCAAAAAAAAGAAGAATGTTAAGGAAGCTGCAGATATAACACCTCAAAAGAAACAACAAAAGAAACTTGGTGATCATGAAGGTACTAGTTGTTTCTTCTGTGGAGCTGAAAGGTATAAGAAAAAGCATTGCACTAATTATCACACATGACGTGCTAAAAAATGTATGCTTCTTAGTTTGGTTTGTTCTAAGGTTAATTTAACTTCAGTACCTAAACACACATGGTGGATAGATTCTGGTGCAACAACTCACATTAGTGTGCCTATGTAGGGTTCCCTAAATCACAAAAAACCCAGTGATGGTGAAAGATATATCTATGTGGGTGATTGCAAAATAGTTGAAGTTGAAGTAATTGAAAATTTTAGATTGATGTTAAAGACTTGATTTTATTTGGATATTGGTAAGACATTTATTATTCAGTCTTTTCAATGGAATTTAATTTTTATTTCTGTTTTGGACAAATCTAGTTGTTCTTATTTATTTAGGAATGAAAAATTTAGTTTGTTTCATGATTCAAAACTGGTTGGTTCTAGGTTTTTGCCATGCGATGATAATTTTTATATACTTAATATGATTGCTTCATTTAATGAATCCCTGCAATTAAGTACACAAGGTTTAAAGAGAAAATTAACCTATTAGAATTCAACCGCGTTATGGCGCAAGAGATTGGGTCATATCTCCAGACGGAGAATAAAGAAACTTGTGTCAAACAAATTCTTGACCTCTTAGATTTCACATATTTTGATATCTGTATTAACTATATCAAGGGCAAACAAACTAATGAAAGAATATTTGAAACCAATAGAACTTTGGATGTCTTAGAACTCATACATAAGGACATTTGTGGACTTTTCCTTACAACTACTTGGAACGGTCAATAATATTTTATGACGTTCATAGATGATTTTTCTAGATATAACTGCATATATCTCCTCCATGAAAAGTCACAATCCTTGGATATGTTCAAAAATTTTAAGGTTGAAGTTGAGAACTAACTCGACAAAAGAATTAAAAGCGTTAAATCTGACTATGGTGGTGAATACTATGGCGGATATGATAGTTCAAGTGAACAATGTCATCGACCATTTGTTAAATTCTTAGAGGAATGCAATATCGTCCCACTGTACACTATGTCGGATTTGTCCACTATGAATGGTGCTGCTGAAAGACGAAACAAGACATTTAAGGACATGGTGAGGAGCATAATTTGTCATTTTATCTTACCAGAATCACTATAGAGAGAAGCATTTAAGATTGCAGCGTATATCCTTAATATGGTTCCAACTAAAGCGACTGCCAAAGCCCCGTACGAGCTTTGAACGGACAAAATGCCTAGTTTAAAGCACCTACATATTTGGAAAGTCCAGCTGAGGCAAGGCCTTATAGGCCTAATGAGAAGAAACTAGACTCAAGTTGGTATTTTGTTGGATACTCTGAACGATCCAAGGGGTACAAGTTTTATGATCCTGCAACTAAGTTGATTTTTTAATATTACGTACGATATAAGATACTCTGAACGATCGATGACATTTTGTTTATCAATAACGATATAGGCTTATTGCACAGCACTAAGAGATTTTTAGTTAAAATTTTGCGATGAAAGATTTTGGTGATGCCTTTTTTGTATTATGCATATAGATACACCGGAATCACTCCTAGGGTATTCTTGAATTATCATAAAAGAAGTACATCAAAACAGTTCTCAAGAGATATGGCATGCAAGATTGCAAACTAGATGATACCCTTGTAGCTAAAGGAGACAGATTTAGTCTCAAGCAGTGCCCTAATAATAATTTTGAGGAAAAGAAAATACAGAAGATTCCTTATGCGTTAGCAGTAGGAAGTCTGATGTATGCTCAGATTTGTACGTGACCGGATATTGGGTATGTTACTGGGATGTTGGGCAGGTATTTAAGTAATCCAAGAATAGACCATTGAAAAGTAGCCAAACGAGTCTTGCGGTACTTACAGAGAACTAAAGACTACATGCTCATATATTGGAAGTCAGATCAGCTTGAGATCATTGGGTATACCAATTCTGACTTTGCTGGATGCCAAGATAATATGAAATCTACTTCGAGTTATATCTATCTGTTAGTTGGGGTGCTATCTCTTAGAAGAGTGTTAAACAGTCTCTTATGGCCTTTTTTACTATGGCAGAAGAGTTCATAGCATGTTATGAGGTATCCAATCATGAAATATGGCTACGAAATTTTGTCATTAGGCTGCTTATAGTAGATGGTATTAACAGACCACTCATATTATTTTGTAACAATAAATCAGCAGTACTATATTCCCATAACAATAGAAGCTCAACGAAATCAAAGCACATAGATAGCAAGTTCCTAGTTGTTAAAGAAAGAGTTTAGAGTGGACAACTGTCTATAGAGCACATCGACATAGACTCTATGGTTGTAGATCCGCTTACTAAGGGATTGTCACCCAAAACGTTTCATGAGCATGTTACTCGTATGGGTGTCTTGTCATTAAATAATATTCAGTTTTAGTGGGAGTTTGTGAATTTAGATGCTCTTATGTTATAGAAATTAATTTTTTAGTTATTTCGATTTATGGACATTTAAGGTTATTTTTTACAGAAATAAAATTTTAGTTTATTCACATTCTAATTTTAGTATAGTTTGATCTCACTAAGTTTTAAGGTGAACCAATTGGAAATAAGCATGTTAAGATTACATTGTGTGAAATTTTCATACTACACATCCATATCATGATCTATGTCGTTACTGACATAGTGATTATTGATGGGTCGAGTTACAATAATTTTAACGAAGGCCGCTTTGATCTTATGTTGGTATGATTGATGGACTGGATTGATTATAGATACATTTTGGTAGTGATAGTAAGGTTGAGCTCATACAGTTATTTTTCAATGCATAATTATAAAGTTACATATATAGCCCAAATGAGAGATTGTGGATTATTTAATCTAGTATTGTTCATCCTTAATCTAACGTTGGGCTTATTTGTGAATAATTATGTATTGCTGACTGTCATGTAGGGTTATAATGCAGAGCAAGAAATTGAAGAAATCCTAATGAGATTGAAATTTATAGTATTGAGGAATATTTTAATTAATTTATATTCTAGTTTGATTCAGTTTCCTATTTAGAGTTTTATTATTTAGGCATAGCTTATTTAAATTGTATTCCTAATTTAAGTATGAATCTTATTAAAATAGATTTTCTAGTCAAATTAGGATAGGTTGTAGTTAGTGTAAATAAGTGTCTTTAGTAGCTTTGAAGGTAGAGATTTTTTAGTTCAACAAAATTTTCAACTTAAAAATCTCTGTGTGAGTATTTGAGTTTAGTTAGTTCTTAGTATTCTGCGGAATCAACGAGTCTTAACCCCTAAATTCGCGATATTCTTTGAATAAATGTGAGTTTAGTTTGTTCATTTATTCCGATATTCTCTGGAATCAATGAAATATTTTGAGCTATAACTTCCGCTGCATCAGCTCGGTGGGTTCTCAATTGTTCCCACCACCTATCTTTTTTTCCCAAGTCCGTTTAGTTTTCCAAAAAAAAAAAAAAAAACAGAAAACCAAAAAAAAAATTCCAACAACTCCACGTCGGCCATCGCCCACAGCTGATGGCACTGATTTTCTGACACCAATCCGACCATAACCACCACCATCCAAATCAGACCAAGCCAGCCATCAAGACCCAGCCTTGAACGCCGCCGTTTCACCGCTGAAATCGCTGGAATCCACCAAAAGCCGCCGTAGCTATCGTCGGTTTCCGTCGCAATTTAGCCAGGTCCACCACCACCAATCAACTTCTCTCCATGAGCCCAACCTTTCTCACTACTTTGCGCCGCCGATCGACTCACCGATCGCTAGAAATCAAAATAAACACAAACCCGCTGTCTTTATCTCCAAATTTTGGCCAAAAGATTAACTTCTCTAATGAACCACCACCACCATCGTACTCAACAACCCGAAATCTTTCAGATCTGCCAATCCTTGTTCAATTTTTTGATCACCGTCGTCGGTAACCCTATCTTTTATTTATTTACAATTTTGACCCAATTCTTGCATTTATACTAGTATTGCCCTTTTATTTTCTGATCTTAGCAAAACAACCCAAACAAACACCAAAAAATGGAAAAAAAAAATTTGAATCATGAAACCACAACATCACTATGAAGATTTCGTCTTAAAAGATGTTTTAGTCAAGACATTGAGGATTTTGCATTCAATTGCTCAAGATTTAGAGAAACTTCAAAATAGAAAGTCTTTACACATAAAGCAGAGATATGGATTTGACAAAGTTGTTCGTGATAATGCATGTTGTGAGAATAATAACGAAAACGGTAACTTTGATTTAATTGACAATAGTATTTCTTCCAATGAGACTATTAATTGGCCATTCACGTTTACAACAAATTCTCCGCATACATACATTGATTTGGATCAACCGCCAAAATTTGATGACTATATTGATCTCGTGCAATAAGATGAGGTAGCAATTGATACAGTCTCATATTATTCACTCAATTCAAATAGAGAAAGGGATCATAAGATTTTTCAATAGGTGGAAGATTTTACAAAATACTCCTTTGTTATTGGTTTTTTTGAGAGCTTGAAAGGATGTTACGACAAGGTATTCTTAGAAAAATTATTAATTGAAGATTTTATCTCGTATTGTTGGACAAATTGGATGGATATAGTCACTAAGATTGGAAAGTTTAGGGTTATTCATCAGCATCGACATTGTAATTTAAAGATTAATCTTAAGGTGAATAAAGATTATCTTGGAAACTACAACGAGAAAAATTCGAGGACGAATTTTCTCTGCCTTGGCAGGAATAATGCAGACCAAGAAATTGAAGAAATCCTAATTAGATTGAAATTTATAGTATTTAGGAATATTTTAATTAATTTGTATTCTAGTTCGATTTAGTTTCCTATTTAGAGTTTTATTATTTAGGCATAACTTATTAAGTTGTATTCCTAGTTTAAGTATGAATCTTATTAAAATAGATTTTCTAGTCAAAAAAAGATAAGTTGTAGTTAGTATAAATAAGTGTCTTTTGTAGCTTTGAATGTAGAGATTTTTTAGTTCAGTAATATTTTCAGCTTTTAAATCTCTGTGTGAGTATTTGAGTTTATTTAGTTCTCGGTATTCTGCGAAATCAATGAGTCTTAACCCTTAAATTCAAGGTATTCTTTGAATCAACATGAATTTAGTTTATTCTGGTATTCTCTCGAATCAACGGAATATTTTGAACTATAACTTCCGCTGCATCATGTTAAGCTTAATTAAAAGTGATCTATTAAGGTTTTCGGTATTATGGGCTTTAATGTATCAATAAGGTGTGGACCTTTAATGTGTAGAGACCTAATGGTAATTTAATTCTATGATAGGTAGAATTGAGAATACTTAATGACAATAGAAAAAAATTATCTATATAAGTGGTCATTGTCCCTAAGTCACACGTATCGTTTTATTCTTTATGTTATCCCATCATCAAAGCGAGAATAGTGAGAAACTTAAAGAATTGTTTAGGAGAACATGTTGATCTGAAAGGTCAATCACACAATTTTATAGAGTAATTTAGTGTTATGGATTCAAGTACACTTCCGCATATTTTTTTATTGATTCTTGGTGATACAATATGAATACTCCTAGATTATAAGTGATGGTTTTCACTAAAAGATTTCTTGTCATAACAACAAATTCTTCTCGTTTGTTGATGGAGGAGACTGTTGTTTCTTATGTATAGCTAGCGTTCTCTCTCTCTCTCTTTTCCCTTTTTTTTTTGGTTTTTGGTGAAAGTTACTTGCTTGAATTATGTGGTTGTAGTTTGTTCAAGATAGTTATCACAGTGTGAAGTCCTTATAGGCACAAGTTTAAAGTTTGGGCGAAAAGCAAGGCGTTTTTAAAAGACATTAAAAGTTCATTCCATGGCTGCTTTGCGAAGGTTGAATGATGAGCTGACTGCAAGAAGTCAACATTTATTGGAACTAGAAAAGATATCAAGAGCTAGAAGGATAACCTAGATACTAGAAATGAGGATCGAAGAAAGCTTGAGTAAACCTCTCTTGTACTCCAGAGTGATTTAAGGGCTGATAAACAATGTCGGGAAGATATGGAGAAATAGTTGCATGATCTCTGAAAAGACTTGGGGTTGAGAGATAACAGGCTAAGACAACTGAGTAATAGGCATGTGAGCTCCGTGAGTCGCTAGATGTAAGTCTTAACTCTGGAGAGATGCCCAGGGAAAGACAGGGCAGCTTCTAAAGACAAAGAAGCTAATGAAGAGGCGGCTGCTGCAGCCTAAGAAAGGAATTTTGGTGAGGTGAGAAGGAAAAAAAAAAAGAAAAAGAAAGAGAATGAAGTGGAATGATGATTCTTATGTGTTTGTAAGTGTCCGAGAATGTGTCATTACACTGATATTTATAGGCATATGCCTTGAGGAATATTTGTTGCCTTACAACGTGGACACGTGACATATTCTATTTATAATATCTATTTCCCATATCTCCGGAGATATTGTGCTTTTCTAGAGTCCACTAATTTGCTCTGAGTTCATGTGAGTTAGTCAACTAGGGCAAACTTTTCTGTTTGTTACCACTCTAAAGTTTCTATTAGTGTTGACATTAAAATGGTTCATGCTTATGGTTTAGTCTCACTAGTATTTTTCTTAAGACCTATGGCAGAAACGACTAATCAACAAATAGAGTGTAGGTTTAATTAAAGAGATAGTTCGTTACTTCGAGAAGAACCAAGACCTTCAAAGAATTACTAGTTGACTCAACTTTTCTGCACAACACTAACGCTAAAACAAAATAAAGCTGCTAAGAATAAGGAACAAACTTTGACTTAAACCAACTTATTTAGTAATTAATTCTAATAATAAAATTAATCTAAGTGTTGATATTAAATTTTGAATCGACGATAAAAATTAAGAGAGAATTGTTTTATTTGGAGAACATACTATGAGAGAGTTTGATGTTCTCGGGATTGCCATTGTTGAGAATGAGCTTGATAGTCAGAATCTTGCAAAATAATAACTCATCAGGGATCGCCAAGGGTATTAGCCGTGTAGACTCTTCGATACTTAAGTTAAAGATTAATAGTGGCACGATGACAAATAAATAATTACAGAGAGAAAATAGAGTACGAGAAAAGGCTTTGAGAATATTAAACCCTTCCTCCAATATACTTGTTTCTCATGTATTATCTGTCATACCCATATTTTTGAGTAGTGACCAATTTATATAAAAGAAATAATCAGAAGTATAATTAAGTTAGAATCTTGTAGAATTCGAGTTTGACAAGGATTAGGACTTGTGTTGTTTTATTTTATTTAGATTAGGATATGTTATTAAATGTGGGTACTTAGGCTCAAGTTTGATAAAAATATGGGTATCACACTATGAAATCTTAACAGAAATCATGTAACATTAATTTACTAATTCATGTCACATTCCTCCTTCTTAAAGCGTTTCCTTGTGCAGTTGTGACTAAGGATGTGTCTTGGAAGTAGCAATTCCAATGTCTACTTCAACTTCCACAATTATATCACCATCATTTTCATCTTGATTACATGCTTGTATCATGAATTAGTTCGGGCAACGATAACTAGGATGAAACTTTCCAAAGTAAATGTTTGTTTAGTTTCTGTATTTTGAATTAAATGTCAATTCAGTTCTTATACTTTAGAAAATGCCTCAAGACACCTCTACAATTAAATATGTGATACTTTCACCCTTATTTTTTTTTTGCCATTGCAATAACACTACGTTTGCTACAATCTTGAGAGTATTAATTAATTTATCCATAAAATAGTTAATTAGCAAATTGATAAATAATTATCAATCTAAAAGAACTAGCAGGTTTCATATCCTTGCAACCATCTTTCTAATAATTATTTAAAAACGATTTAATACCAACCAACTTAAAGCTAGGGTTAGCACTTTGTTGTTTTGTTAATAATTATATGCAAAAAGTTAAGTCACCAAACCAACCCTAAAAGTAAAATAATAATAATAATAATAATAATAATAATAATAAAATTAATTACTTTAATTTTTATTTTACTTTTAGTGTTAAATAATAAAAAAAATTACTTTAGATTTCATTTTAATTTTAGTGGTAGTTTGATAAATTAATATTTTTTTCATTAATATTAAAAATATTATTTTAAGAGTATTATTGTAAAAAAAAAAGAAAAATATGGGCAAGAATGTTATTGTTGGAATTTTGGGGAAGTAATTATATTTTGTGAGAAGCGTATTATGTGAGTAAAGCTGAAAGTTGTTCGGTAATACGTATTGGATTGGTTAAAGAGAAGAAGGAGAGATATCGTGCAGTTTATTTCGAAAGAGCTTTTCTTTGAATTATTATTATTATTTTTGGGATTTCTTTATGATGCTGTATGTGTTTTTACAGCATTGATAGTGGGATTAATATGGACCCTTAGATATAAAAGTTTTAATCTCAATCATTCATTAAATATAATAGATAACTAGATAATTAATTAAAATATAACAGGTAACTTACAGGTTACAGGTAAATACTAATTTTTTAATTTGAAATTAATATTAATTTAGGGAAAAAAACCACAAATACCCTTAAGGTTTGCTTAAATAATTATATAAATCTCTTTAGTTTCATCGATGGTCAAATAGACCCCATTAATAAATAAATAATTATTATACCTTTTGATTAAAACAATCTAAATAAATATAAATATAGTAATAGGATAAAAATAATAAATAAATATCATATGATACAAATAAAATCTTGCAATAAGTATAATTGATAAAATAATATATGCAATGAAAATTTTGTTAATATTAAGTTGTTATTATTCTATCCTGACGGATTAACTAAAATCTATTAATTACGGAATTTGATTTTAAGATTGATATTAATGTAGATATAATTAAATAACATATTGTAAAAAAAATATAAATTTTATAAATTATTACGAATGTTAGGTATAATTAATTAATTTTATTAGTATGTCATATTAATAAAAAGAATATGACAAACTAATAATAAAAGAATATGAAAAATTAATAATGTTAACATAAATTTTTTAATATTGAAAATATTTTATAAATTTTATCTTATTTTATATATTATATTTTTTTAATTTAAAAGGTTTTGTATGACCATTTAAGTAAAATTTAGAGGTGTGGATGGTTTTTTCCATTAATTTTATAGCCTATTTAAAGTACTATATCATTTTATATCATACATCGCACTTAAGATGTTGATTTTATTGAAGTGTTATGTTATTAAAAATTAAACTTTGCATTTATAATGTACTACAAATTTAATATAAAATGTTATAAAAAATATAAAGACATTTTTTCACTAGTCAATTGTAGTTTTCTTTTAGAAAATGGTATTATAAAAGACAATTGGTAAAATGTAATAAAAGTGGTATGGGAAAAAGTTAATAAAGGTGATTTTTCTTATAGTTATTAAAACATATGAAATGCATGTGTAACATGTGGCATCATTTACTTAGAAAATGCATGAAGATTCATCGAAAGTTGAGATTCATTAATGGGGATCCTTTCTTTTTTGGGTCCATGAAACACTCAAAGAAAATATTATAAGAGTGTTTTTTAATATGTTAATTCCCATGTCCATAAATGGTGGTTTTCTTTGTTGTTAATTAAACCAAAGTTTGTGCTGACATGAAGAAGTGAAAACAAACAATGACATTGAATCAGGAAACCGAGATTTGGGATCACATGCTAGCTCTTACGTATATGTTTAACTACGCGCAATGGCAGTTTCTGCCTTGTTCTCCAGTTATTTTATTTTATTTTTTAATTTTATTGAACCAAAAAGAATTGATAATTTCTTGTCGGTGAAAGAAATTAGAGATTCGCAGCTGGACACTTTTACATGCACCGCCTAACATAGTGGCTTCATCTGTTAAAAATATGACAAAATACTAAGTTCAGCACCGTAACGAGTCATTCAATTGTTACCTTCACCGGTGCAACAGCAACAATAGAGAGAGGCTGCAACTGCTCGCAAGACGAATGAGATGACTAGCGGTGGGTGATTCGCAAGTGATGGGATGCTCCGTGACGACGTCGGGCCGTCGTCGTAACCGTGAGAGGCTGCGAGATAGACAGATTGCCATGCGTGAGGCCGTGATTGATTTGTGCGTGGGGGAGATTGCTGCTTGTTTGTGATTAATTAACTACAAATTAATTATTTACTTAATTACTTAATTCATGGTTACTCACCCTTTGACTTTTTCCGTATGGCTGCCAATCTCTGTAACCCTTTGGAGCCTCTACGCCGTGAAGGACAAACCTTAGACCATTGCTGCAAATACTCAAGGCAACAAAATGACAATACGATGAAAACACGACTTTGCAATAGTTGTCAAGAAAACTTGAGTCTCTTTTGTCTGATCATTAGAAAATAGAGATAGTATTAAAGAATTCAATTGTAAATACATGAACGTAAGAGATAAAGAGAGATATTGTATTCTACTATATCTCTATTTTATTCTCTTTTAAATTTCAAATTACCTTTTTAATAGGTTTCTTAACCGGTTAACATAATTTTAAAACAATTAAAATTTTTCATTAATAAAAATAATATGTACCGTTGATTAAATCTAACGGTATATATTTCTTACACTATTGATACCGTAAAAAAATTACAGCATCCTTATTTTTGATACATGCATAATAATCCACACAAGATTCAAGACTTTTATTTATAGCCTAATTAACCGATATAATTGTAGTATTACAACAACATATTTAGTCGCTTTTTCCTATCCACTATCTTCGCCGCTTTATACAAATCATATTTCTTTAACCGCCACCTAAATTTATCAAGATTTTTTCTTTTGATATTTTACTTACAATTTTCTAGAATTTTCAACAAGGTGCATTGACTTCAACCCTCCTCCTTAATGTGCTTTTGTTGAATTCCGAGCTTTCTCGTAAAAGCTCGAACTTAGTCTTTGGAACTGCTTTAACGAAGATGCAGCGATATGTTCTTCTGTACTACAATGCTGCAACTCGAACTCTTTGTTTGATGATACTTCTCTTAGGAATATGTTTGCTGGCAATGTGTTTTGTTTGTTGTCAGACACTGGATTTTTTGCTATTGCGATAGTAGACTTGTTGTCACAAAATAACTCATAATTCAGTAACTTCACTTTGCTTCTTGCCCATGTCTTAGAAAATTCTTCTTTAACCAGATTGCTTGACAGAGTACGTACTCTGCTTCAGCTGTCGATTGTGCAACTGTTGCTTGTTTTTTAAAGGATCATGAGAATATACCTGATCCAATTGTGAAGGCATGCCTTGATGTACTCTTCATGTCCACGACAGATACTGCCCAGTCGCCATCTGTATATCCCATAAGTCTTGAATCTTGTGTGGGCTGTTACCATATCCCATAATCCATTGTGCCTTGTAAACATCTTAGTATCCGCTTTCCAGCTCTAGCATGAACTTCGAAAGAAGACTAGTAGCATATATTATGTCAGGACGTGTTGCTGCTAGATACAACAAGATTTAATGAGGCTCCTGTAGAGTAGGCAATCTGATTTTTTTTTATCCGTCTTCTTTTGAGTACTTTTCATTGGTGCTAACGGTGTGGCTACGGCCTTGCAGCTTGAATTTTTTCAGTAGATTCTCTGTGTACTTCTTTCGGCATATGCAGATCCGTCATGATTCTTGGCTTATTTCTATACCAAAAAAGTAGTGTATTAACCTACGATCAACGTTTCGAATGTCCTCATCATTCATTTTTGAATTCTAGTAGTATTTTCTTAATTAGTGTTTCCAGTGTAGATAAGATCATCTACGTATAAAGAAACAATGAGAGTATTTTAACTTATTTTGGCTCTTAATATATAGTGTCGGCTATTTTACTCCTCTTGAATCCAATATCGATGAAATAGCGATCAATGCGGCTATACCATGCTCGCTGTGCTTGTTTTAATCTGTAAAAGGCTTTCTTCAGTTTTAGAACTTTGTTTTCACTTCTTTTTTTCACGAACCCTTGTGGCTGCTCCACATAAGCCTTTTTTTTTCCCTAATACTCCAATCAGAAATGCTGTCTTTCCATTAAGCTAAGAAATCTTCTGACTGTCTTGAGCTGTGATTGCCATGAGTGCTTGTATTGTATCCATGAGTACTACTGGAGTAAAAGTCTGGATGTCTGGTTTTTGTGAATAGCCTTTAGCCGCGAGTCATGCTTTGTATTTTTGAATTGAGCCGTCAAGATTGATCTTGGTTTTGTATATCCACTTGACTCTAATGATCTCCTTGTCTTGAGGACGCTTTACTAGTTCCTATGTCCTTTTTTTTTTGTTATTTTATCGCCTTGATTTCTTCTTCCATACTTCTTGTTCTGCTAGTTTTTTAAAGCATTCTGGTTCCATAGTAGTGAAGTTGCATGACTCGTATATTTCCTTAAGCTCTCGAATTCTTCTTGCTGGTGACTTAAAGGATGGTTCTTCTAGCGATGTTGAGAGCGAGTCTGAAGTATCCGAATCTATCTCTTCTGCTGCTTCTTCTATGTATTGTTGCGTTGTTGTCCTTTTTGCATTCTTGGAAGTGTAATACTTTTTTTCTCGATTTTTTCTTCATTCCAATTCTATGAGGTTTCTTCATCGAGCTCGACATCCCTATTGACTGTAAGTTACTTGGTTCTTAGATTGTATATACAATAGCCCTTTAATGCAATGTTGTTCCCCATGAATATGCCTTTCTTTATTTTTTCTTCTAGCTTATGTCTTCTTTCAGCTAGAATACGATCATAACACACAGATCCAAATATTCTGAGATGCTTTGCTAAAGGCCTCTGTTGCTCCATGCTTCTATTGGAGTTTTGTTTTGTACTGCTTTAATTGGACACCGATTTAACAGATACACTGCAATGTTGACAGCCTCTGCCCAAAATTTATTTGATCATCCTTTCTCATGTAGCAGTGACCTTGCCATCTTCATTATCGTCCTGTGTTTTTCATTTTGAAACTCCATTTTATTCTGGAGCATAGCCTATTGTTAATTAGCTAATCCTTGACTCCATCATCATCACAGAACTTGTTAAAGTCTCTGGATGTACATTCTTTACCTCTTGTCATTTCTAAGCGTCTTTATACAGTGGCCACTTTGTTTCTCAACATGATTCTTGAACATCTTGAAGACATTGAGTACTTCAGATCTTTCACCCATGTCATTCTAGAAAAATCATCAATATAACAAGACGAAGTACCTGCTTTGTTCAAATGACAGAGTCTTCATGGGTAATATCTGTATTCACTAGCTCTAGTGTTGTTGTAACTCTTTATACATTTCCGGATGGGAATGACTGCTGCCATTGCTTTCCTCGGATACATCCTTTACATACGTTTCTCATTTCCTTAATGCTAGGCAAGTCTCTGATCATATTCTTCTGCTGATGAATCTTTAGTGCATGGAAGTTAAAGTGGCCAAACCTTTTATGCCATGACCATGAATCTTCAAGCTTTGATTTCATGGCTGGGTTGATTTTCTGCCACCACAAGGAAAAAATTTCTGTTTTACATCTTCACTTTGACTATTATTTGCTTTTTATCTTTGTTATATATATTGCGCAAGTATCACCAGTGAAGTGCGAACAATATCCATTCTTAATCATTAATATATTAATTGTGTTTCAAACTTGGCACCAGGAGTATGTCATTAATACATTTAATTCCTTTATTAGTTTAAATGGCGTTCTTACCTTTTCCTGGAGCTTCGATCAATGTGCCGTTCCCTATCTTGACTTGGGACTATATTGATGTGTCGAGATTGTAGAAGATGCTGTCGTCTCCAGTCATGTGATTGCTGCAGGCACTATGTACGTACCATGTGTCGTTCTTCTCCCCCACAGGTGCTTCATAGGCATAAAAGAGCTACTCCTCTTTTTTTTCAGAGAAATTAGCTCGATTCCTTGAAACTGCAATTTTTCTCTATATGCCTGAATTTTTTACAATTCTGGCATTTTTTTTTCCCACGATACCAGCAATCTTTTTCTGGTTGATTTGTTCTTTTACAAATGCCACGCGGTGGAAAGCTTTTCTTCTCTTGCGATTTTCTTTCTTTATAATTATTATCTCCTCCTCTATAATTTTGTTTATTAATTCTCCGTTTAAAATTTTCATGTAGCATATTTAATTTTCTGAAAGATGCTTTCAGCAAAACTATCATTACGCCTATTCAGCCTTTTTTTTTCCCATGCTTCAAGAGATCCCATTAGTCTTGTCACTGAAGGAGTCGATATATTTTTTGACTATTCAATAGCACTTACTAAATTTTTCTATGACACTAATTAATATTTTTTCCACCAACTTTTTATCTTCCCTATATGCTTTTAATTGGTTTATTATATCTTTAACTTTTGAATAATAATCTTTAACAGTCTTACAATCTTGCATTTTAATATTTTCTAAATCTCTTCATAGAGATTGAAGTTTGATACTTTGTACCTTAGCATTGCCTTGAAACTCCTCTTTCAGAATGTTCCAGACTACCTTTGCTGATGAAGCTCCAGCAATTCTTGGGAAGATAATATCATCCACTCCTTGTTGAAAAACGAAAAGTGCACTTGCATTATCTTTAAAATTGTCAAAATTTAACACTACCCGATTACCCAGCACGAATGCGATTATTAAATGGACTGGGTTCGGGTTGATATGATTTTTTCTGTATCAGGTTAGGGTTAAAGTTCTTGACCTATTTATTCAAATATTGACACGATTATATTTTTTATTTTAAATTAAATTTTAAGTTTTTGTTATTAAAACTCAAATATTAAATATGATTATCTCTTTTTAATTTTTTTGAAAGATGGACATATACATAGTGTTTTATTTATAAAATTTTATATAAATATAGAATTTTAATAGTATAACTATGTAAAACATTGATACACATATATATTTGATGCTATCGATATATAACATTATTTACATATATATAATTTAAACCTTAAATAGTATAAATGTAATAGTTTGGGAGATGTATGTATAATATTTATTAAATATATATATATATATATATATATATATATATTAAACGGGTTATTAGGTGACTCGTTTATTTTTTGTGTCGGATTTGGGTGTCAATATTTTAACACGATTATTAAATGGATTATTTTTGGGTCAACCTAAATTTGACACGATATAAAACTAATACGACACGAACACGATCCAGTGACCCGTTTTACTAGCTCTAATTATCTTGTTGGCTTTCTTCTAACTGTTGCTGCTGTTGTGCAGACAGAGTGGAGGTAGTCTAGACACCCTGCTATTAACAATGTCCATAGCTTATACGACTTAAAGTAAGTCCTCATTGATAGGAAATGATGGTGGGATGGAGTTTTTGCTGGCCATGCCATGATGACGTGACCAATTCGGCTCTGATACAACTGTTAGAACATTGAGGAAGTAATTATATTTTGTGAGAAGGGTGTTATGTGAGTAAAGTGGAAAGTTGTTGGGTAATAATATGTGAGTAAAGTGGAAAGTTGTTAGGTAATAAGTATTGGTTAAAGAAAGGAAGGAGAGATATCATGTAGTTAGCTAATGAGCTTTTCTTGAATTATTTTTTTCGATGCATACATAATAATCTGATGACTTATATTTATAGCCTAATTAACCGATCTAATTGTGGTATTATAACCACATATTTAGCAGCTTTTTCCTATCCACTATCTTCACAGATTTATACAAACCATATTTTTTTAACTGGCACTTAGATTTATCAAAATTTTTTCTTTTGATATTTCACTTACAATTTTCTAGAATTTTCAACAAGGAGCATTCACTTCAACAATTACATGTATAATAGTAAGGTGTCTTGAAGTATTTTTTGAAATATAAAAGTTAAATCGGCACTGCTCTTAAAATATAAAAACTAAACTAATATTTTACTAAATTTTGCTTTACATTTAAAACAAAAACCTTTCTCCTGTCGCTCCCAACGTTCTTTTGGTGTTAACAATCTATTTGGTAGGGATGCCTTTTGCATTTGACTTCCTTTACCCGTATCGTCTTCATCATGTTCTGGTATCAAAATTCTACCTAAAGATAAATTCCCAGCTTCAAACAGTCTGTCAAACTTATAGCAGCTGATAACTAACACATTAGCCTTGAGATTTTCCTTTAATCCCTAACAACCACTAACAAAACAACTAACTTAGTTATCTTAAGAGAGCAATCCAGCCTTGGCAAGAAGCCTTTTAAACTAAGTTTGATATTCTCGCACATTATCAAATTGTTGCAATTTGGTAGGCTCACCGAAAGGATAAAAAGGTTGGTTGGACCATGTTGCGAATGAAGACCTACTCTGAAATTCTCCCAAGATATTTCCCTAGACTCTTGCCGCAATAATTAGTGCCATATTTGCGCTTCTCTTTCCAAAAATGAAAAGAGGCCAATGCTAGTTTTTCCTCCTCTCGCGTATATGAAACTTGAAAGATTGATGAGCTCTACATATCCAACTTGTAGGATCCTCGCTACCATTAAAATGTGGAAAATCCAACTTAACCATCTTTGGAGTGTAAGAACGTAGGCTGCCATATCTTCTTCTATCTCCAGTTGGGGCATTTGAAGCCTCCCGTGTTTCATTGGTACTCTTGACTCCTCCATTTAATGGTAAATGCCAGAATAGCTCAGTATTCCTCTATAGAAGAAGTCGCTGCCCTTCCGATATTGAGTTTACCGTTAGCTCCAATTGTTGAACATGTTCCTTCATTCTTAAACTCTAATACCACTTTGGTATAGTTTCAATAATATTTTTCTTAGAGCCTATGGCTGAAACGATTAATCAACAAATAAAGAGTAGATTTAATTAAAAGATAGAGTTGGTTGCTTTAAGGGAATCAAGACCTCCAAAGAATTGCTACTTGACTCAGCTTTCCAGTACCTCTTTTTTTCACAATAAGAACTGGTTAAACTAATGTGGAAAGAAATAGAGCTGCTAAGAATGAGACAGCTTTGATTTTAGGAAAATTTTATAATGCTACGATTAAAATTACAACATAAATGCTGTGATTAAAATTATGGTATCGATGATGTGATGAACATAAATTTTATAAATTATATATAAGACTTGTAAATAAAAAGTAAAAAATTCATATATGAGTGGTCAATTAGTATTTTAAAATTATAAACAAGATAAACACATATGAAAATAATACAAAATTTATAAATCAACATTAAACTTTAAGTAGAAAAACAGTTTACTAATTAAATTTAATCAACAAACAAAAAATCATTGATCAATTGAAAACAAAAAAATTATATTGAAAACAATTGGAATATGTTTTATTGAATTTGCTTGATCATAATTTCTATATTCATTCTAGGACACTTATAAACTTTTTTATTTCATTTTCTATCATAGTATTTGTTTACTACACAACTTATATTAATTAAGCAATTATTTTTTTGATGTAGATCAAGCCAAAACAAAATAAAAAAGATATTCTTATATTACTAGACATATATAATATATCCATAAGATTGGATCTAATTTGCAATTTTATTAATAATTCATGTAATTTTAAACTTTGCTTCTTACTTATACCTAAAGATTACTTGGGGTGCTTTCGAGGAAGTTTAAAAAGATGAAAAATCACCTTATCTTATAAATAGCTTTAAAAAATATGAAAGACCCAATTTTGAGAATAAGCATTATCCTTATTAAAATTTTACATATATCATCACATGTATTACATAAGCTCAAAACTATCATTACCCAATTTAGAAATAAATTAGTAAATATATAAAGTAATTATTATTATAATGAGTTTTTATTTTACATTTGTAAGTTTTTATTTTTTAATAACTCTTACATTAATTTAGATGTTTTACCTTCCATTTATATAATTACACTTAATATTAATTTATAAGTTTTATGTTGCATCTGTAAATTTTTGTTTTGTTTACTAATAATATATCAATTTACCACTGCTATATTAATTCGCTTGTTTTATCTTTTATTTATAAGTCTTATGTTTAAGTCTTATGTTTCATTTATATAATTTATGTTTTATTTTACATTTAATGTTGATATACAAATTTTAAGTTACATTTGTAAGTTTTTATTTTGTTTATCAATAATACACTAATTTACCACTCATATGTTAATTTGCTTATTTTATCTTCAATTTACAAGTCTTATATTTCATTTATAAAATTTATGTGTTATTTTATACTTAATATTGATTTACATGTTTTATGTTATATATGTAAGTTTTGTTTTATTTCTCAATAATACACTAATTTACCCCTCATATGTTAATTTACTTATTTAATATTTTATTTATAAGTTTTGTATTTCATATACATAATCTATGTTTTATTTTACACTTAATGTTGATTTACAACTTTTTATGTTACATTTATAAGTTTTTGTTTTGCTTATCAATAATACATCACTTTACCATTCCTATGTTATTTTACTTAATTCATATTCTATTTCATACTTAAACTTAATGTATAAATTTTATTTTAAATTTACTTGTCTTATGTTTCATGTACATAATTTATGTTTAATTACGGTGTAGATACTGTGATTTTAATCATGGCATTGATTTGCATCTTCACTCTGAAGATAGTTGATCAACTTCAGATCAACTTGGGAGGAAATATCATGTATCCTTCACTATCACTCATTAGCGTGCCCAATTATGGTACCCTAAGTTTTCATTTAACAACAACCGTGACTTTTTAAGTCATAATACTATAGTAATACCAAACAAAATGGTGCCTAAGTCACATTCAAGAAATAAAGAGTCTTTGAAAAGAATGCGATAATAGTTTCGTTGTTAACTGTTTTTTTCACTCTTTCAGAGTAAAGCTATCTCACCCTCATGCGACCCCATTTCATTTTAAAATGTAAAAAGTGTACGAAATTTTCTAAGCCTTCTATTTATAACATTTAATCTAAAAATTGTCCGTGCCTTCTACCCATCTGATACTACATTTCTAAATACTGACCACGACACATGCCTCTCTTTTATTTCTAGAAGAAATTAGTTTGATCAACAGTAAATACTTTGATGTTTATATATAATACAAGCAAAAATGAGAAAGAAGCTACTTTCTCATATATCATTTTTATTATCTCCCCCTTCTCCTCCCAAGAAATAATCAGCGCAAAGCATATAAACTTTTGACCTCGATGGTAATATTATCTCAAGTAAAATTAAAATTAAAATAAATGAGATAAGTGGATTTTTTTTTTTTAAATAAAAGAGTGAACCAAACTTAAATAATTTTTATTTTTCCTTTACTTCCTCCAAGACTCAAATCCAGATAGTCAACTGCTACCAACTTCGTATTGTTACCAATCTGACCACATTCCTGGGGTAAGATAGGTTGAATTTGATAAGATAAATCTGCTACAAACTTCCTCAGCCGAGGCCCATTCAGTTTCAATGGCCGACATATAACTATCCCAACATTTTAAAACCAATTAAGGCTTTATTTAGTATATTTTTTCCAATAGAGTTTATCTAAATAGACTTTCTATTAATAAAGCTTTTACGAATAAAATTTTCATTAAAAAAAATTTAATTTTTTTATTATCAATGAGAACTTTTATTAAAAATTATAAAATTATTTTAATAAATAAGTTATTTAAAATTATATTACAAAAAAAATGAAATAAGATTATGAAATAAAAAAATATTTTAAATATTTTAATATTTTAAAAAACTTTTCAACCTCTACTCTCAAAAACTTCAAATTTAACCTTTTACTAATAGAAACTAAATAACTTATTTAATCTTAAAAATCTCAACTATAAAAACAATCAAATAACAATATAAAATTTAAAAAGAACTTATAAGATTAAATAAATATTTATGACTATCGGATAAGCCATACCAAATAAACATTAATAAAATTCAAAACACTTTTCAATAAATGTTTTAACACCGAGTTTTAGAAACTCTTTGATGTAGGACATTTTATCTCTTATTTTTTTGGACAAATTTTCGAACTAACTTCAACTTTTGATGCATGTATGTCTCAATAGGTATTAGACTGAACTTCAAGTCCCAACAAGAATTCTGATGCACTTAATCAGTACTATGATGTAAGGTTAAAATTTTTTAAAAAATAAATAAATAAATATGACACAGATTTTATCCCCCATGTCACAATTCTTTTGATCAAATTAAAGGGTTAGAAGTTAAAAAACACACACCCAGAGCGAGATGTAAGTGATCAAGCATGAAGGGCAGATACCATGCATACACAGTTTTTCAAAAAAAATTTACGTCAATTATACATGCACATCCATGTTTTTATCAGTAATCAGTACATTCACAAGCACACAAGCAAAAGCTATATATAACCCAATCCTATATGTGTTGATTTACCCCGTGTGTTTATAAATACTCGCCGAGCAATTACCAGAGAAGCTCTCATGCCTGGGGACCAATTCAGGCACACAGTGTACTCTGTTTCATGCCCACATTGTCAACTCCCTATCGCTTTCATTATCTGTTTCTTCATACGAAAAATGAGATCTTAACCCGATCCAGCACTGATAATAATCATGATCCATAAAGGGGGACTCGAGAGCCCAGGGGCAGATTCTAGGAATTAAACATGATTCAAACATAAAAGCCATAGTATCAGTGATCCTATATGGTCCAACCTCGTTTCCACGTGCAATGGTGCCCTGTGTTAAAAAAAAAAAAATTTGTAAGACCTGGATCATTCATCATTAAGCAGAATGTTTTAAGGCTTTAACACTAACACCTCTACCAGCTAGCCAATGCTTTAATGCCTCTACCAGCCAGTCAATCTTTTAAATTTGGGCATATGGTTATTAATCCAGAAAAGTTAAAAAGGCATAAAGAAATCATGAGAAGGTTTTTGTAAATACATAAAATCAAGTAACAATTTTGCTTTTTGCAACTCCACATGCACAAAACAACTGCTGAATCATGAGGTCCTAGATTTTTATAAATGGAGATTAGGGAGAGTCTCGATGGGAAACCAGCACTAAACATAGATATTGTGTGCTAGAGGCATACCTCATATGTCTTCGTATCAGGACCATGGGGAGTCATACAACTATGAAGGCTCGCACCACCTGGAAGAAACCCATCAGCTTTTGCCTAAAAAGCAAAACAAACAAATGAATAATAGAACTGAATGATGTATTGCCAAGTTTAGCTCCTCCAAAGTGAAAATAATTGTACGAAGCCATAAAGTGAGGAATTGAGTAACTATGACCATATAAGAATAAAAGCATATATTGTGCAAACGTATACCTCGTATCCACCATGTATCAGACCCATAAACTCACTCATACAATTTCGATGGTAGTATGGAGGTCGGAATGTATGCTCCGCAACCAACCATCGAGGAGGAAATATGACAAAGTCAAGCAGCGCCACACCAGGTTTATCAGTTGGTGCTGTCAGAACTGCCATACATTCGACCAAATCAAATTAAGAAAATTATAATAAGCTATCAATGATATATTTAAAAATAATAAATAAAATAACAAGAATAATTCTAGAGGAAAGAAATACAAGGATAAAGACTAATCGTACCAGTATTTATAGATGGATCACCATGATCGACTAAAACAGTGTTGTAAGGACAGAACTTACTGAGATCATACTGCAAATAGAAGTTTACAAATTAGTGTGCATGAGGGTGCATTATCATAAACCTACAACCACGCATTTTCTTTTAAACTAGTTTGATCTTTTGGTTGATTGACTTCACACATAGGAAAACAAAACAGCTGGCTCAGTGCCTGCTCCTGTTCACTTCTATTTCAAATAAGAGGGACTGAAATTATGGGCTTAACACCCACCTTATATGGTACATAGTTACCATGCCAAGCAACAACATTAAAGGGTGAAAAATCTTGTCTAGCTGTAAACAATTCTCCCCCAAACTTTTGTACAATTGTGTATCCTAGACGGGAACCCTCTTGAAACCAGGCTGTTGGAACAAGGAAATCTCTCGGAGCAGCAAGACCATTTGCACCTAAATGTAACAAAATTATATTTTCCCTGAGTTAACACCTTCATAAAACTTACAAATAAAATAACAATGATAACAACATAGATTATAGAAACTGATAAAGCAAGCTATGTTGAAAGATACAAAAGAAAAACAAACTATGTGCTTAATTCACTTCCAGAAAAATGCTAAAAAATATGTACCTATTGGACCAAGATCAGGAAGCTGAAAATGGGTACCAAAAATCTCTGCAATGTAACCACGTGATGGACCATCTGGTAAACTTACAGCAAAACGAAACCCTTGAGGTAAAACAGCAATTTCACCAGGAGAGACTTCCAGTTTTCCACATTCAGTAGCAATCCACAGCCCTATGCAACCATTTCAAAGTATTAGAAAAGATATTCATGAATGATCAGAAAATTTATCAAACAGGCAGGACTGAATGGAGCCGAAAATTTTCAAAGCACGAAATAATCCAAGTGGTTAAGAATCAATCAATTTCTCCCAAAGGTTCAAAAAGTTATGGCAGGACAGAATCATCTTATGCATTCAAAAAACAAAAAAAAAAAAAATGAATGGGCTAATATGTTATACACATATAAAGTTTAACAAGAGGAACCATTGACTCCATATCTCCTATGATTAGCTATTACTTAGCTGAACCTCTGACAAACAGAAAGGCAATCGAAATTAACACAGGTCACACAGGTATGTAGAGTAAACAAGAGTCATTAAATCAATATTTGGGGAAGATACAAAGTCATTTACTTCCTTTTTGGGGAACTACCAAAAAATCTCCATCAGCACTACAGAAGGCACAGTTGTCCATTGATTTGTTGGCAGTGTACCTACAACGTAAACAAAAAGCCCCATGCTTATCAAAATTTGCATATAGCTTGCGCAATTTCGATAAACAATTGCCTCAATTTCAGTTGTAAGATTAACTAAGATAGTTTAAAATCTATAACTCATGTAACCTCTCGCAACATCTTTTTTCTTAACTGAGCAATAAGCTTTCATACCACTTAGGACTGAACTATGACATACATAATTCTAACAAGAAGAAAAGAGCATCGAAATAATCTTTTCTACAAAATAAAGTAGTGACAATGGAATACCAATTACATGTGAATAGCATATCCATGCCGAAGAAATGAGCTGCCAGCCCCACATATCGTGTATAACCCATCAATAAAATCAGTCGGTGAATCAGGGACATCAACCGGCTTCCACCGGAGCTGAGTCGGCGTAGTATAACTGTTAGACTTGTCAAATTCACTCACCAGCTTCCCATGAGCAGGCACTCGAGGCTTAAACGGTTCATGTGTTACAGAAGGTTTTATTCTGTATAACCAACTGCTCAAAATTAAAAAACACCAAAATCATTCAGCAACATGAATACTACTAGCAATGACATAGCAAAGGCATAAACTTTTTCTTATATAAAAGAAAAAAATCTTTTTTTAAAAAAATATGATTACGAAATGAAACAGTTATTAGGCGGGAGAGGAACCTGCGTTGATTGAGCTTGCGAGGGGAGGTGAAGGACGCGCCGGAGATCTGTTCGGCGTAGAGACCGAACGGACAAACGAGGGGACTGTTCTGTCCACGAGGCAACGCGCCGTCGATCGCCTCCGACGAGAAGCTGTTGCCGAATCCTGGTTCGTAATTCAGATCAGAGAAATCTTCGCCGTCCGTTTTTCTGATTAATGATGATGATCGATGTTGACTCTTCTTCTTCTCCATTTCTGTCGCAGCAGCTCACTAAGAATACTTCAGCTCAAAATTTCATCCGAAGAGAAAGAGTAGACGAATAAACGGGAGAGTAACGTGGCATTGTGATCGCTTGAAGAGACGTGTACAGTTGGGTCTCTCTTTTACGGACACTGATTTTATCGGATAAATAGATAATCTCATCCATTCTCAATCCCACTCTCAATAAACAACATTAAAATAAAAATATTCGGTGGTATATTTTTATAATTATATGATTAAAGTTATAATTTATTTTTTATTATTTATTATTTTATGTATGTAATTATAATTTATACTTTATTTTGGAGCAATTCTAAGATAGCCATTGCCTTAAAAAAACATAAATATCAATATAATTTATTCTAATTTCTATGACTTAAACAAATAATTTGTTTTAATTTTCATTCTTTATTTGATTTAAATACATCTTGAATAGTGGAATGATCGAATGTTGGATCATGTCAATGGTCGGAAGAAAATCAAAGGTGGAAATCTTTCTCTTGATCACAATATAAATGCCTTTTCAAAATTGGGTTCTTTAATGTTGTTTTTCTGTATTAAGAATAAAAGAATAAGTAGAAGTAGAAGAAGAAGAAGAAATTCTCTGCGTTCGATTGGGAGGAGTTATGCCAAGTTTGGGAAGTTGATTTTGTATCAACTTCCAAAAATCATACATGGTAACTGCCATGTGCCGGTCGAGGTTGGGTCAGCTTATCATGGGCGATCCACATGTCCAATATCTCCCATTAGCGTGATGTCGAAACAGCAGAGCAGTGAATGAAGAAACAATGAACAAGCACATATCTCCAGTTATACAGGCAGATATACCATGTGACCATGAACATATCCAAATACTCATTAGGGGAGCCAAAAAACATATTTCAATTGCTGACCTAGGCAAGAGATGTCTGAATTGCAATCGTATGCAAGAGAATTTCAACGTATGTTCATTGTATCCCAGATTTAATTCACTTTAATGCTCAAGCATACTAAATCCCTCGGTTTGCCCAAATTGCATAGTCTCTTTATGTATTCACAATTGTAGAATCTCATATATTTATACAATTAGTCAACCAGTTAATCACATAAAAAGGAAAATTAAATCTTCCTACCCCATACATGTGTCCTTCAATCCAGAATAATCGCTTTCCTATTCATGTTTCATAGATCAAATCATGTCAAGCTCATATATAACATGCTAAAGTAGCAGACAACAGTCTGAGATCTCAAAAGCACAGTTGATAGTCATAAAGATATTATAATTGACTTACAGAAAATTATATAGAACTTACACAACGAGAAAGAAGGGAGATTTTCTCATTTTTCACTTTGGTCATGAGCACGCGCGATATGATACACGCACTATAGTGAATCTTCCATTTGAGAGCGTATGTCTCATTAATCCAATTCATGGTGCGAATTTTAGTCCAGTCGATCTTCTACAATGTCTGACCTGAGTTCTTAAAATGAACGTGCTCTTTTAACACCAAAATAAGACCTCACACCTGGGTTTAATCAGGTCTTTATGATGGTGGGGTATATCATAATCGGTCTACGATAAATATCGTTTACAACCTCATCTTGATTCTATTCAAGACAACAAAATTTATATAATAGACTTTATTTTTTTTATTTGGCTCTTAAATAAACATATTGTCTTATTATTCTTCTTGTCTCATCTCAGCTTGCTCAACCGTTCGTGTAACAAAGTCGATCATGACCTGACGACATACTCTCATATATATGTAATTATGCCTTCACAAAATAAATTAAAATAAGAGAATTTTAAGCATCGTTGCATTTCTAAACAATTTATGTAACAAAGATGTTCACAAAATTAAGTATATCTTAATAATGTAAAATTACAATCTATGAAACCCAAATGATCTAGCATGAGAGGCGAATACATCTCTCGTTATAACTTTAGTAAGTGGATCAGTTATCATGCTATCTGTAGATATGTACTTATGGCCACTTTTTCTTCGCCAAAATGTCTCTTATAAAATTGTATTTAATCTCAATATATTTCAACTTACTGTGGTATTCGGCGTCCTTAGAGAAAGAGATAGCAGTTTGATTTGTCACAGTAAATAGTTACTGTACTGGCATTACTAATATTAATCTCTTACCACACAGCTTTTTACACTGTTACAAAACATGCAATAAACTTGGCTTCAATCGTCGATAAAGCTATGCATGTTTGCTTCTTGCTACTTCATGTAATTGCTCCTCTATTTAGCAAGAATGCATACCCCAAAGTCGATTTGTGTTCATCCAGATCACTACCCCAGTCAGCATCTGAATATCTAACAACTTGCAAACCACCTCCTTAATAGCATAAAGAATAATTTACAGTGCCTTTGAGATATGCTAAAATTCTCTTGGCAGCACTCTAATGCTTCTTATCAGGATTGGACTGGTATTTACTCACTGGTCCTCCAACATAACTAATATCAGGCCTTGTACACATCATGTCATACATGAAACTTATAATGACATTTGCATAAGAAACTCTAGCCATTCTTTTCTTTTTTTGAGGAGTCTTAGGGCATATATCAAGATTAACATATTGTCTTTTGGCTATTGGGGTATCCATTGGCTTACAATCAACCATGTTGAATCTTTCAAGGATCTTTTTCATGTAAGGCTTTTGTGATAGTGCTAGAAGTTTCTTTAAACGATTCCTAAAAATTTTGACTCCTAAGATATAAGTTGCTTCGTCCATACCTTTCATTTCAAAATTTGTGTATAGCCTATCTTCAATAGTTTTGACAAACTCTTTACTATTCGCAGCCAACAGTATATCGTATACATATGAAGCCGATATCACCAAAATGTCTTTAGACTCTTAATGTACACACAATGGTCTTACTCAACCATCCTGAAGCAATAAGAATCTACAGCTTGATGGAATTTAAGGTTACATTGTCTAGACAATTGTTTAAGTTTATTGATAGATCTTTGACGTTGCATACATTACTCTCTTGGCCTTTAACAACAAAACCTTATGGTTGTTGCATATAAATTTCTTCCTCTAGTTCTCCATTGAGAAATGCAGTCTTTACATCCATCTAATCTAACTCAAGGTTTAGATGTGTAATGATAGCCAAGATTAATCGTATAGAAGCAAATCTTATAACAAGAGAAAAGATCTCTTCATAGTGTACGCCCTCCTTTTTAGTATAACATTTAGCGACTAATCTTTTTTATATCTCTCGATTATCCCATCCGCCTTACGCTTAGTCTGAAGAACCCAATTGTTTTCGATAACTCTATGGTTAGGCAAAAGATCAACTAAGTCCTAGACCTAATTGACTTTCATAGTCTCCATCCCTTCTTCCATAGCTTTCATCCCCAAATCCCTAGCAGACGAAATGAAAGTCTCGTTAAAAGTATTTAGCTCATCACCATCATGTGAAGCAATCATAAACGCTTCTCCCTCAATCTCAAAACGTCAATGAAGAATTAGCCTATGACTACTCTTCAGAGTTGATTCCCCAGTTGGAATCGAAGTGTTCGGTATTTCACTCTCACTCAAAACGGCAATCCCCAAAGGGCTCGTACTAGTACCAACACCGATGTTAGAAGTGATAACCTCATTTGGATCTACCAATACATAGAATTGAAAATCCTTATCAACTTATCCAATACTAGGAAATTCATTTTTCAGAGAATTGACATCCTATGATTCTAATTTAGTCATTGTTCCACTTCATGTTCACCAATGAACACATATCCTTTGGAGTATTCTGAGTATCTAATAAAGATACACTTTTTACTTCTAACTCCCAATTTTTTAAACTTACGAGTGGGGTTATGAACATAAGCTACATGCCGTATGACCGCAGATGAGATAAGTCAGGTTTCATACCCATCCATAACTCATATGGAGTGAAACTTGATTTTGAAGGAATTTGGTTAACTACTTAGGCAGCAGGTAACAAAGTACTTAGGCAGCAGCTAACAAAGTATCTCTCCACTAGGATATTAGAAGATTTGATTGCGTCATCATTGACCTAACCATTTCCAACAAAGTTTTATTCATTCTTTCCGCTACACCATTTTGTTACGGAGTTCAAGGAATAATCAGCTGTCTATTTATTCTTTTTTCATTACACAGTTCTTTGAATTGTTCTGAAAGGTATTCATGTCCTTGATCAGTCCTCAGAACTTTAACATTGCTGCGTAGTTGATTCTCCACCATGTTCAGATATAATCTAAAGCAATCCAATGCTTCTAATTTATGAGAAATCAAGTAGACATGACGGAAACGTGAATAATTATCAACGAATGTGATAAAATATGAGGCTCCATGTTTAGCGCTTACATTCACTAGACCACAGATGTCATAGTGGATTAACTGCAATGGTTTTTTGGTTCTAATTCCTTTGCCAAATGGTTTTCTATTTGTTTTTTCAGTTAGACAATTTTTAGATATGGGCAATTCAACCTTGGTGAGTATGCCTAACATGCCCTCTCTCGCATGTCTATTAATTCTTTCTTGCCCTATATGACCTAATCTAGCATGCCAAGTAATTGCATCTATCTCATTATTACTACGAAAAACAACTATTATCAATTATCAAGCATAGTATCTAATACAATAAAACCATTAACTAAATGCCCAATTCCAATAAGGATTGAATTCAAGAAAATCTTCAAACAGACGCCATAAAAATTTAAATCATATCCTAATTCAAAAAGAATAGGAGCACAAACCAAGTTTTGTCGAATATCTGGTGTATATAGAACATCGTGTAACAAAAGAATACGTCCACCACGCAAAGTCAATTTGCATATACCTATTCTTTTTGCTTCAACTCTAGAGTTGTTGCACACATACATCCATCTAGTCCTCTGACTGATTCGATGATACTCCATAAATACATCTCGATCACAAACTATATGGTTTGTTGCTCCTGAATATACAGTCCACACAGTACGAGATTCAATTAGGAGTACAGAACTTGTAACTAAAAGTATAATTCAATAAATTCAAGTTAGGTTTTACCTTTTTTTGGCTCAGTGCACTCACGAGTGAAGTGACCCAACTTGCTACAATTATAGCATTTCATCTTGAATTTGTTCTTTTTCTTACCAGCACGTTTACCCCTTGGGTGCTTTTTAGCATTTGGCTTCTTTTGATCAGAATCAGATCCCTTACCCTTATGGTTGTACTTATGGCTCCTCTTGCGCTTGAAGCCCAAAGACTTGAGCAAGCTTGACTCAGCTATATAAACACGATCAAAAAGCTTAGCTGCCTCAAAGTGTTCTACCTCTAACTCTAGGTGATGAGTAATATCATTAAAAGTTTTGATATTCTCATTGTGAGTCATATTCACCTTCATGTGTTCTTAGGTATCAGGTAGAGATCTTATCATTGCGTGGACTTATGGTTCATTAGTCAAAATATGTCCAACAGACTTCAGTTCACGAACCATGTTTGACATCTCCCTCAGATGCTATGTCATAGTATGATTCTAACACTTTCGATAAGAATCAAACTTGACCGTAAGCCTTCTCAGCTTAGTGGTCGAGGTGCCACCAAACTTGTCTTTCAGAGCGAGCTGTATCTCTTGAGTAGCCTTATACTTCTCAAACTCACACATGAGGTCATCTTGCATGCTGCTCAACAATGTTATACGAGTATTATTATTCTTATATTTCTAGGCTTGATCAGCCTCAAGATCCTTCTTGTGTTGAGCAGTATTACCTCGCTTAGGCTCAGCTAGGATGTTGTTAAGAGCTACTAGAGTCTCTTACTTTTCAAGGATGTACTGAATCTTACGGTGCCAAATATAATAATTGTTACCATTCAAGTTCTCACCCCTGTTTAGCTCAACCACAATGTTCTTATATGCAGATACCATCTCAAATTTCTTTTAACACAGAGACAATTCAAAATATAATCAATAAAGGCATAATCAATAATTACGCACAAATAATTAATTTTGACGCAAACATAAACTAAAAAACGTGACAAACTAATATCGGGACTGGAATCAAAAAGTCGTTGAAGCTTCCAATCATCATCTAATTTCCTTTATCACATTCATCATTAATTCGATTTTAATGCGCAAAATTATTAGTTCTAATTATGAATTCATTAAATTCATTTGTTTAGAACTCCCAGTTAACAGAATGATTCATGAGATACCATAAAAAAGTATATAGAATTGAACAACAACTAATGTAGAAGTTCATTAATAAAATCATAACAACATATTGTTTAACCAACAAAATGAAAACCAACATCAAAACAATAAAACTCAACAAACAAAAGAAATAACCAAGTATAGTCAAGCTAATACATAGAATCTTCTACATGTTTTTAAAATATTCTTTGTTGCTCATGACTCTTTCATCCAACTTATACTCAAGTATATTTCCATATAAAAATAATTTTTCTTTCTTAATGATCTTGTTTATGGTTTTCCCACACCATTACTTCTGCCCTCTACCAAAGGGACTAGCTTATCTTTCATTCTGAAGGTTCGTGTGAATGCTAAATACTGAAGTTCGCCTCATCTTTGAAGTAAGACGGTGCTCCTCCATCAGCTTAATTTCACAATTCAGCAAATAATATTTGTTGCTTAAGAGATTCTCAATCTCCTCTAACGTGCTAGCCTTAAATACAAGCGTATCATCATTATTAGATAGGGAATTTATGAGGGCCCATTGATAATAATCTCAATCTGGATACTTATTGTCCATTTTTCCATACTTTAGCCAGCTAAAGACCTCATTTATATCTTCTATATTTATACACATAGAATGGTCAGGGTCTATCTTAAAATTCTTCATTTTCTTCATAAGATAAGTTATCATTAATCTGAATTAAATCAACAGGAGAAGCTTTGTATGTCATTTACCTGTCTTCTTTAGTCTACAATTTTCTAACGGGAGGCATCTAGGACAAATAACATAATATTCATCTCAATGATTATTAACAAACGACTATAAATGAGATAGAATCTAATTTTAGCCAATGTCCATAAAAAAATATTCCACTAGAGTGAAATATTTATTAAATTTTAAACACTCATTCATAAGACTACATATAATCGATCTGAAATTTTATTTTAAAAAAATAATTAGAAACTTTGATTTTATATTAAAAAAAATAGGAAATTAAATTACCAATCAAATGGTGCAAACGGCGCCCAAATTGGAGTCTCGGATAGCAAGATACACACAAAAAATAGAAAAAAAAAATATTAATCTGAATAATCCCCACGCGCACAGGCAGGCGTGTGAGCTTCACGTGCGCCACAGCCAACGTACCACCTTATGCAGTTGCAGTAATGTCGAGTCTGACACCATCCTACTCAATTTTTCATCCCGAATTCGACGATGCCCTCAGATTTTGAAACGGAGGTTAGAATAAGTCATAATCATCAAAAACTAATTATGGCACTATTCATCATCTTCTCCAAAATTAAGGTTTCTGATTTTAGCCTAAATCTGACTAGATTCTTATTTTAAGTCCATTTTTAACAAATCACATATCTTTGGAAAGCTCTCAAAAAGATCTTTCCATTGATATATTACACACAATGTCAGGTTGCCTAAATCAAAAGTTATGAGCAAATAAAGTTTCAGGTTTCATGATTTCTTAAGGTTCATGCAACCTAAACCTTAGGCCATTTTTATGTCTATCAATTCTAGAATTTATACTATAATTCAAGCACTTTTGGACATAAAACCAACAACCATCAGATCACACATTCCATAAAAAAATTCATACTTTTCATGGAACAAACTCAATCATATGCACTAATCCAACACAAAACGGGCTCTAATATCAATGAAAGAAAATAAAAAGGGTTGAAGAGCCTACATTTCTACAAAATTAAGCAGCGAAATGATCGAATGTTGGATCACGTCAATGACTAGAAGGAAATCACAGGTTGTTCAATGTTCTTTTTCTATATTAAGAATAAGAGAATAAGTAGTAGAAGAAGAAGAAGAAGAAAACTCCATGTGTTTGATTGGGAGGAGTTATGCCAAGTCATCATACATGGTAACTGTTTACCATGTGCGAGTTGGATTGGGTCAGGTTGGCCCATCATGGGCAACCCACATGTCCAACAAATTTTTATTACTGCAACGTAAATGCATGGCTTGTCTATTTATTAAATGATAGGGCTATTTGAACCCACTAATTTCTTTCTACAACATCTTTTTAATTAAAAATTTTATTATCTAAATAATTTTTAGTAAAGTTATTTAATTATAACACCCGGTGTTTTAGTTTATTATTATTATATATCTATTTTATAGAATATAATATTTTGGGTTAATGTATTCAAGGGTATTTTACTTTATTTTATTTTAGTTCTTTTAAATCTAAAATCACTTATTTTTTATTAAATATCTTATTTTAAAAGGAAATAAATTTCATAATGAGTAAGGGTTTTAAAAAGGCTTGGCCTATAAAAAGCTCCTCTACATTATTTTGTTTCTCAAAATCCTAGAGGCTAATAAAGAAAAGAATACAGCAGCAAACATAAGAGGAAATTCATGTTTTTGAATAAGAAGAGGGGAAGATTTTAATTGTGTTCCTATTTTCCATTAAAGGAGTTATTGAGCTTTGATTTTGTCTTGAAGGTAGGAAAAAATTTATAAACCTTTGAACTTCTGATTTTATTTGTAATTCTATGTGATTGATTGAATGATTTTACGTGTGTCATATTAATAAAACTGTAAAAAGCATGATCATGTATTGATTTATGTGTTATCGAGTGGAAGTAGTGCTATTATGTTATCTTATAAACTGTGAATAGTATAGATTAAACATCATATGACTACTGCTTTCACTGAGTTTCATGCATAAAAATTTATAGATTATTAAACTAGACATCTTTATTTTTCTATCCATATGTTCATTGCTAAAAAACTAAGCATATTAATTGTTTTGATTTTTCGAAGTTGGAACACTGGTGCTAGAAAATTTAAATTTTCAACAATAATTCTCAAATCTATAATTTATTTCATAACCCAAACGACTTTTGAAAATTCTGGGAATTTTTATTACTATATGCATATATGTCTAGTTTCTGTTTCTTTAATTTTGTAATTTTTGGCCTTACATAAAAATCATTAAAAATCATAGAGTTGGGCTACCACAATCTTGGAAATTGTTTTCTAGAATTGCGAGGGCTGATTTAAAGCGAGTTTGAGTTACTTTTTCATCACTAAATACCTTATAAATTTTTAATTTTGATATCTTAAATTTGTTTTAAAAATAACTTTAAAATATTTATTTTTCTGTAAAATATTTTCTTTAAAATATTTGTAAAGCTTTGCCAATTCAATGTCTTATAAGCATTTTATCAAAATATTATTGAATGATTGATATTGAAAAATTGGAAACTGTTTCCAAGATTTTGGCTCATTGCTCATAGTTACCGTTACTGATATTATTGAATAGCTAGTTGTATTGTGCGCACCTATTGACGATTATTGCGGGGTAAAATATCCTGATTGAACTATTGGCTTGGTCACTGGGATTACAGGTGACATATTGAACTATTGACTAGGTCATCGAGAAGACAGATGACACTATGTGGCATGAGCAAATTGAACAAAAGAAAGGTTTTATTGATAAAAGATTTCTTACACGATTATTTATTGAAAATGATTATTACTTTGTGATTTAATTAATTTAAGTTTTACCGCACACATATGATTATAAAATAATCACTGCTTCCTGACCTATGGTATTTCATAATAATGATTATATACTTTTTTGTATTAGTAACCTTATGCATGAGTTTGTTTACTGAGTTGACCGCTCACCCCTTGTCTCCAACATTCTGCATATTGATTTTAGAGATGTGGGCTTTTGGTCTAGCAGGGAGGATTTGTTAGTTGAAAAACTTTGACATTTTCTAGATGAATTAATTGTAGTTACTTTGATTATTGCTTAGAGCTAGATTTTTTTTTCGAGGATTATTGAGTTATTTATTATTTTAGAGACTATGCTTTGTTTATGGACAACATCCACTTTATTTGAGATTAGTAATAAGATTAATGTTATAAGGTTTCATTTTAAATTCTTCTTGCGATTTTTGGGTGAATTTGAAGTATTACATTAATTAATTCTTTCTTCTCTTTCTCTTCTCAATTTTACGAATTCTCATCAATTCATTCAAATATTTTTTTTAACTGTAAATAATTAATATTACTTACTAAGACAAACAAAATCCACCATTTAAAAATGAACATTAACAAATTTTTATTAGCCATAAAATTTAATAAATATCAAGAAATTGATTTTTACCAAAAACAAAAGCTAATGAATATCAAGAAAAAAAAAATCTTATGCATGGAAACCATGAAAACATATATTAGGATATAGTAAAAAATGTTAAAAAATGAATTCAAATTATAGTGAAATTGAGTGTTTACTTTACAAAATATAAGAGTAGAAAGTGAATATGTAGTTAGGGGTGGGCATGGATTTGGTTTGGCCCAACTCAACCTATTATTGAATGAATTGAAATAAAATCAACCGAACCCAATTAAATAAACATGTTCAACCCAATCTAACCCAACTCTTAAATCATTGGGTTGGTTGATTAGGTCGAAGACCTAAAGATCAAATCAAAATTAAAAATTAAATTAAAAAAAGATGTGGAACTTGAAATGAAACTTATTGAAATCAAATATAAATATATGATAACATCAAAGTAATATATGGTCCATAAAAAAAAGTAATATATTTTCAAGATGTCACGCTCCTCCCTCTCTCTTTTATTTTTTTTATTTTTTATGTAAGAATAATATGATATTCTTCTATATCTTTTTCAAATATTTAACTTAAAAATTTTCATCTACAAGAATAGCAAGCGTGTCACAGCAAGAATGTGTGACACCTTTAAAGATATGTATGGAATAAAGAAAATTAGTTTTCAAATATTTTGGTTCACAAAAACACCACTTATAATCATATATTAAAAATAAAAAAAATAAATATATTATTGAGACATATATATATCCTGAACTATTCAAATTTCAAAAAATAAAAAAAATACAAAATACAAAAAACAAACAAACAAATGTTAACATACTTTCAGGTTTGTGGACATACTTGATACAAATAGAAAAGTTATGTACATATTTGTGAAAATGCAAAAATCAGGGAGCCAGCGTTATTATCCCGGTGTGCAAGTCCTTGTGATGCGAAATTAATTAAATTTTATTATTTGCTATCAATAATAAAAATATCCATTAAAAATAATAATAAAAGTATAAATGAGTGACGTAGCAAAATTCTTTTCGTATTTCTAAAGAATTTATTGAATTGAAAATCAATAGTTTTTTTATTATTTAATGACATGTGAGCAAAATGATCACACAAACGAAAATTCGTGCCGAAAATGATACTGGTCCATTAGGTTGTAGATTTCAGGATAAAACATGTGTTAGAAAAAGTCATAGAATAACTATTTTATGGCAATTTTGAGTATATTGAGAAAATATACTTAAGGATGATTTGAAATCTTCTCCGTGAATTCTTCGTAACGAATTATAGATTGTTCAAACTGGTACTTGAATAAATGAAAAATTATATTTCAAAGAAATTTCATTAGTTAGAAAGTAAATGAATTTTCTTTCTGTATTGCCCTGGAATTTATTTGAAATAAAATAAAATCTGAAATGTGTAACACCAATATTAATTATATGTTGTAACTGTTACTGATTGCTTCGTATGAAGGAAGCATTCGACTCAAAATCATTTATAAAGGAAAATTGGATTATAACAGAAAGAAATTAAGGGACTGTTAGGGGATGAATGTTACTGTTTTTCAAAGGAAAATATAGCTAAAACAAATTGTTACAAGTGATTAAAGCTTGTAATTAATTTCAACAAGTACAATTTGTATTTCAAATTATAAATTTAAATATTAAATTAAAAAATTAGTGTTCAAATTTGGGACCAAAATGTCCTACATAAATTTTTTAAATTGGCTTTCAATTCCATTTGCAAAACACACTTAAATCCAAGTAATTTTTACTCTTCTCTCTCAAATAAATTTTCTCTAACTTCAGGCTTTGGTGTGATAGAGTTCAAACACCAGTTAAAGTTTTTCGAAATAATAAAGTTATCCTTCCAAGACTATTCGAATCCGTTGTATTTGAAAAGATAAATAATGATATAACTTAAGCAATGTTGAGCAATATTTCAAGTGTGAGTAATATTTCAATTGTGCAAGTTGCTTATTAGTAAGTTTACATAATCTAAGAAGATTCTGTCACAAATGCCATATATTACCTAAGGAGTCTGAATTTTACGTAAGTCCATTTGTGATCCTTCTAATTTTTCCTGAAAACTTAAATGGTGTATTTTTACAAACAATAAGGACTATCTTATATCTCTTATTAATAGTGATTTTATTACAACACGAAGTGGGGTGACATGTCCTAGGCCGATATAATGTCATAATGATGGTTACTTGATGATAAAATTACAAGGCTTTTAGTGATAATTTGGTGAGGTGAGCTCAGCCATAGCAAAATTATAATATATATGTTATGTCTTTAATGTAGTTGGATAAATTTATTTGGGCATGTTTTGAAGTAGCTCAGTAAGTGTAGTATTATTTTATAAGTCTATCAAAATCTACTTTGACATAGCTCAACTTGAAAATCTACTCCAATGAAAGAAGGGTCAATTCTCAAATAAAGAGGATTTCAACTATCCTAACACATATTAGGGGAATCAAACCTTTGAACTAACCCCTAAGAAAGTCATTTGGCCTGGTGGCAAAAGTCGCACTAGTGGAGCTTATCCTCTCAATTTAATTGCCAATAAGACCTGTCATCCTAAAGATTAATTATTAGGATATATGACCTAAATGAATAATAAATTTAGGCTGTGTTACATTAACAAAAGTTGGGTTGGTTTATTTTGGAGTTACCTAACTTCTCAACCAACAGGTTAAAACAGTCAACCAGGAGATCAACTTTAAGACCCAAAAACTACTTACCCAAATCATGAACATTGACTAGTTAAACCCACCATTGATATCGCCATTCCACCACCATCGTCACCAATAAAATCCAACTAAGATTGTTATAAGTTTTTATTTTCTCGGCCATAAACCCTAGTCGTTACTGCTATTAGTCACTGCTGTTTCATCAACAATCTTTTCCAATCTAATCTTAGCCATGAGCATTGCTCTGAAAGCCACCTTTTTGTCTCAAAAACTCTCTCTCAACAAAGCAAAGAGAAACCAAAAAGACCCTAGTCATCACTACTTCACTAGCAAACTTTCTCGATGTAACGATATTCCATTTTGCTACTCTTAAAGTTAGTCACAAAATAGCTTCCTACTAATTGCTGCTTCTTATCTTCCACATCGCAACCAGAAAAGAGAGAATTTTCAGTTGAGGAAAGAGTTTACCTCTTCAGCTGACCTTTTTTTTAATTTTGTTTTTTTTCTACTTTTGCCAGTCTTTTATGATTAACTCCAGAACGTGTACATTTAATAAAGGTTTAAATTATCATTTTTCACTTATAATATTGATTACGCTTACAATTTGATCACATTTACAAATTCCTAACTCATTTTTTAATTGTCTATTTTTATTTGTTTTTAAGTATGATTTTTTTGTGTTTTGTAGGTAATCCCTAGATTCATGATGCTTGGATCGGAAAAATGGACATGAAATTTTGATTTTTAGAGACTTAGAAGCCCTTAAAAGAATTGCCTGCCCTTTGATCCAGCATTAATTCTGAATGGCTGATATCGTGCCACAGCTCACATGCGCCTTGTTACAGTAGATTTAACACTTATCAATCTAGTATTTCAAGCACCCTGACTTTATTTGTAGCCATTGATTTGTTGAATCTATAACAATCCGTACTGACTGCAATTTTAGACTCTTAGATTATATTATTGAAACCCATCTAAAGATTATGGTTGCAAGCTCTTCAAAAATATCATGTAAATGCCCACAGTTGATCAACTCAAAATTTTCCTATATAAAGGCAAAAGCACTTAAAATTTTATATGGAGATTGGTAGAAAGAATTAAAGCATTTGTAGAGAAATTTGAGATATGAGTTTTGTAGAGAAATTAAGTGTAAATCAGAGTAAATACTTGGGAAAAATCTCTTCTCTTCTCACTT
This sequence comes from Murraya paniculata, assembly GCA_030449075.1. Taxonomy (NCBI): domain Eukaryota; kingdom Viridiplantae; phylum Streptophyta; class Magnoliopsida; order Sapindales; family Rutaceae; genus Murraya; species Murraya paniculata. The sequence continues at coordinate 358,405 of JAEVFN010000065.1, forward strand.
GTTTTCAATTTTCTTGTATTGTATTTCATTAATTTGTTAAATAAAATGAGTGTTTGGCTTGTAAATATGAGTGATTAAGTTTTTAAGCTAAGATGAAGGGGGAAGGGTTTAAATTATGGAATTAATTACTCTCTCAAGTAAGTTTTAAGTTTACTGTTCTCAAGTACATGTTTATAAGTTATATTTTCTACAAGTTATTTTCATTCCATGTTAATCTGTAGATCTAGATCCACTTTGGATCTATATAGATATTTAGATATAATGTTGACACATTATTACGATGGTGATAACATTTCAATACGGTTGTAGCACATTATGTATTTAATCCCTATATTTATCTCTAGAGTAGTTCGTTAAAACCTAAGCCACATAATATTCAAACTAATAAAAGAAATGTAAAATATAAATATGAGAGAGTAATAGTAAAAGAAATGTAAAATATAAATATGAGAGAATAGTATGACCATGATTTGAATACTAAGAGTGGAATAGTATGACCGTGATTTGAATACTAAGAGTGGATCTCGTAACCTTAGCACTATTTATTTTTTAATTAGAATATTCCTTATTAATTTCTTCTTTTTTTTTTGTACTATAAGAGAGTATTATGATCATGATTTGAATACCATAACACTATTTTTTTATTTAATAATTGACTACTAAACTTTTGAATCCCTATGTTTCAACCCTGGAATGGAGTTGCTATTATATGTATTGTGAATGAATTCTCATGTTACAGATGGTTATGTCAACCTCGATAGTGATGCATTCGGGTTTCAATTGGCTAGCACTGTGGTTCGTTGTGCAAATAGCTTCACTCTTTCATTATTTGATAATTTTAAATCATTATTTGATAATTTTAAAAAATGATTTCCTAATAGTCAATTACAAAAATTAATCTCTTAAAAATTGAAATCATATTCCAAATTTCCAATAAGTCTTCTTGAATTTCCCTGGCTGGTAATACATTGTTCTTAATAATATTCCACATGATTGATATCTTTGTAGTAAATTATTTACTAAAGCAAAGGTGTTTATGGCTTGTTTAGGATTTTTTTTTTAAATAGACTCAAATGTGATTTTAAAAAATTAAAAGTTAATTTTTGGTGTTTGCTAATTTTTTTAAAAAATAACTCCATCGTACAGTAAATTCTGAAAAATAGAGAAGTAATAACTTTTTAAAATATGATTTGAGAATCAGTTTTATACTTAATATAATTCTATATATATCCCCACATATATTATAAAAATAAAAAATTATCGTTATTCAATTAAGAAATAGAATCATTAAATTCAAAGAGATTATTATTATTCAAATTATATTAAAAAAAAGTAAAAAAATGGAATTAATAAAATAGAAATATTTATTTTAGTTATTAATTATTATATATACACTGTAAAAGATCTTATATATACATATTTATAAATGTGTAAATAAATTTAATTCAATATTATGTCCATTCTAATCATTTGCATTCTTGTAGCAGTTTAACAATAAGATTTATAAATATATACTATTATTTTTAAAATTCACAGTACTTTTAAAAATAAATTTTACTAAATATTTAATTAATTTTCTTCATAACTGATTACTTTTACAGCACAGTTAACATCAATTATTTTAAAAAAGTATAACATCACCAAATTGGTCCTTAGAGTGTTTTCAAAGTGATACACCCTTGATACATGGCATCTAGTGACCAATGGCACATTACTTGAGAGCAAATTGTTTATCCCGACTTTGTAAATATTTTACTATTATTACACTAAATTGTTTTTAAATTACTTAATGTATTTTGCAATACATACATACATCTACACACACATATATAGATGGAGAGACAGAGTGAGAGAGAAACATGTGTGTATGTATGTACGAAAATTTTACAATATAGGAATCTCATACATTGTTAAAATGCAGGAAGAATTTATAATGTAAAGGGAATTTCACAATGTTGTAAATGCTAAAAATGATAGTTTATAACATTATAAACTCATCCCGCATTTTAATAGATTGTGGAATTCTTGTATTGGAAGTTGACTATATACATATTTGAAAATTTTCCAATAGGGAAATTTCACACTTTATTAAAATGCAGAATGAGTTTAAAACATTGAAAATAAACTTAAACAAGGTTGCAATTTGGTTTACAACATTAAAATATAATTTTACAGTGTTGTAAGCTCATCTTACATTTTTAAAGTATGACATTTTTGTATTGGAAGCTAACTCATATATATCAAGCAGACGGTCCCTATATCTATCATACATAAATAGTAAAAGAGTTGTGATATTTAATCCCTTCATTATATCTCATGAGCTCTACTAATCATTTTTATGCTAATAACCATTTTATCCTTATATAAAATGACTTAAAATGGTAAAATAGATTTTAAGTGCACCCACATAATAATTTCCATTAATATCTAATTTAGTTAGTATAATTTCTTAAATCCTAATTTCTTTTAACCTTTTAAATTATTATCTCCTCTCAAATATTATATACTCTACTTTTGTAATCTTACAAAAAAATTAATTTTTGGTATTTAATAAAGATGATGAAGAAGTATAAAATATTCTTTTATAGTTATAGCATTGATGGATAAAACTTTAAAAACAAAGAGAGAGATTATAGTGATTCAGAGAGTATTTTTTTCTTTTTTAAAATAGGTTTATAAGTTTTATATGGTGGATTTTTGGAAAAAAAAAAGAATAAAAATTATAATAAAGGTAAATTTGAGATTAGGTGAGATATGTTGAGAGGTAAACATTAGTTTAAAATTTTCAATAAAATTAATTAAAAGGTGAGGATTAAGGATATATGCATGGGTCAAATATCAGTACTCAAAGTGAGAATAAAAAATATAATATAAAAGCCCATTTCTCTGGCACCAAAGAATCGTTCACCACAAACCCACCAAAAGCTTGTGCTAAAATTAACATTGAACCAAACAAGCCGATAAACCCGAACCCGAATTCACACAATTATACGAACTTATTCCTTTGGCCCAGAGTCCAGCCTCAGCCTCCACGTTTCTTCAGTTTTCTTTCTCATTTTAACAAATCTCACTTTCACATGTCACTGTTTCATTCCACCATTTCCATTTACCATTGACCCGACCCGAATAATTCAAATGGCGGCTTACAGAGCAGACGAGGACTACGATTACCTATACAAAGTCGTTTTGATTGGCGATTCGGGTGTGGGCAAATCCAATTTGCTGTCGAGATTCACCCGTAATGAGTTCAGTTTAGAATCCAAGTCAACAATCGGAGTCGAATTCGCGACCCGGAGCATTCGGGTCGAAGATAAAATCGTCAAGGCTCAGATTTGGGACACTGCTGGCCAAGAAAGGTAATTTTTTTAGTAATTTTCTCCCTTGGGTTTATTGTCTTTTTATTGATTTTGTTTCTAGGTTTTTTGGCTTTGGGAAAATAAATTTTGTTTGGTTGATGGGAAAATGTCGTTAGTGATGGCGCTGCTGGGAGAATGTGGGCATTTTGCATTGCAGTTTAAGTGATTGATTTTGGTTGTTGTTGATTAAGCTCGCTTGTTTAATTTTATTTGGGTTTGGAATTTATACTATGATCACTTTCATTGCTATATACATTTTGTAAAGTAGAAGAAAATTATAAAATGTTCGTTTAAAAAAAAAATTAGGTTATGGGATGTTGAATTCTAGATTTGGGTATTTTTACATTTTTTGTTCATTTGCTGAGAAAAATAAAGGACTGGGGGTTTAGATCTTGGTCCGATAGCTTTGTTATTGTTTGAGATTGGAGGAAAGAATTGAAGTAATAAGTTTTGAATGAATGAGGCCAGTTTTATTGGTGATTGAGAAATTATTTGATTAATTAGATATGGCATTTTGTTGATATAGCATTACTCGTTGAAATGAGTATTTGGTAGGGTAGTTCGGTTGGTGTTGCCCTAAGGTTGCTGTGTTCTAAGTGGACACACTTATTTATTATTGTTATTCTTTAAGGGGACAAGTAAACCACTTCAAGCTTTCTTGAGGTCCTTTGCCCCCCCGCAAAACTGCTTAGAGAGGTACAGTGGCTGTTCACAGATCGAAGATTATAAGGTAAGAAATGAGAGATCGAATAGGTGTTTGTAGCTGTTGTCTATTTTTGCTTGTTTTATGGTGGAAAGGATTCGAGGTTTTGAACTTCCTAGTAGTTTACTTTTTTTATGTCTGTGATATGTTTGAATTATTCTTTTTGATATGGTGACCTCAGGTTTAATTATTATAACTATATTTATGGCCATAAAAGTTTTAGCTGTGTATTTCTCTGAAGCTCAGACTTATCTGGTAGCACTAGTTGAGCATCATTAACTGTAGAGAGAATAAAACGAATCTGTCCTATTTCTTTTATTGATGTTCGCAATTCAGTTGTAGAAGAATCCATCGTAATATTTCTTTTGTTAATTCTTCCTGCTACATAATTTGTAGATGCTGTGAAGTTTAGATGTATTAAACAGGCATACTTTGTTGGTGTTGTAGAAAGGAAGGGGTTAAAAAATGAAAAAAAAGAAGGGGGGGCGCCAAACTAAGAGTTTTCTTTTATCAATATTTTGATGTACTAGTTTTGGTGATGAACTTCAAGAAATTCTTCTCTTTAAATATTTTTATGTTTTTGTATTAGTTATTTGAGTAGCTTGAGATTATGGTTATTTATATTCTTTCCTAAAGATATCGAGCAATTACAAGCGCATATTACCGAGGAGCTGTTGGCGCATTGCTTGTCTATGATGTTACGCGACATGTCACATTTGAGAATGTTGAGAGATGGTTGAAAGAATTGCGGGGTCACACAGACTCCAATATTGTCATTATGCTTGTGGGTAACAAGGCTGACTTGCGTCACTTGCGTGCTGTTTCTACAGAAGATGCTAAAGCCTTTGCAGAAAGGGAAAACACATTCTTTATGGAGACATCAGCTCTCGAGTCTATGAATGTTGAAAATGCATTCACGGAAGTGCTAACTCAAATTTATCATGTTGTTAGCCGAAAAGCACTCGACATAGGGGGTGATCCTGCAGCCTTGCCCAAAGGACAAACGATTAATGTTGGAGGCAAGGATGATGTCTCGGCTGTTAAGAAAGTTGGTTGCTGCAATGCTTAAATGAAAGCTAATGATTGAGTGTACTGATCATACTTCCTCCCATTTCAGTCATACAAATTCAAGAGTTTCACATGCCATGAATCAAGATGTGGCCCCCATGCACTTAGATTTGGCTGTGACATATAGTAACCTTCAATGAGGCTTGTTTATGGGTTGGAGTTGAAAGAAATTGCTGCTGCAATTGACACCTGTTTCTCAATGCTCAATGCTCTTTCCTTGTTTGCATTGTTTTAGTAGTTTTTGTTGTATTTTGGTTTGTATAGAGTAGAAGTTTTTTTCTGACCGTTTTGCTTGTATATTCTTTAAATTAAGCTGTCTTCTGCTGATTACATACCTAATATTGTTAGTTCATCATATTCATGCATATGCATGTACAATAATATAGCAGTGAGAAGAGAACAACAATGACCTGTCATCATCAAATGCTCTATTTTGCTTAGTTCTTATTATATTTCAACTTAACATCTCTGCATTTAGCACAAGATATTATATCCAATTCCAAGCAATGCAGAAACATCTTGAGATTCTTAAGATTATTAGAAGCTTTGCCAAGCATTTCTCTCCTCCATATTCTTACTAAACAGTAATGTCTATCTCTTATGTCTTTCCCGTCATCATCGTCCAGAATCATACAGTGCAATATATTAAGCTGTTTCAGGTACTTGGATCCCCTTTGCAAAAGAATCCCCAAAGTTGTACTATACAAACAAGACTCGGATAAATCCAACACTTGAAGTCTAGGAAAGCCTTCAACAATACATACAACTTGCCTCTCTGTAATTCTCCCATGAACACCAAGCTCCACAAGATTCCCACAGAAATCAGCCAGTTGAGTCAAAACAGCAAAACCCTCTTCAGGATTAATCACCCTGGCATGAAAAACCCTAAGCTTCTTCCAATACATCAACGACAAGCATAACGGCAAAACCGTAGAGCTAACAACGAGATCAGAAGACAAGAAAAGGGATGCAACATTAGGCGTTTTCTCGGCAATGTAAGCAGTGGCAAAGTATCCGAAGACAAATTTACTTGGAAAATAGATAGCAACCCAACCATCGTAGGTGTCAATGGCATGTTTGAGAAGAAGGGTGAACCTCAAACGCTGGCGTCTGCCCCTTAGCTTGTCGATCAAGCTAAGGTCGAGTACGGAGTTGTGGAAGAGAGTGAAGAGGGTTGCTGAGAGCCATGCACGGCACACGTAAGCAGGGCCAGATAACTGGTCTTGGAGACTCAAACGTGCAAATATCATTGATAGTAGATAAGGGTTTAGGTCTTGCCAAGGTGGTGATGATGCTGAGATTTGGTTTTGGTTTTGGCTTTGATGCTTCTCTTTCTTCTTCATGATAAATGATTAATTAGGATTTGCAAGTTAATTAAGGTGTTCAGATTTTGCATTTAAATAAATAAGGTTTTTAGAAGCGCGGGGCGGGGCGTAGAGGTGTGGGGCCCTACTCTCTAGTCCCGCTGGAGGCAAAACCGTTGGAATTGGAATTTTCTTTTCTTTTTTAATTTTAATTATTGAGGTGACGGAAAGTTTATCTTGAAATGGAAATTGACAATTATTATAACAAATTAATTATGGTATTTGTAATTTTGTATCCCAAAAAAATTCCAACATGCCCATTTGGTGTAGCTTATATAATGGCATTATGTTTATTTCATTTCATAATTTTTTTACATTGTTTTATTATTGTTTAATTATTTTTCTAGTAGAATTTTTTAAGATTAAATAAGTTATTTTATCTTACTAGCAAAACTCAAATTTTGAACTTTTAAAAATAGAGGTTGAAAATTTTTTTTAACCATTAAAATATCTAAAGGATCATTTATTTATTTAACAATCTTATTTTATTCATTTTATAACATAACTTAAAAAAGTTTACCTATTAAAGTAATTTTATAATTTTTAATAAATGCTCTCATTGACAACTAAACAGCTTCTTTTTTTTTTGTGAAAGTTTTACTTATAAAAGCTCTATTAACAAAACTGTTATTAAATAACTCTATTTGAAAGGTTATACCAAACAGAATATAAGACCTTCTATATCTCCTATTCTAAAACAAAATCTTTGGTATTAGAGAGTTTGTAAACATAGGGGTTTAAAGATTCAGAGGCCATTTGAACCAGCAAAAATATTCGTAAAATTATTTTCTAATAAAAAATTATATCACTTTAATTATTATAAGAAAACATGATATTTGGACAAAGTTATTATCCAAAGTATCTTTTAAATTTGAATAATGATTAGTAGCTCATTTAAACATAAACATTAGAATTTTTTTTTATTTCTTATTATTTAGCCAACAGCTTTCTAGGCTCCTCTCCATCTATGTGAGCAGATTCTAACCTCAAACCTCTTATTTTTAGTATAAGAGATTTTATCACCTCAATTTAATGGCATCCACAAAACTAATTTTGCTATCATTGGATGTTACCACATAAACGTGTGTTAGAATTTAAAATTGTCGGAAAATGTTTCAACCATCTATATTTTAGAGAGAGACACGAAAAATTAATTTCAAAAACCCAATTGTAGACTGCAGGGAATTTTAATTAGGTAAAATGTAATTTTTAGGGACAAACATTACGATTATTAGATTTTTTTTTCTAAGAGTTCGAATATTGTTCAACCCAAAATGTTATAAGTAAGTTTAACATGTCCGATAAAGATAACCCAATGAAATAATAGGTTTTAAACAATTAAGTGCATCATATGTGTTTGTTTTTAAAATAAATGAACGATATATTAGCGCTTGGTTTAATAAATCTAAACATAATTAATGGGTTCATATATAAGTTTAATAGTCTATTTAATAATCATAATAATAATTTTGTTTGTAATGGTACTTTAGGTGCGTTTGCAGTGTAAAATTTAAAAAATTTAAAATTTTAAGAGTGAGTAAGAGTATTTAATGAGTAGTGTTTATTGGATGAAAATATTATTACCCATAAAGATATTATAAAGATGAGAAAATCCAAATGTTTGAAAGATTTAAAAAATGAGTTGATCTTATCCTTTGGAATTTGGTGACTTTATTTGAGCTCTTATGCTTCAATGGGGTAAACACTAGTTTGGAAGTTGCGAAGAAGACAAAGATCATGAAAAATTGTGTCGAACGTCACCCATATATGTGGAGGAGGCAGTTGATGTAATGATAGTGGCAATGACAATTTGCAAAATTACTGGTACCACTCATGGTTGAAGATATAAAGGCAGACAATGATTAGGCCGATATATGTTAGAGATTTGATGCCAAAGTCTCTTAATAAAAATAAACACCCTTTTATATATTTTTAGGGGTATTCAAAAATATGCTTAGTTCCATTGATCAATCATTTGATTTGGGAATGCTGACAAATTTCTCATCTTCTTGTTCTATCTTGTTTACTGCTGGTCATAGAGTGTGAAAGCAGAACATTTTTATTTCTTTGTTAATTTAGCTTGAGAGCTTTTGAATGCACATTTTTGGTTCTTCTTTCGGAATATATTTCTTTAGAGTGGCACAACTGGATAGAGAAATCTATTCTCAATTTTTTTTACATAAATATTTAGTTTTGAGTTATTCTTTTGTTGAACTATAAATCAGCAGTTGTTTCACGTATAAAATATAAAAATAAAATTAAAAATAAATCTAAACCAATGATTTAGTGTTAAGCAAAAACTAAGCTCAATACTGAATCTTAATCCAATACTTTTTAGCTCTATTTTCTTTTCCGATTCTTCAGTAAATATTCAGTGAATCCAACTACTTTGCAATAGTTGTAAGGTACTCTAACTTTGTTCTTTTCTAATTTAATCGATATATCTAATGAAAAAGTAGTTCAACGGTTAGATATATGTTTAATTGGTTATTAATACTATAGTCCTTACTGTTTATTATAAAATTATAAAAGTCAAAAGTTTTAAAATATTTACACATATAAGTTCATATTATTTTAAAATTTTGAACTTTGATCCAATGATCTAATTTAACCATAAAAGGGAGTGATGGTATGATGGTGAGAATGTAATCTCAAATAAAATTTTCTAAACACATGAAAAATTGACACTTGTAAACAACATTTTTTTGTTATATAATATACACTTAATATAGAATAAATAAATTGAATATGCATTAAAAATATGAGTTATTAATGTTTCAATACTTCAGGAAAAATGGTGAAATTACAAAATAAAAAATTGTAAAAAGTATTAGGCCCTAACACTATATTATTTTATCATTACAACATTTTATTTTTTCATTACATTTTCATTTATAATATTAGCCGATATGTTAGCTTATTTGTATTCTATAAATACAACATGTCGATTTATTATAAAATACCAACAGAGTGATTTTGAATTTCTAAATATAGTCCAATAAAATCATATAAAAAGATAAAAAAGAATAATATAAATAGAAATTAGTTTAAAAGTTAAAAAAATAGTTCAAAAGCTTTTGAATTTTTTATGTTTCTTGAGAATTATCCAAGTTTAATTTTTTAATATTTAAAAGCTTAGGCTTGTGAACCCATGCTTTAATAACAATTTATAATTTGTTCTTCATTAAAAATGATTGGATACTAGATTTATCAATTTCCAAGGAAATGTTAGGGTGGCTGCAAAATTGTTTCTGAGATGTCCTAGACCTTTTGTGGCGGCGAAAAAAGCGGTCGCGAAGGACCAGCATCCCTCTCGGCCATCCATCATCATCGCTAAAGAGTCGAGTAATAAAGCAGCCTTTAAAAGAAAATGCCATTCAAATGCCATTTCATCCGAAACAGGACTTGAATGTAAAAATTTGGAACCTCTAGTTCCTTTATAATCCTACAAAAAATATCAAGGATTGCTGCATAATTAAACCACAAAAAGACAAAAGTAGTGGTACGTTGTACATAGTTTTATCCATATTTATTGGCTTTGTACAATTTATTTACACTAGTGGATTGAATGTATTTTGATCTTTTCCTCTGAAAGAGACATCTTTCTGTTGCCATCTTAAGTGATGAATATGCTTATTTGTCAAAAGAGAATAGCAGTGCGTTCAAAATATAAGTTACAGACGAAAGTGTTAATGGATCCTCTTGATCAAATTGGTCAGATTTTTTTTTCTCCAAGATTTTGTAAATCATCTATAGCATATTTTCACTTGTTTTATAAATCCAAAGAAAACAGTAATGGATTGACTTGAGTGGGAACTACAAAGATTTTATGCAAATAAATGAAGTTAATAATACAGTTCATTCAACATTTTGGTAAACTGGATCATTACATCAAAGATCCGAAAGGGGAAAATTGAAATTTGTAACAATAACACAGGAAAGTCAAAAGCATACCAAGAAAGTCTGTACAGTTTTTGATTAAATACAGGATCAACAAATAAATGATTTTTAAGTCATTGTGACTGTTGGCAAAATATATGCAGTACATGTACAGAATACATAACAAAATATCCACTTTTGTTATATAATAAATAGATCAGTTGAACAGCAGCGAGAGAGGCAGCATTTTATGAACCGATTTGCCCCCAAGAAGCTGAATTTCTTTATTTTCTTTGATGGATAAGATCACCCCATTTCTTACACATCCTACCTTTTTGTGGCTAATGCTTCAGATTTGCAGATGGGGCAGACATTCTTAACAAAGAGCCACTTCTTCAAGCATTCTGCATGGTATTCGTGATCACAATCAAGAGTTCCAATCTTCTCATGATTCCTATAATCTTCCTGCAATACCCAAATGAATATACAAGAGTTAATAATTCTAAAACGTAACGTACACATTGGTTCTTTTCATTTTTTTTTTTTGGGTGGGAAAGGGAGGGGGGGGTGGTGGGGGGGATGCTACAGCTTCCATTACCTGGCATATAATGCAAGAACCAGGTTCCTGATCTGCAGATGCTGGCTCTTCCAGATTGATATAATTTGTAGCTGATAAATAAACTCTCGTCTTTAATTGACTTGCAACAATTTCTTCTGACAATCCAGTGTTTACATTGCCAATCCGCTCCCCCAGTGCAAGAAGCTCCTGTGATTTTGAATTTCAAGGTTTTAAGGTGTATCCAAAAAGAAAGTTTGCAGAATTTGAGCAAGTCCAAAATGATACTCATTTACGAGATTAGAAAAAATATTTTGCAAAGCAAATACATTTCTCCATCTCATAAAATACACAATAAAGAATTACATAGGTCAAGAATTAGATTCAGTTCAAATTGGGACCTGTAAGATGGTTTCCGCTCAGATAGCTCCCACAAACCACTTCTACTAATTTCATTTATTGGGCAATCAGGCATTATAAGAAAAAATATTTAACAAATGAGTGGTACACTTACCTCGTAAGACATGTCTTCTATGTCCAAGCGCATATCTCTGTGTCGGTCGATAAAATTCCCTACTTCATAAAAGTCTGGAATCTCTAGTACAGCAACTCCCTACACACATTAATTAATAGATCTTACTTTATAGACAGTAGCCCGTAAAACTAGTAAAATCAACTGAATAGATCAGACACAAGAACAGGATTGAAGAAACAGTCGAAAAATATGTCCTCCAAATGATGCACCACTTCTGACTGACGAAGATAAAACAAAAATCGTAAGAATTTGAGGGAAAAAAAAGTAGTACATCTGATGGCAAAACTCTCAGGTGAGGAAGGCTCCGCTGTCTTAATGCCTCAGGCACTGGTCCCTCCCGTGGAGATCTATATATCCTAAAGCCAGTTGGTGGAACAGGTCCCATATGTCTTGGCACCATCTCCAAACCATCTTGTGAAATATTCATAGTACTGTGCGCAGAATAACTTGACGGAACTCTAAATGAAGCTGCTGCTACTTGAGGGTGAACATTCGTATTGTGATTTCTAACTCCTTGAAAAGGTGGTGGGTGAGGGAAACTGAGATGCCGGATGTTGACAGGAGGATGCAGGAAAGTAGAGGAATTTCTGTTGCTGCCAGTCTCAGGATACCGTTGCACAACCATGTTCCCAGAATCCACAGGAGTGCCATTGACATTGCTCCCTGTAAAACATAAAAATGATCTTATCTTTAGTTCAAAATATCCAAGTTAATCAGTACACATCATACACCAAACTCCTTATATTCCATCTCCAAGAAATTTGCTTCAAAGAAGGAAGCGGGGACAGAAATAAAATTTCTGACTAAGGGAAGAATGGGTTATGAGATCAGATTGAAAAGGGGGGAAAAGGAACATTGGTTTTCAGACAGGCAGAAAAGTTTGTTTAGTACAAATGGAGATCCAAAATGAGGAGAACGATAATTGGAGAAATCACCGTGCATATAAGGTATTGCAGTGGCCTGAGTCCAGGCTGAACCACCACCATCACTTTGTTGTTCCAACCAGCCAGCGGGTTGAAAGGGCTGACCAATAAAGTTTCCTTGAATAAAATGGTTATGGCTATGAGCCAGAACAGGGTCCATCCCACCAGTTGCAACCAATCTGTTCCTCACACTTCTCTGAGATTCTACTTCCCTGATTGATGGGGTGCCATTTCCTCTGTACTGAGGCAGGGAGAAAGGTGCAGCATCCATTGAAGTTACACCATCAGGATGTCTAGGATGCAAAGGAGCAACTGAGGAACTAGAGCTTGCTGGGGCATTAAGATTCTGGAAACTCCCAGGAAAACCTTCAGTATTCTTTCTCTTATATGACCCTCTTACATTATCCATAAAATGGCTGTTCCTTCCATACTCTTCTGCAGAAGCTCCAATGACTCCAAAATTACTTGAAGATGGCAACTGATCTGTGGACCCATGATTAACAGGCATGCCCGACGATAGGGTTGGCATGTAAGGAACATATAAGTTGGAAGCAGTTGAAGCACCTAGATCAACATTTGCAGCATGATGATGATGAACACCATGGTAATGTGGCATCCCATAGAACATGGCACTATCGTAGTGCTGATGAGCATCAAGACTGGATGTGTTCCCCGAAGCTCTTACTATTGTTTGCATAGGCTGTGGGAAGCTTGTTACACCCCCCAAAACGACACAGGGTTCAGGGAGAATATATCCTCGGTTTCGCTGATCCATTTCTAAATCAATCATCTGACTAGTGCATGGCATATTTCTTTGGCCCATACTCCTAAATCCCTGTATCCCAAACAATATTCATAGAGATGAGCCATCAAAGCTGGAAAATTCACTTCCAAACTGCAGAATCAGATTTCGTTATAGACTGTTCAATTTTATTTTTTATGTAGTAATCATCAGGAAAATTGCCTTAACAGACTAACCAGGAAAATAAATGCCAAGTATGATAAAATTAAACTTCTGCACATGTTTCACCTATAAGAATAAAGGAAGAAGCCACAAAACTAACCTACGATCAAATGCAAAGTAAAACTTAAACCTTAAAATAAATTAAGAAAATTAAAAGGAGGAGGAGGAGGAGGAGAAGAAAGAGAAAGAAACAACAACAAAGATTTAGGCCAAAATGACTTGCTCAGTTCTAAATCATTTAATAACTACAGCTTACTATAAAGCTCTTCATTCATAGCATAATGTAGGACAACAGAATAGTCTCCCAAAAACAACTTGTAACCCAGTGCAAGTCGTCTGAATGTTTTCACACAAAATAAAAGCAGGATCAAAGTCCCGTGCATATTCAACAAGAAGCCCATACATACAAACTATGGATGAGACCAGATTAACCCCTTCTGCATCTTAAAGTCCATCATACCAGCCTAATATATATAATAATTAGCAAGCTATAAATTCAATCAACAAACAACCTGAGCCTAGCCTACAAAAGCATTTCATTGAGATGAAACCAGTCCACAAGTCCAAATAAAAAAACATCTACTTCCACAAGGACAAGTTCACTTGATGAAGAGAGAACTAAGTAAAATATAGCAAGTGAACAAGTAGTCATTGTTACAATCTTCTTCATGCAGAGAGCAATTAAATAAAGAGGGTATTCAAAATCATAAAATTGCAAGGAACTTGCAACTGCAGCTGAAGTCAATTATCTAAAACCATAAAAAAAAATAAAAGGAAGCTGACATGATACCACATGTATCCTATTTTGACAAAGCAATCAGTATATGACTCCAGTTTTCAACCAACAATAAGAGCAGCACTACAATAACATGTGAATATGATAAACTTGCTCACCATTTTGAGAACGAACACTGCATACTAATTAATAACATCCAAGCAAGTGATTTGCACAAAAGGACCTTACAGTTTGCCCTTTAATGCAAGAACATAAATTAAAATAAACGGTGGAACAAAGTGATAAGACCCTAATTCCTGTACAAGAAGGCTTGTAAAAGAAAATTGACTGTCATTCTGCACCTAGCATGAATACTAAAGAGCCATGTTCACCTGCATCATCTATATGACAACAGATTAATAGCAATAACTTGAAGATAAAACAAACCAACAAGGACCACCACTTTTCTTCATCTCTATAGTGTGGCAACTGAAGAGGAAGACATTTGAACCCCAGGTCAGATATCAAATTTCTAACTATGTCCAACCAACATTCAACTTGCAAAACGTCAGTAATATATTGTCAATTATCCAACTTAATATGTCTTAAATTATTTCATTTCTGTCTGACCAACATAAAAAGTACAAAACCAAAAAAAAAAAAGGAAAAAAAATATGACAGACAGCCAATTAACAGATCAAAGTCATATGATATTTCACCCCCACAATGATAAAGACCACCTGACATCATCACCTCAGACATGCATAGAAAATCCAACTTTGCAAGATGAAGCCACACAAATTTCATTACACAAACGACTCACAATCAAACCCAAACTTCTTATCCAAGAAGGTATAATATAATATGACTAGCAGCCATGCTTTTGAACACCAAATAACTCCATCCTAACACTGAAAATTTCAATTCTTACACCCATTACCCAAATAACAAATTGAACCACAAAATATCTATCTTCCCCCAAACAAACTTGACCAACCTACACTTGTGCAAATACACATTGGTGCGCAAATCGAATAGTACACAAAACTGAAAGAAAAATCTTAAGTTGATGAACTTTAACAAGCTATTGGACAACCCAGAAGAATATAAACCATACCCATTTTTTATTATTAAAAAAATCCAACAAAAATTCGTTAACAAACATACAAAATCATAAAAAAAAGAGAAAAGAAAAAAAACTGTACCTTGTTATCATGAACAGATTTAGCTTCAAAAATGTATATTAATTGAAATTCCCTGCAAAAGAAAAAATAAAAAACAAAGATGCTTTTACGTTGATTAATTTAAAATCACAGGTCATCGCGTTTCAATTTTGATAAGAAATTTTAAATTATTTGTGAATAACATGGATTGGGAAAATCGGAAAACTGACCTAATTGAGGATTAATTGAGAGATTGAGAGATAAAGAGAGAGATCAGAGACTCGTTTCTACTTTCTATTATTTATATAATAAAAAAGTTTTGTGGGTTTTTTTATTTTTTATTTTTTATTTTTTTTACAGTTCGCGTTTGTTTATGTACCGAGTTTAAGAATAATCACGGAAATACCATCATAAAAAAAAAAGTATTTTTTTTACACTATTTTATGCAATATGCTAGTTTTAAAAATTTTATATAAACATTAAAAATAATTTTTATTTTCATGGTAGTGCATCTTCTGTAATATGTATTATGTGGAGGCTAGGCTATCTGCATCGATTTTCTTTTTTTAAGCGAAGTCAAATAAATGTAGCTAATTAATAAGTAAAAAAAAAAAACATAACCATGAACTCTTGCCTTTTTTTTTTTCTTGCCCCCCCCCCCCCTCCCCTCCCCCCAACCAAAAAAAAAAAATTATTTTCTTCTAACAATGTGCTCAAAATTGGATCTTGTTTTTATAACGAAAAATGATAAAAAGGCTGAAGGTGTAAATAAATTTTGATTTAATTTTAGTCAAATTATGAAATTGATATTCAATGATCATGTGAAATTTTTTCCCTAAATTTTCCATCATTATAGGGATGGCTTCTCGCGATTTCTATTGTTAAAAACTTGTCTTTCAGTTTGTTTCATTATAATATTACAAATTTGATTTATATTAATTTATACAATTTAGACAAACTTACCATCTCGCCAAACTTGAGTCGTGGGGCATGGTGCCCATGAGATACATAGTTATTGAGACCGTGAATGATCAAATTTTACTAATTTTTTTATTGATTCTTTTATTATTTGACGTGTCTAGGATGTAAGTTATAATTTTTTAATGATGCGTTTGATATTACATTAACTTTATTATATTATAACTTTATTATATTATATTTTTACATTATATTATATTAAGTTATAATGCATTGTATTGTGTTTGATGTAGTATGCATTGTATTTTATAGAATAATATTTTTTATTTTAATATTTATATTAAATTAATAATTTAAGATTCATTTATATTTTATGATAATTTATATGCAATCAATAATTTTATTTTTTAAAATCAAAATAAATAACTTACACTGCCAACCACCGTATTTTAATGTCATCTGAACTATACTTTGATAATATTAGAATTATGATTGTCGGGACTACGCATTAATGCAATTGTTATTGGCAAAAGAATCTTCGTTTACCACAAATCTACCATTAAAGTTTATGCTTTCAAATTTTTACTATAAATTTATGATAAATTGAAACTTTTTTCTAGTAATAATTACACCATTAAATAACCTTGACAATAAAAATTCTAATAATACCAAATTTTAGTACAAAACACAATGTTATGAGGCATCTGTTGGCAGCCAATCGCTGTCAAACTGTTGCCAATAGTTTATTAGTACCAACAGCAACATATTTGAGTTTTAATTTTATCTAATATTGTATACTTTTATTTTGTTTTTGTTATTTTAATTAAAGAAATTTAAAAATAATGTGAACAGTGCCATATTACACAAACCTAAACCTCTTTCATGTTTACTTAATGCCGCACAGTTCACCTTTATGGTGTATTATACTACACCATAATGTGAACAAAAAAATTTACCAAACATATAATTGTATTGTATTAATTAATACGATCCCATATAATTGTATTGTATTAATTAATACGATCCCATTTAATGTAGTGTGCCGACCACACCCTAAAAAAACTGTAGATGTATTCCTTAATTGAATGAATGTTCCTTAAATAAACAAAATTTACTCTTTATTTTTTTTTCTTTGTTAACTAAATTTTTCTACAATCTGGTTAATTTAAAAAAAATGTGAAAAGTAGTTAAATATGGCTTTTGTAAAAGCAAATCTGGAAAACGCAATAATCATATTACCAAGAAATTCCAAAGTTAGGAATTAGTTGGATAATAGTCTAAATCCCATTATTATTAACGACAAATGAGATGAAATAAAATAATATAGTTGCAGACCACACATTTGACAACAAGAAAACGATATCCTCACAACAAGAAAGTGTTTTTCTTGTTTTCGGGCAACGTCAGCTTTTTAACTTTTGCCTTTGACCCTCGAAAACACAAGTAAATTGTCCAAATCTAATCATCAAATAAATATAAATAAATGCTTTAAACAAATTGTGGTGTCGTGCGAAGAAGGACTTCGTGTGGCTGCCACAACAGAGTAGCCGTAATACAGAGGCGAACAACTCGTATATGGTGTTCTCCAAAAGAGGACTTGCGTTTTGGGTTACATAATAATTTACAGCCTCAAATTTATTGTTTTCGTTTTTCGGTCAATTTACTTTAATTCCATCCCATCGAAATTTTTTTTATTTAAAAAAATAAAATAAAAGATATGACACGTACAATAAAAAATAGATTATAATATCACATATACAAACATATTTTTATAATTCTTTAGTAAGGATATTCACCTTTTTAAAAAAAAAATAGATATTTTTAATATTAAAAGTCATATTTAAATATAAATACATTAAAAATTTTGCATTTTCATATCATGAAAAGTACATATTAATGATAAAACACTCAGAATGCAACATATTAGTGATAAAACACTAAGAATGCAAAGTGTCTGAGTATGATTGATACCGGTGGGAGAAAGCATATTCTTTCTTTCCATGAAAAAGGATTCCATTTTTTTTTTAACATTTTTAGCAGATTTTGCAATTTTTTTGCATGTGGGTCCTCAAATTTATAGCCACAACCGCAAACAAAACAGAGGATTAAATTTAGCGCGGAACCCGCAGGCTGAGGGCACACACCACTACCTCAGCAAGAAACATGGGCCACGTTGTTAATTCAGTACCATGTGCTACTTCATGATTCTGGAATTATGCCTTCACCACGATCACACGATTCCAATTTCATGCATCCTCGATCTTGGCCTTGATTACAACGTGCTTCCTTAATTTATGATTCATTTGCATATCACACGATTCCAATTTCATGCATCCTCGATCTTGGCCTTGATTACAACGTGCTTCCTTAATTTATGATTCATTTGCATCTAAAACTCACTCAACTCCATTAATTTCAATCATTGACCACCAATTATCCGTTAGAAAAACACTGGCGTTGCATCGGGCGTCACTTGCAGTGCGCATAATCTCATTGCTATCGAGTCAACAGTTTTATTAGATTCGTCAGCACTGCTAACAATAGGTTTACGAAAAACATTATTACCGACAATGAAAAATTTACTACTAAACGCAACAAACAGGTAAGCGTTGCAAGTAATGCCCCCCGCATGGTGGTTAACTCAAAATCCACCTACAACCACTTTAAACCTTTGAACCCTAACCTGTTCCAAATGGGGAGTGATCACAGACATCACAAAAGTTCCTAATGCGGTTAAAAATAGAAAAAGTAAAAGCAAAATGCTTTCCTGAAAAAGTGAAGGGCATCATTGCCGCCCCACACCTTAATTCGACAAAGGGCATGTATTTCTCTTCTTTTGTTCAGGTTGTTATTTGGTTAAGCAGTAGGATTAAACCAAGATTCTTTCACTATCTTATTACCCAAAAAGGAAACTGTGGTGGCTTTTGTCTTTTCAGAAGGTTACCTGCACCACCATCTTCAAATTCCCCAAATCTTTTTATACGAAAGAATCAACATCAACGAATACAACCATCCTCAACTTCCTCAACAGATTCTCTCTATCTTTTTATCCTTTCATAAGCTTTATGTTCCATGAGACAATGTTCTTAGCTTACATTATCAAGAGATCTATGCTCATACTTCATATGTTGGTAAAACAGAGTTTACTCAGATAAAAATTTCAGATGCCACACATGATATAAATATATATTTCTAATAATTATGAAGGGAAGTGAAATTTATCAGCTTCGGCTTCTTTTTATTTTCTCTCTTCTTGTTGCTCAGAAGCTTAAGTATACAAACGATAAGGTTCATTCCTTCGAATAAAGAAAATTAGATATAACTTACCATCCTCCGGATTTTTTTCACTTCCGAGCTTCAGTTTTTTTCTGCTCTTTGGCTGAGAAAAAATTAAAAAATGGATCTCATGTTAGCTTTCAAGAAAAAGAGAAGTGGAGAACTATGAATTCTAAATCCAATTTCCACTTGGCTTGCCCTCCAAAAAAAAATTAAAAATAATAAAATAAAACTTTTAAAATCGATTTCACAGGACGGAGGAAGCATCACTAAGTGAAGCAAAAAGGAGGCAGCACAAACTCTAGGTAGAGAAATACAAGCCATGGGAAATAAATCATACCAGCCTTCTCTTCCTCCCGCTTCTTGGCAGCTTCAGCCCTTTGTTGACGTATCAGGGCCAAGCGCTCTGTAAGAACAATATAAAAAGAATCAAAACAAATTAAGAAGATAACTGCAAAGAAGATGCATATAAAGGAACTAGAATAATCTGAATTGAAAAAACAAGTTTAAGAAGGGGAGAAAATAGTGTGACTGATCAACTAAATGATCAGAGAAGCAGTAAATGCAAAGGTGCAGATGTGATATACACTGGGCAGAAATTGACATCTAGAAAGAGAAAGTTGATAGTCATACGATAGCATTGTGGACATGGAAATGGGCCCATTCAAGACAATGTGACATTTGCAATAAGCAATGGTATAACCAGGTGAAGTACAGTCTTTTTGAGATTGAAAACAGCAAAAGTAGATGACCATATCAATGCCTGGGCAAACCTAAAACACATAATTCACTTGAAGTCTAGAAATATGTAGAAGCAACACATGTGGTCCACCATGGTTTGGTTGTAAGAATAAAAAATTCCAGAGCCCCTTTCTGATTCAATTTTTGGGACATTATTTAACCATTGGGCTGTTACAGTAGTAATTTGGTATTGGTAGTTTGCCTTGACTGATGAGTATTTTCAAGCATGCACTTTGTTTTGTTCAATAAATTTCTTCTGCCAACAAGGACAACAAAATACAAGCAGCATCCTAATTACCATGAAGGCAAATGGTTGCAGATACAACTAGATGTTATGACAGCTATATGAAAAACTACAACAAGGGTAAATCAATGAGTCAAAAAATTCACTATGCAACTATATAATTCACAAAGCCAATATTCGGTGAATCACGATGGCAATAGAGACACATTCCCAAAAGCAATTTTAACTCACATTGGGTGTAGGGATGACCCGTGGATGTGGGTATCTACGTATATCCAGTTTGACATGCATATAAATGGTGTTTCGGACAGGTTTGGTATTTAATGAAAAACCTGTAGCTGGTTTGGCACAGGTGTGGTTGTTGAGGGCATCTCATACCCTGCAAATATTTTAAGTACATATATTTCTTTTCTAAGCAAATTAAAGAATCGAACATTACAATGGATCATTATACAATACTGCACCATTTTTTTTTTGGGGGGGGGGGGGGGGGGGGGGGAGATTGTGTTGGATCAACAAGGCTTGAGCAAACTTTTCTAAGGTCTTTTGGTGCTTGAAATCTTAAAACATTTTATTTTTCCATTAACAATTTCTTTTAAAAAGTGCTTAGCTAAATTCTGGCTCAGAATATATTGGAAATCCCATGGATGCATAAGCTTGGAATTCAATAAATGTGGATAGCAGACAATTGAGATGAACCAAGAAAACTGAGAAGGACGGAGAAAACCGAGATGAAGGAAGAAAACTGAGGAATCTTTAACTCCTTAGAGACTGAAACTCAAAGGCGAATCTAAGAGATGGAATCTACCCAGTGTTCCCAAAGAGTTCATTGTTCCCCATTCTTAACACATACTATATAGAAATTTCAACTTTGACTATAGCATATGTAGTGCTTCACATTTGGTTAACCGCCAAAACGACCAAACTTATGTACAGACAGAAAAGAAAAATATCAAATGAAATAATAAGATACTTTGTGGCCCTATCTCATACTACAAGCACTTTTCATCTTACCATGTGGCAAGCGAAACGTAAATAATCGGGTTGTGTATTACACTTAACATCAATTCAGTGGACAGAAAAGAATGATAATGCACAGACAGTAGCCAATTACCTAAATCCTTTCTTGCTTGTTCTGTTTTCCCTTGTTCTTGAAGCCTCATGTATCGCTCATGAGCTTTTTGCTTCTCAATCTCCTCTCTGCAAATAGATACATAAAGGTGAGACAACATCAACAGTAACTCTTTATCTAAAAAATCAGCAAGCTTGATTCATACAACACATGCATTTGATAAATAGTGATTATGTCAGAAGCAAGCCTTCGGAAGAATTCTAATATCATTTTCTTCTACTTTCTCATGTAAAAAGTAAATAAATTAATGTTGCAGCTCTGCCGCCCTCTCCCCATGCACGTGCCTCCAACCCCAACTATAATTATCTCCAAAAATTTCATGAAAAAGTTTCAGATGGATGAACTTTTATGGCACTCGCCATGATAGGCTAAAAGAATCCATAAATCTTTATCTATGGTTTCTTTTGTTCATAAACATCATTGCCAACAGCAATACATGACACTATGATCACGCATTTTCATGAGCTCGAATATTCTATCCAGCAGTCACACCATCATATTCTCTTTTACCAGCCAAACCAAATGACGTTCAGGTAGGAAGTGACGCATAAGTATTCATGCTAATATGAGAACAAAGCACAACCTGCTTTACAGATCAAAATGTTTCATATTCCTCATGTGGTAAATAATGTTCATACTGATTCAATAAAGTAACAACAAGTACAAACCTTTCACGCCTCGAAAGCTCAGTTGTTTTCCCCATCTGAAATTTGAAATTTTGGTTACTCAAGGCAGCCTCGGACCTAACAAGAAAATGTACAACAGGAGAAATAGATAAAAACTTACATCAGCATCTTTGGCCTTCACGTTCTTAGGTTGTACTATATTAGGATTCTCAATCTCAATAATTCCCTGGGTGCCTTTCCTCTTCTGCCAACAATGAGAACAGATTTCAACCATCAGAAAGATGATTTTTTTTTTAATGAAAATGTACTCAAAATGGAATAAACTGATTCAACCAAAGAATGAAGCAAAATAAAATAATGACCTGATCTTCTTCCTCTTCAGATTCTTCTTCTTCTTCATCCTCCTCCTCCTCTTCCTTCAGTTCAGCTTCTTCCTGATATGATTAGGAACAATATCCCCTTCTAACATACTGAATGTGAACGCTAAAGATGCATATGAATACAAGCAAATATTCTTTTTTTTTTTTTGAGGGTTTTTTTTTTTGGGGAGAGGGGGGGGGGGGGGGGGGGGGAGACACAGCAACAAAGAGAGATGGTAGAATACAGATTGAGGGTAAACCTATTGCATATTTCACTTTAACAATTTTGATAACTGATTCTGAATGACTCAATTGAAATAAAGTATGAAACCACTATTATACTTTCACCAGAAAACCATTGCACAAAGCCACAAAGCACCATAAATCACTGTTATACTCCAGAGCAAAGGCTTTCCTGGCATATGAAATTTTCTTGAAAACAAAAATCAGAGCTAATATTATTCAAAGGAATCAGTAAACTAAATACTAAAGACAGTACATACTGAATGTAAGTTAATCAAGAAACACGAATAATCAAGAAACATGAACTAAATATGACATCCGTCAATATGTATTACGCAAAGCATAATTCTTAGAATGAAACAAAGATCGAATAAAAATAAGACAATAATAGTAGATCCATGAAGCAAAAAGGAAATGAAGCACACCCGTCTAAAATTGCGAGGGCGACGATTAGAAGTACCAGCAACTGCAGCCGTTAAAATGAAACAAGCTAAAAGAGTCAGCTTAAGCTACCAAGTATAATAGTTAATATTAAATATGCAGCCAATGAAACAAACTCATCTAACTTAGAAGCTTTCTTTTGAAAATCAAGACTTTCCCAGTTGACAATATAAAACAAGCACGTCACAGGAACAGCCCTTATTATACATATGGAAAATTACGTACAGATCCAGTGAAAACAGATTCTACCCTAGCAGCTGAATCAAGAAAAAATGAAAAAGACCCAGAATGAGAAACATTGTTTAAATTTGGTATAAAACATGTAAAGAGAAAAAGCAAAGCAAATAGCATACGCATTTCTTCGGGCGTGGAGAAGTGGCGGTGACCGGTGGGCTTGCCCTTGAACTTTCCTCTTCCCATTTTTCTGGATTACTACTAACAACAACAACAACAACAACAACAACAAGACGAAGAATAAAATTTAGTACAGAACTTTTTTTTTTGAGGTTGTTTAAACTTCTGCTCCTAGTCACGGCTTTTGAATCTCTGTGTTTCAACTGTTTTGTTTTAATAATAATATTAGGGTGATTTTTTTTTTTGGTAGACTTTAGAGCGCTAGTGTGTGGCCTCCACGCGACACTATAGCGAGTGCTTCCGCCATCCTTTCCTTTATTTTTTTTTTCGTATTATCTTAAAACGTATTGATAAATGGAATAATTGGCAGAAGCTAAGTTTAAGTTACAACATATTCCATTTAGGATAATAAATAAATTTTTTTTGTTATTTGATACCACATGATGAAAACATTCTATTTGGTCTGTCCCTTGATAGGTGGCTTAATTTTCTTTTCTCATTTTTTTATTTATTATGGCCGAATTTAAACCTGTGCTCAAGAGATACTTATTTATATTTTAATTAGAGATATATGGATTATCGAAAAAAGAGGAGTTGTGGAGTTTCCTGGATTGTCCTAATCCGACAAGTGAAAGTTTAATTTATATTAGATCTCACCTGAATCGCCCATCTACGCGTTCTTATTAAAAATCAAAACAAAAATAAATAAAGCATTAATTGGATATTTATACAGGTGGTTTAAGATTCAAAATTGGATAGCAATCTGAATAAAATTTCTTGAAAAACAATCGACCTGCCTATGAGACATCTTCATTTCATATGTTGAATTAGGTTAATTGAAACTAAATATGTAATATCTTAATCTTGTTAATCTGGTAATTTTTTTAAACAGAGAATAGAAGTATATGTTTTATTTTTTAGTAAAAATATTTAAGCTATAATAACGGGCTGCGGCTAAAAAATAAATAATGATAAATGATGGCAGAACATGTGTCAAGTGAAGTGATAGGTGCAAGAATTGATCACTTTATGGATTGGGGAATTTGGTATTCAACTTTATTAGTAGTCCACATTTGTATGGAGGAGCATTCTTGGGACCCCATGCCAAGATGATGATTTTATGCTTCATTAGTGTCATTTGGGCACTAAAAGTTGTCAATTTTATTTATTCATTGGCTTTCCACTAGCAAGAAATGCGAATGAACTTAGATTTTTGTGAATAAAGTATATTGTAGATTCTTTAGAAAAGAACTTTGCAGCATATATTTATTGAAAATGATCCAAATTTTGTGGATGCAGTGCATCAATTCCTTTCATTCTAAGTTATCAAGCACTTGAAATTAAAACAAAATCCTCATATACCCTCATAAGGCATAAAATTTGATAGAAGTGGTCCATAAACAACAAGGGGCTGTTTATCTTAATCTCATATTTGGTGCTAAAAAATAAGTTTGGGATAAATTATAATGACCATATTATTTAGTCCTAAATAGTTAAAAACTATATCTAGGGGACCTTAGGATTGCATTGTAAGACTAAAACTATTATCCTAACTATTCATGGGATAATGAATAATTTATCTTTAATTAATTATTTATTTATTTACTTAACTAACATTCTAAATATTGTATTTCATACTCAAATTATATTATAATATTATTTTAAACTTATATAAATATTAAATAACAATATAATTGTAAGTTTGCATATATAAATTTATTATTAAGTTAATATTTAAAATAGTTTGTTAATTTTGTCGGTTAATTTAACACAAAATATGGTGGGAAGACGTATGTGGCAATGTACTCTCGAAAGTTGTTGATGTGTATTATTTTTACATATATAGATGGACGACATTATTGTATAATATATTTTCGTACTTATGGATTAATTTTCTCATTATGTTTGTTGATGATACTATTGTGCAAATTCTTATTTAAAACTATAAACAGCTTAAATATAAATAATAATAATAAGGGAAAGTTTTGTCATTTTTTTCATTGCTCTAAATTGATTTAATTTAGGTTATATTTCATGTTACTTTATAATTTTTCATTTTTAGATATGTTCAACTTTTGATGTAAAATTTTAAAGTTTTAACCCTAAATTATGAGTTTGTGGAGAGAAAATTTGCTATTTCAAATTGTGGTTTAACAATTAATTTAAGATAATTTTGATTAAATTAATATATAGAATATATTAGTGAGATAATTTTGATTAAACTAATATATGAAATATATTAGTGACTATCCAATTTGATAGCATACCAAACACAATACATATTATTTATAGTCCAATCCTAAACTACACTAAATAACATAATATTATATCTAATCTCATCTCATCCCATCTCATTCTATCATATTATATCATAACCTATAATGCTTACTAAATAGGCCCCAAGAGTTTTATACGGTATTTTAAATTTACAGGGACAATATTATTCAATAAATAAGAGGTTTTTATTGTCGATTGATCGTCATGTAATGAAGTATATAATTTGAGGAGCGAGTCTTTTATGGGGGATATTTCATTTAAGATATATTTTGGATAGTAAAATTTGGACAAGCAATGTCGATTTGGCATATAATATGTTGTTTTGAATTTTGACCAAAGAAATTGTTAATGATGAAAAACGACCTCAACGGCTGAATTTATTTTTCTAGGAAAAACAACTTAAATCGATCATATTTGTTAAGTTGACCTTAATCCTCTACACCTGTCAACCACAAAACACGGTTAATATAAGCCGATGAGGTTCTGGTGTAAGATCCATCGATACCTAAATAAGATATTTGATATATGAGAAAGGAAAATAAATTGAGAAAAATAGGGTCTAAATTCAAATCTTTCAATGCGAGATTTGTTATGTCGCTAAGTAAATCATGCAACTAGTTAGGTAGCAGAATGGTTGATCCCTTTCTAGTAAGTTCTTGGTAGATTTTGCTAACCCTTGTCTATAATCCCCTATATGGTTTAAATAGGCTTTCCTTAGTGACAGTTATGTCCTTGATTTCAGCCCACTCTTTCTATAGTTGTAGTTTATTTTTGCTAGTTGAGTGTGGTTTACAAGGTCATAGCCCTTGCCCAACTTCCTTAAAAATAGGACACATTTTAGAGCACGTGTTGATATGAGTGAGTTGAACAAGCAGATTTCTAGCTTAGATTGATTGAATTTTAGATTGTACTAGTTGATTTTTAGGTTGGATAATATAGGATTCCAGGTCGAACAAATGGATTTTTAGATCGGACTTATAAAGTCAATTCATCTTGTTAATACAGTAGATTTGGGTGAATTGGTTCGACATGTTCTTCTCAGTGGTATTAGAGAAACCGAAACCAAACACCAGTCCCTTAGTTTTTTATATTAAGAGGCTATCATTGGTGTTGGAAACTAAAAGTCCAGAAGATGAAAAATTAACTTTGACGAACCAACAAAAAATAAAACAAGTTGCAATGCTATAACTCTAGAAGTGTTTAACATGATTTGATAAATTCCGTCGTTTATGATTCAGAAAGTTGTTTAAAGTAATTTTTATCATTTTAAAGAACTTTTTCGATTTCTATTATTATATGAAAATTAGTTTTTACTGCAATTTTAAGGATATTTTTTTTCGTGAGTCCTTAATGTTTGTAAAAAGGGATTTAAAGACCATAAATTTTTTAAATATTTTTAGTTAAGTCATTGGGCTATGTTTGAGAGTAATAATGAAGGGTAGGATTGACTAATTTTGGGATTAAATATTTATTTCATGTTTAGCAAGTTTCACTTGGATTAGATTAGAGGGACTAATGTAAATCTAATCCTAAAATCATGTGATTAAAAAAAAGTCCATTTCTAACATTTCTTTCATTTATATCACCATTTTTCACTTATATTCATCTAGTTACATTGTTACTTTTATTTCTAATAACTCTTGAGATTAAATTTTCATTACTTGTATATTTAACAATTCATCAATAAAATTAACCATTGAATAGCTTATTACAACATTGATTTATTAAATTTAATAATTACTAATGTAATATAAAAATAATCATAAAAATTAATAATACTAGTAATTCATTGTTTTCATATAATACTTTTTAAATACTTGATAAAAAATTATATGAATATTTAAATAGTTTTATTTATTTCATTTAATTTATATTTGTTGATTACAATTATGATTAGTGTCACTTGGTTTTCTTTGAAGATGTTGCAACTCGCGTGATGACACTAAGTCTCACTTAGCTAGCCATTCAACAATGCCCAAAAATGTCCCACGAGACCCACAATTGAGGTTATGGCAAGAGACTAGCCAAACCAACAACAATATACCTAAAATCAAGGAGAAGTTTGACCAACTCACCAATAGCTCACTTCCTCTAAGATCTCCACAATTTTAGACATTTTGTGATGTACTTGATTAAGTCTTGACTGCACCAATAGCACTAGCCCACTCTTGCCTATTTTTATGGTCTCAATTCGAAAGTTTCTAGCCAACATGTTTCGTGCTCAATCGCCACTATCTGAACACAACCCGCGTATGTAACCCTTGAGTGTCTCTCATGTTCGCATAGTTTGGTCCTCATGCATGTCTTAATGTGTTGCACGCTACGTGCTACCTTTGCATACTGTAGTGCGCGCTACCTTGTATGCTCTCACGTGCATTATTCACTAGCGTGTGTGTTGCCCATACATGCCTTGTCACTCATTGCTTTGTGCGCCCTCGTCTGCTATTGTGTTGCTTCATGCGCTACCCATTAGCGTGCGCCAATTGTTGTTGCGCCCCATCCTGCAAGTCAAACTTGCATCGCTTGCTGCTTTAAGCTTACTCGTTGCCCCGACTCTCGCGCCAACTTGCCTTATTTTAGCGCGTTCCCCTGTGCACACCACATTGCTGCACTCGACTTGGTATGAGGCCCTAAATCAATCCTCGGCATCAGCCTACATGTCCTAAAGCAGTGATAACTAGCCAATAACTAATTTACAATATATTAAATTTTCTATTAATTGCCTTTTAAATTTATTATTATTATTATTATTATTTTTATTTATTTATTATTATTATTATTATTATTATTATTATTATTATTATTATTATTATTATTATTATTATATTTAATAGTTTGTATTTATATTTAAATATCAATTTAGATGCTATTTAATTTTATTTATATAATTTGAAATAGTTTAATCCAATGCTGCTCCAAAAATATGACAATATAACATGGTCAAGTCTAATCCAATTCAGTCTAATTCTATCATATCCTAATAGTTAGTTCAATCTAATCATACGTACCAAGCATTCAATTTAATCATGCATGCCAAATGTAGCTTTTTAAATAGAATTTTGTTTAATTCAAATACTTGACTGAATTTCTTCAAAGACTTAAAAAATACTAGGTCATATTTTACTTTGATTCAATTGCAATGCTTTTGTTTTGTTATAAGGTGTAAAACTGTAAATCAATTACTTAAAATATTAGATCAATTTTTTTTTTAGAAATCTATTTGTACTATTCCTAAATCAATTCTATCATGGGACAACCTAGTTTCTACATTCATAGATATTATTTCACCTAATAAATAAAGAAAAGATGTCTATCTCTACCCAATTATAACTATGACTCGAATTGTTGTCCTCACTAGGGGTGGGCAGAACCAAACCGGATCAGAAAATTATTGGTTCAGTTTTTTTAAGTTCGGTTCAATATTTTTCTTAGAAAAACTGAATATTTCGGTCCAGTATAAAACTGACTACTCTGATTCGGTATTCGGTTTAAAATTTTAAATCCAAAAACTGAACCAAAAAACAAAAAAAAAATAATTTTTAAATGAAAAATGCCATGTGGCAACTATGAGCCAAACCGGACCCAAAAAAATTCAATTCGCTTAAGTTTTTTTTTTTTGGTTTCGATTTGATGTTTTATAACTGAAAACAACCAAAAGATTAATATCGAAACCTAACCGAATAGAAATTTCCAAACCAATTTTTTAAAATTCTCACTCTGAACTGAGCTGAAAATTTTGGTTTGTTATGAAACCGAACAGATTTAAAACGGTGCCCACCCCTAGCCCTCACCTTTAATTAGGGTAAACGGCTAACTGTTACCACTTAAGCTCAAAATTAAAGTAGTACTTAATAATAGCAATTTATCTATCATTGGATTGCTTAGAGATGAGATCACAATGTCTTAAAACTTGTATCAAATGTTAAATAATTTATGGTGGGTACACTTCATGTATTGGTGAATGGAAATAAGGAATGTGAATAATTATTGATACTTTAAAAATATAGGGAATGAGAATGAATTTTGGGTGGGACCATAAATTTGGAAATGAGGAACAGAAATCTCATTCCCATAAAAAATAAAAATTAAAATGGAGGAATAAAAATGGAGAATAAATGTTACAATGTCTTAAAATTTGTATTTTTTCATATTTAGCAAGCTCACAACCAAGGCTTACATGATAATGTGTTATGGAGCTACAACAGATTTAAAAAGGGCTGGGGGAATTTTTTTTTTATTTTTTTCCTTAAGTGCAAGACTGCAAGGCAAAAGTCCATTCTTAACGCTGGTCAAAATGCTGGGACAATTACTGTAACTTGGGAACCCATGGGATATTGGGATGTTTCAGACTGATTGTTGATGTTGTTCGTGGGTGTAGTGGGAGTGTGTAATCATGAGGGTGAGGTGGTGGTGTTGGGTATTGACTAAAGGATTTATTTGGATGATGCGGTTTACAGTGAGGCTCAGGCCCTACGTTTTTTGACTAATACTCGTAATTTTGACTTATTATTGAGATTTAATACTTGTTTATGCCAAAGCAAGATTTTTGAATTTATTATGTTTCAAGTATTTGTAATTAGACAATTGATATTTTAGCAAAAATGACTTCCCGTTATATTTAGGGCAGTGGTTACATTATAGATTCTGTTTGTAACAGACAGGTGATGTCAGTCGTTCGATTAGGAGTGAGAAATATAAAGAAACCTAATGGGAAAAAGAAGAAAAAAATGCAGAACCGTGGGAAACTGTGATAGGCAACCGAATGCTAGCAGTAATAAAATATCACGTGGTCAGGGCACTATCTTGAAGCGGTGAAAAATATTAAGGGCAATAAATATAAACTTTTAGGTAGGTAGAAAAATATGAAGAGCAAAATACTATATATTATTTGTCTATTGGTTATATCATAATAAATTATAATAATGTTCAATTATGGTGAAGAAAAAAAAAGCACATTCTAGGAAAATTACAAAAGCATGTTCAATAATAATATATAGTATGCACCATAACTTGAACGATCTTCAAATTAAAAATAAAACAAGGTAGATGGCTTCTCAAATATGTTCACAATATTTATTATTCAACAACCAATCTATCAGGAGACAAAATCTTACCCTGCACACTATAATTCTCATATTGTGCAATTATTTATTAATATAATGAGATATGAAAGTAGAAACACGAACATTATAAATGGAAAAATAGCTGAATATAAAGGAAATTAAATTCGATTAAAACATTGTCAACAAAAGTCACGTCTGTAAAGGTACCAACTACTCCATATTATTTCCAGTGAACCACCGTGAAGAAGCCTCTTCCGAATTGTTACCATAATATACAAATAAGTAAGTGAAAAAATTAATAACCAGAACATAAGATGTTATGATTGTTTGAGGCTGCTTCCCATCCATTGCATGTAAAAAAGTTCCAACAGCCAAGAATAAACATGTTTGGTTTTTGCAGTTAGGAGACAAACCCGAAGATGGTCGTGCCCATGTGGCAGTTGATGGCTATGATTATAACTAATGGTTTGTGGTAAGCATTTGTCAGATAAGTTCCATCAAAAGCAATAACATCCCTATAATGCATAATTTGCCCTAGAACCACCATTACACTGGGAAATATCAGCCAATCTATTTTTAGCATCAATTGCGTAATCATAATAGAACGGTCGGTCCATACTTCGCTTACCTTCAAGGTACGCAAGGCATGATTTAGAGTCGGAATCTTTAAGCTTGTGCCCCCTATTTGACCCAATTGCATTTTTAAATCTTTTCGAAGGTACCTTACATGCGTATAACTTCTTGACCTTTGCACCATATACTCGTGTATTTGTGATGGCGTAATATTTACGTGGTGCATTACTGTAACTATTGCCATATCAGGTTCAGATATTTTTCCATAGGAATATATATAGTGAACATGATGTGGGGGTGTTAGGATATGGTTGTGTGTTGGTTCAAAAAAATTGGCAAACCAGCAACTTTTTTGGGGATTAAAAAAACTTGAAACTCGGTCGTGCATCCAGTGCGTGTTTATGGTCGTGGGGAATGTTTCCTTGTCCGATTATGCAAAAATTTCCGCAGTTTGAGTCCGACTTTGCCACAAACCCATCTCCTTGACTTTGTTTTCCCATATGTGTACTTCTTTCTTTTATCTTTTCTAACAGTGAAAACTGTTGCCCTTGTATAGTTTAAATACAATGCTTCTGACTCTTCAATTGTTTAAAATTCGAATTCATATGAAAATTGTGACTGCATAACTCTAAGGCTTGAACCATCAATCATTGTGGCAAAATTAGTAGGAGAATCTGTATAGCTAAGCTATTCTTCTTCATTGTCCAAGTATATACCGTTGTCTGACTGATCATATTGTTGTCACAAAAGGGGTTGTCATATGCTGACTGTGATGCCTCTGTCAATGGATCTCTCAGACCGGATGGACTTTGTCTTTTGGATGATTGAGTTTCATCACCTACATTAAAGTTATGGTTTGCTTTACAAGTAACTGAGTAGCATTTGACTATCTCTAATCAATTCTAGAGAACTAAGTATGAATAGCCAAAATTAAGTTCTTACTAGTTATTATCTTATCGTCGCTCTGCAACATCAATGAAGA
Organism: Murraya paniculata; assembly: GCA_030449075.1. NCBI lineage: Eukaryota > Viridiplantae > Streptophyta > Magnoliopsida > Sapindales > Rutaceae > Murraya > Murraya paniculata. Next base: position 390,860 of record JAEVFN010000065.1, read on the forward strand.
CTGTAATATTTGCTGTTGTTTATCAAATCACAAATAACATAGGTCGAGTTTTATCCCATGTAACCCGACAAGGGACAACAAATGAATGCTCCAACTATAAGTCAATAAGTGTTGTCATAATTTTTCCTAGTATTATAAGTTCCAGTGACCATTAAGTTTTGTTCGAATCTTTAAGAGTTAATGGTGATCATGCAAGGCCATAATATCACTATATTTGACAAATTGTTCGCAATTTGCAATCATAAGTAATTTATTATCACAGTTGTTATTTGCATATTTTCGTTAATTATATTGCACATGTGTGATGATTTTCATGGGGTTGTTTGTCTTTGTTATATACTTGGTCAATTAGACTAAGCACTTGTGATGTTATCGGATAGGCCTTCCGCTATTGTGCTGGGTGATTGTAGTTGCTACATGATGCAGACAAATGCTTCTCTGATAATGATGCTGTTTCAATAATTTTAGATTTGCTGGTTGGAATGATATCAGTACCTGTGTACAATGAACCAAGAGTTTCTTTCAATTGCATAATCACCTGATTATTGATGCTTCTTATACATGACTGAGGGAATGTTAGGTCAAAATGCATGGTTATGAAAATGAATTTATGAATGAAAATGAATTTAGCAGCCTGTTGTTTCTTATTCTAGCTCTTAGTTGGACTGGTTGGAGGGGTTCTAGCAGCTTCTGTAGCTTTGGGCAGAGTTGTCTTTGTTTTTTTATGTTTTAGTTCTTCTAGTGCTCGCATTGCTGTAGCACCTCTGGCCCGTGCAGGTGTTGCTGCTGCCGGTTCCTCAGTAGTGATCCTTGCAATGAGGTCTCTCAGGCTGTTTCTTGCTTCTTTTATCTTTGCAACTCTGCTAATGGCTTCCTCAATGGCTGCATCCACATCCTCTTCCCACTCTAACTCAGACTCTTCTTCAACTAAAATTTTCTCTTTTCCTTTGCTTGTGGGAGTCACCTTTTGAGGTTCTTCCTCTTTTTCCTTCTCCTCTTCCTACTCTTCCTCTACTTCCTACTCTCCACCTTCTAACTCCTCTGCTGCCTCAACGTCTTCTGCGTCCCCTTGCTCTAGCTACTGTTCTTCCTCGGACTCTCCTTCGGCCTCTGCATCTTCACTCACTTATACTGGAGTAGCTTCCTCAGCTCTTCCAAAATTAAACTGCTGCAACAATGACTAAGAAAAATCTGTATCTTTGCTCTTTATGTACAGGGCAAATTGATGTTTCTGTGCTTCAAAATATTGTAGGTAAGTCTAAAATCTCTGATTTTTTTCCATTTGTGCTTGGACGCATGCCTTCACAGCTTCACTGAGTTCTTGAAGCATATTCACAATCCCTGTAGCTTGTTCTGTCTTAGTTGTAGTAGGGCGTTCTGGGGTTGCTGCAGTTGTAGATTCTCTACTTGCCTCAAATTTCACCCTTGAGGCCTTACAGATGCTTATAATAAGTGACGGGAACAGTAATGTAGTAGATTTTTGTTTTTTTTTGTTACACACTTTTTAATTTCTTGCTCAATAATTTTCCCCCATCAATGTTTAAACCATTTACTATGGCATCAATCAAGTATAAGTCTATCTTGAGAAACTGTGGTGGTGTGGGTGGTTGGCGTCAATCTAGATTTCAAAAACTTAACCCAAACTTTGGCAATCGATTTCAAATCTATCCTATTAACCACTCGGCCTTCCTCATTCATCCATTCACTACCATTTACTGTCAGTGTTTTGAAAACTTCTCCTTACTTTTTAATTGTCATGTTCTCAGTAAATTTTGTATATTTACACTCAACAACAGTAGGTAAATCATAAAAGCCATTTATGACTCTAGAGTCTAACGGCACTTGAACTTGCCTTGCTAAGATGATGCGTTGGTCTTATTACAATATGTTGGAGTAGAACTCCTTAACGATTGGGATGATCGGGTTTTGGGGGTGAGAGGAAAACTTGACCCATCCTCTTTGTGCTATAGCGGTATAGATGCTGTTCATTATTCCCGTTGGTTGCTTTGGAAATATAAAGTTCTTTTCTTCCAAACTTCTTCGCGGCTTGATGAATTCTTCAACTTTGTCCTTGACTCTATAGGTGTGGAAGCACACAGGGTTCTTCAATCTAACAACGCGTGTTTTAATTTTTACCATTGTTGTAGCAATTCAAAGTGAGTTTTCTTGTGCTGCGAAAAGAAACGAATAAGAACGTGAAAAAGAATTGTAATTATGCCGAAATTACATATGAGAAGATAATTTGAAAGTGAAATAAATAGTGAAAGTAAATCTTTAATTTATAGCAAAGAGGAAAGTGGCGAGAAAGAGGTAATTAAAAAGATAAATATAAAAAGAATTTTGAATTTAAAAATAAATTTTAATTGGAAAATGAAATGATATATGTCACAGTAAAATAAGGATTGCATTATCATCCTTATCTTAAATTCTGATCTGCTGACATAAGCATGTCAACCTTCCAATAGTAAAAAATCCAATGCTATCAATGCAATGGTAAAAATTATTGCTATAGCAACCAATTCGCTGCTGCAGCACTAGCAATAAATGCCACTGTTGTTTGAGAGCCATCTTCTGTGTGCCATACTATAAGCGATGTTGCAGCAACTCCTTTTCTGCTTCTTTGCCTCCTTTTTTTTTTATTTCTTTATTTTATTTAGTTATCAACTTCTGTTTGCTGCAATTTAACACAAAGAAATAAAAGAAAAATAAAGAAATTAGATGTAGAATTAAAATACATCAAGACAAATTACACAATATTATTTTTATTTTTTAAAAAAGACTAAATTTAATACTTTAAAAACTTGAAACAACTTCCCTTATTGGGTTGCCTCTCAGTCAACGCTTGATTTTAGGTCCTTCAGTTTGATCATCTCTGATTGTTTAAGCCAGATCCTTCCTTATACCTTTGTTTAACTTTCTATAATCCATGCAGACCTCTATCCAATTATTGTTCTAGTGTGAATGAGCTCATTCTTTTTATTTGCTACTACTGTCACTTTACCTTTCTTTAGAACACATTGTACTGGACTTATCCATGAGCTGTCTAATATTGGATAAATGATTCCAGCATCAAGCCACTTGATGATCTCTTTCTTCATAACTTTCTTCATGATGGGATTTAATCTTCTCTGTTGCTCTACTGAATTACTGTAGCAATCTTCCAGCAAAATCTTATGCATGCATATGGAGGGGTAAATTCCTTTGATATCTACCATGCTCCATCCAATAGCCCTCTTATATCTTTCCAATGCATCCACCACGCTCTTTTCTTGTACTGCATTTAAAGAAAATGAAATGATTACAGGAAGTGTGTCATTATCAGCAAGGTAAAAGTAAACATACTTCAAATGTGAAGGTAAAAGTTTTAATTTTAAAACAGGAGGTGAGTCAATTGAGGGAACATAAGATTTTACTTCCCTGTTTGAGAGATTTAGAGACTCAAAGTGCTTGTCGTTCTCATGGGCTGCTTTTCTCCTAACCAAGTTATGTCAGTTACTTCAATATCTTCATTTTCAAGTTCTTTAAATGTTACAGCCTTGATTTATTCATTGCTGCAGCAACTTTTTAATCTCTCTGCTATAGTAAAATCCACAACACTGATAAAATTACAGTCTTCAACATCATTAGGACTCTTCATGGCATCTAACATATTAAATATAACTTGCTGATTATTAACCTACATAGTCAATTCTCCTTTTTACACATCAATCAAAGTCTTTCCCATTGCTAAGAAGGGTAGAATGATTGGTACTTCTTTATCTACCTCAAAATCCAATATTATGAAATCCACTGAAAAAATAAATTTATCCATCTTTACCAACACATCTTCAATCTTGTCTTCTAGATAGGTATGAGATTGGTTAGCAAGTTGTAAAGTGATTGTTGTTGGTCTAACTTCCCCAACTCCCAATTGCTTGAACACTGATAAATACATGAGATTAATATTAGCTCTCAAATCACATGGTGCCTTGTCACTGTATTTAGTCCTTATAGAACATGGGATTGTAAAGCTGCCTAAAACCTTTAGCTTGTGAGGGATCTTGTTCTGAAGCATATAGTTGCATTCTTGTGTCAGAGCAACTGTTTCAAATTCTCCAAGCCTTCTTTTCCTTGCCAAGATGTCCTTCAAGAGCATTTTTTCAAAAGTTTCTACGAAAGGAATGTTGATATGTAACTGCTTCAGCACTTCTAAGAATTTACTGAATTGCTTGTCTTGCTTTTATTTCTAGAATCTTTGGGGAAAAGGTAGTGGGTGCCTAAACTACTGTGTTGTAGCAGGTTATACAGACTGCTTCTCTTTTGCCGTGTTCGGGGCTGATGCGGTTAGTGCTGTAACATCTTCTCTAACATGCACTGGATCATCATTTCTTGTGGATGTTGTAGCTTGGTTGTTCGCGCCCGTTATTGGAAACTTGGATGTTGTGGCTCTTCTTCAACTTGAATTTCTTCTTGGGTTAAAATATATTCAACTCTTCTTTGTGGTACACCAATTGGAATATGAACATCATTTCTAGATCTTAAATTAATCACTTTGCAATGTTCTTTTCCCATTTTTCTTAGATCTTCTATGTTGCTGGGTAAACTGCCATGAGGTTTGTTTCTTAATGCTGTAGCAAGCTGTCCAATATAATTTTTCAAGTTTCTTAAGGATACTGCTTGGCTTTAGACAACCACTTTGTTCTTCATAATATACTTTTTAATCAATGCTTCAAGAGAGCTAAGTTGATAATTGCTAGTGCTTCTTTGCCCTTGATTTTGCTGGTGAAATCCAAATGGTTCTACAAGTTTGTTTTGACCACTGGTTGCTGTAGAGTTATAAGTGTTTGAGTAAAGATTGTTATGATTCTGTCTGTTGAAGTTGCCCACATAGTCGACTGAGGCAGGATTTCTAAGACAATTGTCGAACAGATGCCCTTCTCCGCAATAAACGCAAGATACCTCAGCAACTTGGTTAACAATTGCTGGAGTAGTCGTCATAGCGTTCACCATATTTGTTAACGAGGTCTCTTGAGCTGATAATGTTGTCAAGGCATCTACTTTGTGGACTACTGCTGTTCCTCTTGCTGTAGGTTGTTTGGTCGATGGCCATTGATAGTTGTTATTGGCTATCATTTCCAAAATATCATAAGCCTCATTGTAAGACTTAAATAACAAAGCCCCATTTGCTGAAGTATTTACCATTAATCTAGTGCTTGGGTTGAGATCATTATAAAAAGTTTTCATCTGTATGCAACAAGAAATACCATGATGAGGACGTGTCTTGAGTAACTCCTTGAGTCTCTCCCATGCATCATACAAGCTTTCATCTTCAAGTTGATGGAAAGATGTGATCTTATTTCTCAATTTTACATTTTTTGTAGGTAGAAAGTACTTCATGAAAATTTTATCAGCTAAGTCATTTCAAGTAGTGATGGAGTCTGATGGTAGAGAGTTCAACTATACTCTTGCTTGATCCATTAAAGAAAATAGGAAAAGTCTAAGTCTTAATGCTTCCTGTGATACTCCAATAATCTTGAAAGCATCACTCACCTCCAAAAACAGTTTAAGGTGAAGATGAGGATCTTCTAATGGCAGTCTATTGAATTGTCCCATTGTTTGAAGCATCTGAAACATCACTGGTTTGAGTTCAAAATTATCAGCTTGCACTTCTGGTCTAACTATTCCATGATTTATGGATTGAGGGATCAATACTGCGTAGTCTCGGATGGCTCTGTCTCTGTCATCTGCCATGTAGATAATATTATTGTTCCCTGATTGTCTATGATTATTCTGCTCATTCTGACCTTCTTGTGTATTGATCAGTTATATTTCTCCCTGAGGGTTCAAATCCTTATTTCATTCAAATCATCCATGTCTGCAACATTTCTTAAATTTCTATGCTCTTTTCTCAATCTGCTTTCAGTCCTTTCAATTTCTGGATCAAACTGGAATTTAACATGTTTGTATCTGCGCATACATGGGTTGCTCAAGCTCTTCTGTCAACACAGTAAACAAATTAGAAGGAAATTAATATTTTGCACCAATTAAAATTTGACTCTACAAATCACAACAGGTATTCAACCCCCAACAACGACGCAAAAAACTTGTTGATTGTCTTACTTAATGCTATATGTGTCAATGTGCAAGTGTACAGAATAAGTCATATACTAATGAGTATTCAGATCATCTCCACAAAGACTGATGTTATAGAATTTGCTACAACAATCTTAATAGTACAATTTCGGTCTAAATTAAAATAGAATAATTAACGAAACTAACTAAATTAAAGAAGTAACAAACAAAATGCAATAAGGTAAATTCTCAAATCAAACACAAAGACAAACTCAGTGGAAAATGAGTTGTTGAGTGCTTAAATTCACTTAATGGTTTTGATTATTTTTTCAATTACAGTACCGTTACTACAGCATCTACTATAGCACTAAACAGAATCCCTCATGCATCCTCAGTTGTCACTTGTTGGATATCTTATATCTAAATGCAACCTAATAATGACAAGTTATTATGCTAACATTAGATATAGCATTATGCGTTATAGGTTCCAATTGCACTATAAGGTGAGTCCCTATGTCTAGTTCTTTACTAACTTTAGATTAAGTCATGGTCCTATTCAAATCGAGATTAACTCAACTTGGGAAACCCAGTCTAAAACTTTGTATTGTTTTAATTTGTTCCACTAAGTCAGACCTTTTTTAGGCTCCTTCTTAGCTAGTATCCACTAAATGGGTGGTCAGCCGAAATATGGATTTGCAATAAATAAAATTAAGACAGAATAATGCAGCAATTACACAGCAACATGCAAATATCAGTCAAGTAACTATTAAGCTTGTTTAACACTCAACCACAATAAAGTTTAGTTCATGATTTGTGATAAAACAGTAACAAAACTCGTTTTAGCCATCAAATACATTCTCATAAAAAAAAGAAGAAAATAAAGATGGTGAATTAAGTTCTGCTTGATTTGCGATCTCTCTTTCTTTTTCTCCTTGAATCCTCTGCTGCAGTCTTCAAATCTCTATTTTTATTTTTCTCTGTTTTCTTTGTTTTCTTTTTGTTTTTTCTTTGTTATTTTCTTTAATGACGGCTCCCCTTTTTTTCTTTCATGTGTGCTCTTTTTATATCTTAGAATTAAAGTAACCAGAAGCTTATAGCCGCATGCCATCCATTTTTGGAAACCTTGGATCGCCATTTTTTAGTAAACACGTCGAAATCTCGTTTGCAGTTGCTGCATCTTCTCTGTTCCAGACTTGTTTTATTTTCTTTGCAGCCAGGTTCTTTTGTTATCTCTACAAGTCTATTGCTGCAGCTTTCCATCCATAAAGCTTGAGCTTTTTGGTCCTCTACAATCATGCACATAATCAGAGCATAAAGTATTCTAAAACACAACTATTTTATTAAAATTAAACTTAAACAATTACTCATGTAAAATTTAATTAAAAATACAATAAAAACATATCATTTACTTTTTAAGTAATATTGGTTTAAGTCTAAAAATATCATGATAACTCTCATTTCAAAGAGTTATCACCATGTAAGCTCGAATCACTGGCAAGATTTTAGTTTATAATCTATCTTTACCTATTCAATTATTAATGATTTGACCTCCTTATATTAATTCCAGAAATACTATCTTTGTCTGATTTTTTTTGTAATTTTTTCAAGGAATTACTAAGTATAGTTTGAAATTGAATGCAAATGTTATTAACCAAGAAATTAAATATTTACGTTTTTTCTTACACCGAATTCAGTTTTGGGAGGACAAATCACGCTTGGATTGGAATTCAAGCGATTTCACGAGAAATTATATGATGGTTATTTAATGTTTTTGAGGTTTCTAAACATAAGTAATTGTTCACGCATCTGATTAGGTGAGTAATAAGTTAACTCGTAATTACCACATATTAACTAGTGCCTATCAGCCGAGACAACCTACATGAAAACATTGGTTAATATTATTCTCCGACTAGGTGAAATTGGTTCTTGTGTTTTTGTGCTTGATTGTTGGAATTTTTGCCATATCAATCTCTGTTACAAATCAATGGGAATGGCAATGTAATTATCAAAAGGACACCTACTCTTTTGGTTAATTTATCAAACACTATAATACAACACCAACAATAGTTGCATAGTCTATCATAATCTTGACAGCCGATATTTAATTGTGCACCACATGTTAGTCGATGGATATTTACAAGCAGCATGTATATTTATCCAACAAAAAAAATCATTTGGGTCAACTTCATTCACTCTCCTATAATGTCCACCTGGATTAAAGTGGTAAACGTCCGTTACATTTCTTGCCCAACACACCATGATTGGTGAACAAGTAATATGATGTCGGCCGATGATGTCATATAGCTTAGCTAACCTTTCTTCATTATAACTCGGCATCCAAGGACTTCGGTTGATTGCTTTTATGTTGAAGGGTTAAAACGTATGAATCCACCACTAATAGTGTGTTGGTTCTAATTGTTACCCTCATGTGGAAGGTAAGTTATCAGTGTTGTGAGTCCATAATTCGTTAATTTTAACTTCCCTTAAAGGCGTTTTTATGAATTTCATTGCTTAGTGCATTTCGAACTTTAGTTCCAATCAAACTAATCTTTAAATAATAAGTAATTAAAGTCTATTTTGAGCATTAATAGCTACCAATAAATCTTCATCACTGAGAACCAACCACATGTATATAACCTCCCATCAATCTTGGTCAATTTCCATTGTTTAAAACAAATACTTCATCTCGTCCAACTTTTACTTTCAGTGGGTAGTGCCTTTTACAATGGAAAGACAACCTGTGGAAGATGACTTCATTGAAATTGATACTCGATTTCAACTTTTCCCTTTTAATTTTCCTACATGATCTCTCCAGCCATTTTATTAACTATCGTAATGGGGAAATCATATGAACTACGTGTGAATGCATGTGTTCTATATTTTGGCTATTTCTTTTTTGCTCTTGGCCTGACAATAATATTAATCCATTGGCCCTTGTAAGCTGAGAGTCTTACAGTGGGTGTAAATTTTATGGACAGCGATCATTGCACCATTTGCTGAAATGAAGTTACAAATTTTTTAACCACCAAAGCCTCAGTAATTTTATTATTGTCACTTTACAAACAAAGACTGTAACAAAATTGCTATTTTTGTTTGCCGATCCAAAACTGACTTTTTTAACCTATTTATGGCCCAAAAAAAATGAATATAATTACCAAAATGGTTTCAAAATATAGGGCACAACATTGCTCATTCGTGGATGATCCAATTATTTAATGTAAATATCATTTTAAACAAAAATAATATGTAATATTGTTGTCAGCGTTCCATGAAATCATTTTACGCTGTTAATGGATCCATTGGAATGATGCAGCACATCACGATATTTGTTGGTGATGCCAATGATAAGCTATTGTTTAACATGCTTCATTTGATGTTCAGCGCATAATTGATTTTCTACTCGTGGCTTTCCGATGAAAAGGCGTATTATGCGTTTCGCATCGTCACTAAAATGTTTCATGTTGGGGCTATTTGGAATTCTCAACTTCGTTCCCTAACCCTTGAGATTAGTAGGGGTGTTCATAATTCAATCCGATCCGCTCAATCCGTCTGATCCGTAAAAATTCGATCCGTAAAAATTCAATCTGTGGATTAGTGGATTGGATTGAATTGAAAATTTAAAAATCCCTAGTTGATAGATTGGATATGGATTTACTTCTGTAAATCTGTAAAAATCCGCGAATCCGCAAAAAAATAAAATTTATTTATTTATTTATTTAAAAATAAAACTTGTATATGTGGCATTACTATTTACTAATAAATAAATAAGTTAGAATGTAATTGCATTAACACTATACATATCTTATCCGATAATAATATATAATAAATATAATTAAATAACTGAATAATTAAATAAATAAATATAGCTTTCTAAACAATTAATTTTTATAATTTTAGTCAATTTTCATATATTGATTTAAACAAATGAGATTTGTTCTTTTCACTATGTCATATTTTGAAAATTTGACTATATTATTCTAAGTTTATTTAGACACTTAATTTATTTTTATATTAGATTTTTTTATTTAATTAGTTCATAGAATAAACATAATTAAAAATTTTTAATCTGCAAACCAATCTGTAAAATGATGGATTGGATATGGATTGAGTCAAATCCGTATCCGATCCGCAGACATATGGATTGAATTTGGATTGAATTTGTCAATCCGCAGATTGGATTGGATTGAATATTTACAATCCGCAAAATCATGGATTGGATATGGATTGATGTCCAATCCGTAAAATCCGATTCGCGAATACCCCTAGAGATTAGGTTTGGTACAAAAGTTGATAAACGTACTTTGATGTATCAACCTAATTAGAATATATTAATATGTTGTATGCATATGGTTGTTGCTATGGGATAAGCCAAGTGGTTAAGTTTAATACTTTTGTGCACCATGTAGGTACTGTATGCTCTTCTAATGCCTGTAGTCATAATGAAAAACTAAAATTGGTGTAATGGTATATAACCAAACATGGTATCTATGATAGAAATGCGTGACAAAATCAATGAATAGCATTAAACTTTTTTTTGTATGTATTCAATTGCCATTTGAGTATATAAAAGTTTTCGTTGCAAAATCTATATGTTGTTCTCTTCATTGTTGCATTAACTCTTTAAAATACATTATGAAGATTAATGCAATTCTATTTCCAGAAAGTTGTGGTGAGAAAAATGTAAGGGAAGGGTATGGATTGAAAATGAAAATGTGCTTCATGGTCATATTTGCACATATTGTCTAAGGAGTAAGAAGTTATTTTCTAACTACTATCGAATATTAATGAAAACATTATTCGTTCGAATATTTTAACATCTTCCATTATTTTATAGCAGCAGCAGTAGTAATAATAATAATAATATTAATATTACATGTACTAACAATAACGTGGCACTAGTAAGTATAAGAATACTTATTAAAAATAATAATAATCATGAAATTAATAAAAGTATGAATATCGAATGACAGAAAATTAATATTGACATATAAGTAATGAAATTTTTTCAATAATAAATGTTAATATAGATAACAAAACTTATTGACAGTAATTATTGTGACAACTATAATGAGTTTTAGTATTAGTTTTTATTATTATCTTATTATTTTTATTATTATTTTGTCGCCCTTGGATCAACCAACTTCGTTCACAGCGAACAATAAGTTATATGCCACATAACAGGCATATCATTAAACTTGGATTAACCTTTAACTCTTACGAAACCCCTTACAACACCCACACAATATAAAACTATTCTGAAAATTATATTTTATTAACTGCTTTTTCGAACATTGGAATATTTTTTAGTTGACAACCACAAATGCTTTTATTTTTTTGGACCCATGTCACTTGAACACACGTTTTTCATTGTGAGACAAACTAGGGTTCAAGTCGTTGGATCGACCTACTTCATCTATAAGCACTTGGATGCTTGCTATGCGGAAAGTGCTTTTGGTGGGACTCAATGAAATTAGGTTAGGATAAAGATGGAGCTGAGCATTGTGGGAAAGAGAAAACACACAAATAACAAAAGTGCAAGGGAGAAATTAGGAGCTGATATAGACGATAGAAGGCCATAATATAACTAAAATAAGTCTCTCAGTTCGCCAAATCCAGGTGTTATGATCGATGCTTGTATATACTACTGTTGGTATGTTGTAATTATTTTCTGCCACAACCCGAAAATAAATAATTTCTAACATTATCTATATCTGCAGTTACATATGATTGGACTATATATTTGATGCATTTTGTCGATAAAATGTGAAAACGAATAACCAAGTGTTACAAAATTATTTGCATCTACGTGCTATCAGTTTACAAAAAGAGAATGTATCAGTTGATACAATGTTGAATATGTGTGAAGCAGTTGGAAAAAAGATTGTAAGAAGATAAAAAATCTGCATGCCATCAGGATTTATATTGATTGAGTGGCACATTTTGTATTGCAAAACTTAAACAGGAAATGGCTGGGGCATTACGGGCTGAACTAGAATGGATAAAATTGTATGCGGCATTCAAAGGGAAACAACACTACATTGGACATTCTCAACTGGAATATGTTGAGTTGTGATCAAATTGTGGACCACATACTGTCAAAGACATATAAGCGTAGAAGAGTGAATGTAAATTAGCAATTCAGATTATCAATGTTAACTCTTTGGAGGGATGAAGGCGTTGTTGATATAAGGGATCATCAGCGTCTTGATAGTATGAAGGTGGAGTACTTCTATGATGGATGTGGGCCGTTCATTGAATTCATCCTAAGATGAATTTCGAACAATGCTGAACCATATGATCAAAATCTGTAGAATGAAATTGAAGTTAATAAAGTTAATGAAACAAACTACGAGTCGTCACACGGTCATGAAACCGATGAGGGATCAACAAGCATTGTAGTAAATGTCAATGAGAGAGGGGAGACTTATGCATTAGTTCAGAATAAATTGACAAGCTGGCTTCTGACACCAAACTAATAAGGGGGAAACACATATTGTACAATCGAACTGATCCTTGTATGCTTACTTAATATATGAATAAATGACAATATCGTTAATATTCGTATATTGGGTCACGTTGTCTGGTTGCAATGGTAGACACAAGAATGGTCGACAAAAGAATTAAGATTACAGGAGGCTTGGTTCAATATGGTCACTGGATTATATAAGGAAATCTTGAAAAATAGATAAAATATAATGAATGTGGACTGTCCGAGTTCATCATCAGTATAAAACATTTATATTCATAAATGCTATAAATCCTTGTATAAATTTTTTAACCCGTTAATACCTTAGTTAAAAGATTTCGTTGAAAATAAAAAAGAAAATAACGAGTTATAATAACACAATGTAAAAATTCTTGTATCATGCAACGAAATCCGTTATCACAATTGTAATAAGATTTTTTATTCCAATTTCGACAGCAAAATTGTAAAGGATATTCGAATTAGTTATTGGTTGTGAACAGAAGTGGAATAGTAAGTGTTATTCTTGTACAAGTGCAACAATACATGTAAATTTGTTAACAAGTTATTCATTTAGAATTTCAATTTGAGGTGACAGTAAATTAAATTTTGATATCATGATTATCATGATTCATGATAAGAGTAACGCACCAACTCATGTTGAGGGATCCGATAACAATAATAAGGTCCAATAAAGACCTTGCTATGTTACAGATTATGTAACAAACAGACATTGAAAAAGACATGTAAATTGATAAGATTTTGCTGCGTGTATAAAGGGTAATAAAAATTAATGGGCTTTACCGGTTACTATTCGGTTGCAAAATTTCAAAAGGCCAAACAAATCAGAAAAATGAAACTTCCTCTTCATTTTTATGTTAAAAGGGAAAAGGTAAAACAATTTAAACTCTTCATCAACATATCTTTTTAATTAGCTATATCAAAATATAAATACTTTTTAAATTTGATAAACATGATGATTTACTTCAATTATTAATTATTTAATATGAGTACTGAATAACTAATTATGATGTACATAGATATAATGGATGAAAAATTGAATCCCTTCCATAGGTCGACAATTTAAGAGAACCCTACCTATATATATAATAGTTAAGACTATAGAACGCTTATTAACTACTTCATCTATAATCTTTTTTTCTTATAAATGAGTAAAGACAAAAATATTTTTATGTAAAATAAATATTTTTATAGTGTAATATCGAGTAATTTGATTGATAATCACAGGACAACTTATTTTATGATTTTTTTATTTCTGTAATATTTTACAATAAATCTGCGAGTATTTACAATTAATATCTATTGGGACTAATCTAAATCAATTTTTATTATAGTGTAGTTTAGATTTCTACTTCCACTAATAATCAAGAGTACTATTATGATCTACCTTTATTTATAGGAAAAATAATTTATCTCTACCATTTTATACATGGGTTTGAATCCCATGGCATACTGATGGGACTCGAACCAACACCCTCATTCTAGTCCACCAAGCTGGCGGCAAATTACCTTTTACAGGGGTTGACCTAGGACTTTTTATTTCACTAGGCTAAATTTATGATAAATATTTGTGTAAATATTGATTCATTTGCACGAGGGAAATAACATATACATCAAGCAACACCACGTCAAAACTCTAAGTAAAACGCATATATTTAATAAAAGAATGATAATAATGCAATGAATAAGCTTATAGTGTAAATCATAAAATTTTATTAATTGTTAATATATCATTTTATAACTTTCTAATACAAGTGATAATTTTATCATATATATATATATATACCAGAAGGAAAAGGAACGAAAGGATGATAGTGAAACGCGGAATGAAAAGCAATATCCAATTTTAATAAATTAATTAACTCTGTTGGTTCGTTTTATCCAAATTGGTCTTGGTACGTGGCGTTGTTAAACCAGATCGTTGCAGATTTAACTGCACTTTGGGACCAGATCTGACTTAGAACAGATCTAATCTTGCACGTTCGGGTTTCCAGCCGATATACCTTTCTTTAAGTTATTTAATTGATTTTAAGCAAGCCTAGCAACAAGGCTCTACGGTTCCATACACAATACCAGATCTGGAATCCCAGAAATGGTGCTCTGAAGGAGGAGGGAGAAGAGAAGATACAACTGAGGGGAGAGATCCGGTCTCTATGCCTCAGAGGTGTTGTACAAATTTTATGGCAGATCTGACACAGATCAGTTTGCAATCATGCAAATAAACATACACCCTTAGATCTATTCGTAGAAATTAAACATCCATACTTAGATCTATGCTTTAAAATATAAAATTATTACAAATCTTTGAATGCTCAAATATAAATACTTTAAATTACAAAATCAAATGCTTACATAAATCTTTATTTTTGATCCGAAAGAAATGTAGAAGAGGAAGGTTTTGATCCTTGATCAAAAGACAGGAATATTTCCTTGAAGTCTTATTTGATCTTTAAAACCAGAGAGAGTTCTTTTGAGAGAGAAGGAGAGAATGGTTCGGATCCCTTCAACTGAAGGTTAATGGGAACTATATACCCAAAATCCTTACAACTTTAATTCAAAATGCAATCTTCACGTGGGTGGACCAGAAGCAATGAGTGATGCTTTGTCTTGATCCGGAAAGTGGAGAAGGCATCTGCTTTAAGTCTTTGGATGCTGCTTTTTTCACGTGGGTAGGGACCACACGACTTCGACAAAAGAAGGAAAATTACAAAGAAAATAATGGAAACTTGACCCCACAGCTTTTTTCTCGTGATGGGAATAGTGAGTGAAGGGGGACAGGTGTCCAGGAGTACAACAGGTAAATGAACAGGAAAGAAAATTACTTTTTACTTTTTTTTTTACAATAATAGTTGCAGTAAATAAAATTACTTACAATGCTTTAAAGGAGTGAAAATTCTGAAACAGTCATCTTCATTTTCATCTCCAAGAGAAATGAAAGGCTCTTCACCTTCTGATGAGCTGGCGACTGATGACGCTGTTGCTGATCTGGAAGAGAGGAGCTGTTGCATTACTTTAAAATATTTTTCCTCGGTCTTGGCAGAGGCTAGCATAGACTGGGCCTTTCACTTCTGACTAAGGAAAGTGGACTGGGCTTTAGTGTCTGCTATTGAGGGAGTTAAAAGGCCTGTTGAGGAAAGCCATTTCAGAACAATAGAATCGGTCAATTTTGATTGTTCGTCAAACTTTGACCACCATTTGACTTTAAAGGTTCTTTGGATAAGGAGTTGGGTTTCTTGAGTGTGGTATCTAAGATTCCACATCCAAACCCAAGGAAGGAAGAAATTAGTACAGAAACAGAGAAATGGAGAAAATCTCTTTTCTGACTGAGAAGGTTTATAGTGGGCTTTAAATAGGTTTAAACAGGCTACAGCATTTGGTGTAAGTATTTCTGGGTTTGGGCCGAAATAATTCCACCACTGTTGAAACCAGTTGGGTAAGCTTTGTGCGGTTATTTTTGAGTTGAAGAAAAATAACCATGAATGGGTCTTTTTGGGGTTCTGAATAAAAAAAGTATTAAACCAAGCCTGTTGGTAATCCCAATAGGAAAAAGTGAAGCAATGGTTTAAGGAGGCTTTAAAATTGGCGGGAAAGGTTTTGGCTCTATGGAGAGGTTCTCCCCATTGCTTTTGACTTAAAACCCTAAGAATAGTGGACGTAGAGTAGGCCGGCTCCGTATGATTTTCACCAAGAAAGAAATGTTTGAATTTAACTGACTCGGTGAGCTCTAAAATGCTTTGATAGTAAGGCTGGGGTTTTGTTAAATCCCAATGTTTAAAATACCAGCCTTTTGGAAAAATCTTTAAAAGAGATTGAAATGGATCAAGATGGTAAAACCCATCTTCAACAGATAAAACATTTTGTTGATAGGTTTTATCAAACCAAACCGACTTTTGTGAAAGCTTTGATTGTGAAATCACAATTTGAGAAGAAGATGAGCTTTCACTTGGAATAATTTCTTTCGAGGAAGAGGGCTTTGAAATCTTTGAAATCTCCTTAGAAATAGATTTCTCTTCCTCAGATTGTTGAGAAAGAGTTTTTTGTAAAACAAGCATAAGCTCGGGAGATTTTGAAATTGAGGTCATCCATTCTTTTACCTGTTCTTCCGAGGTGAGGGCTTTAGTCTGCAATTCTTCTTCTTGGACCATTTCGATCCATGACTTTATGGGCACTGCTGAAGATAGCAATTTTTCTTTAGGTGGGGATTTTTTAGAGGGAGGTTGAGGCATAGGGTCTTTTGCAATCCCTTTGCCTTTGTCTTTCTTTTTAGGCGGCATTATCTGTTTTGCATAAACTCTCTGGTCAGAAAATCTGGCACAGAATTCTTTTCACCTTTAATAAATTCTATTTCAAAATAAAAAACACTTAAAATAGCTTGCCATCTTGCAAAAATTTGTTTAGATGCAATGTTTTGAACATCTTTTTCTAAGACATGTTTTGCAGCTTTGCAATCAATTCTAAGTAAAAATTTTTTATTTAATAAATCACTTTGAAATTTTGAAATGCATAGAACAATGGATAGAATTTCTTTTTTGATAGTAGAATAATTTTTCTGGCAATCATTCCAATGTGCCGAAACATATTGTACTATCTGTTCTTTATTATCTTCTATTTGCTTTAAAATTCCACCATAACCTAAGTCAGATGCATCAGTTTCAACTACCCTAGGTAATGCAGGGTTTGCAAGATACAAACATAGAATTTCTTTAACACTAGCTTTAATTAATCTAACAGCTTTTGTATGTTCGTCAGTCCAAGCAACAGGATTTTTTCTTAACCTATCATGCAATGGTTTAGAAATCCTATTGATATTAGGACAGAAATCAAGCACATAATTTAAACTACCGAGGAATCTTTGCAATTGGGTTTTTTCTAAGATCCTATCTGGGAACTTATCGGCAAATGCAAGTGATCTCTCAATAGGAGTGATGGTTCCTTTGGAGATATAATGTCCTAGAAACCTAATCCTTGTTTGGAACAACGAGACTTTAGAACTAGAGACTGCTAGACCAACACTTCTAGTAGCATAATAAAAAGTCTTTAAATGCTTGAAATGTTGATCAACCGTTTGAGAGAAGATCAACACATCATCAATATAAACAATACAAAACTCAGAAAAAGGGTTATAAATGTCATTCATAATTCTTTGAAATTCTGAAGGCGCGTTCTTTAAACCAAACGGCATAACGGTCTATTCGTACTGTCCAAATGGAACAGTAAAAGCAGTTTTATAACGGTCACTGGGCTTTATTTGAATTTGTCAAAAACCAGATTTCATATCAAACTTTGAAAATATGAATGCAGAATGCAGTTTTTGAAGCAAATCCTTTTTATTAGGTATAGGGTACCTAATCCATTTTAATGCTTTATTAGCACATATTTCTTTTTCGATGAGGGTTTTAAAATCAGACATTTTTCTTTTAATAAAACCATCTTGAAGCTGGTTTTCAATTCTATGCAGATTTAAATCTTTCTTTAAATCAACCAAATCATCATGCTTTGTTTTTAATAAAACACTGACTCAATTTTGATAAATAGAACAAGCTTTAACAACATTTAAATTCCTTGTTTTAGGCTTTTCTAGAAAAGGAAAAACAAGTCTTTTGTTATTTGCTTTGAAAGATATACTATCATAGTTGGCAGTATATGGAGTAATGAGGTTTATGAATGGAGTTCCTAAAATGACTACATGATGAATGTCATTAGTCAAAACAAAAGAAGTCCTGAATTCAAAACCATCATTTTTTATAGAAGCATCTACTTTAGAAGAAATTCTCAATTTTGAATTGTTGGCGGCAAAAAGTCTCTCTTTTGTTTTCTCATGAAACCTTCTGGGGAAAACATCTTCTTTAATACAATTCAAATCAGCACCAGTATCAAATAATGCAATAGTGTCGATTTCTAATTCTTTAGAGAAAACAAGAGTAATTTTAATCAAGTACTTCCTAGTAGTGATCTGCTTTAAAGCAAACAAGAAATCATGAGGTAATGATTCAATGTTGTCGACATTGTGGTTTTCACCATCATCATTACTATGTTATGATTCTAATTCTTTATCAGTATGACCTTCTAATTGCTTTTGCAAAAGTAATTGGATAGTATCGGAATCAGCTTTTTGTTTCTCTTTCAAACTCTTTATTTCGAGTTTAACATCTTTGATCTCCTTTTGAAGATCTTGAATAGTAGGAGTCAAATTTTTTGACTTCTTTGTACCCAAGATTTCAGTGAGATCATAAGCATTCTTTTTAACTATAGGGACTTTGGAAGACTCAGCTTTATTACTATGGTCGAGAGTTTTTGGAAGTTTATCTAAATACTCTCTTTGCAAAGTGGGGTCAGAAATGTGTTTGACTAATTCAAGAAAAGTCTCTTGATCTTTAGTCAACACATTGACTCTCTTTATACAAGATTTAGATTCTGAATCCGAATCACTAAAAGAAGAGGTATCATAGTCAATTAACTCGTCAACTTGAAGAGGATCACTGTCTCCAGTCATAGAGGACTCAGAGTCAGAGGAATCTATAAGGAAAGCTGATATTTTGGAAAAAATTTCTTCATCAAGCCCAAGCTGATGAAGCTTTTTGTTTAGTCTGCAATATTTTGCAGTGTGTCCCTTCTTTCCGCATTTAAAACAGGTTGCTTCCTTATAGTTAAAAGAGGATTTGGCTTTAAAATCTTTCTTTTTAGAGAATTGTTTCTTCTTATAAGGCCTTGAGGGCTTTTTATAAAAAGTTTCCTTTTCTCTAAAGTCTTGGAAAGGTTTCCTAAATCTTTTAGATTTGTAATGTTTTTTGTAAGGCTTTGAAGAGCACTTACCATTACAATCTTTTGAAGAAGAGGCTTTGAAATGATCATAATTGAATTGCTTACAGAAACCTCCTAATTCTTGCTTAGATTTCCTAAGCTCCCATTTAAGTCGTTTCTGTAATTTTATATCCTGACAAATCTTTAGACCTTCCTTGTTGATGAAACTAACTAATTCACCATAGGTGAGTTCATCATAAGGAATTCTATTGTCATAAAGGGCTTTGATGGAATTCCTAACCTTTTCACCTAAAAGGGTAGGCAAACATGCTAAGAACTTTTCTTTCCAAGTAATATGATTTGCATCATCTCTTAAGAAGAGTCTGGTAAGAAAAGTGGCTTTATATTCTTGGAAGTCACTAAGCTTTCTACACCTGATGTTATATAATAACTCGGCGTTCTTGTCTCTAAGGTGAGAAGGATCACCTATAAAATGCAATGATATGGTAAGAATGAGGGTTGAAACTGCATCCTGAATAGGATTTCCATATTCATCAAGAATATGTGTTTTATCCTCATTTGTCTGAACAACATTTAAAATCTCTAATTGCTGCTGACTAGTGAGAAGATGATCCCACCAACCTTTAAGTTGACCAGTGAATCCTGCAATTAGGATTTCTGCAATTGCTCTATCAGATGTTCCTGATTGAGTTTTATAAGCATTTGCAGCCATGGTCATCTGTTGCAACAATCCTAAGATGTTATATTCAAACATACTATCTATATTCCACTCATAGACAGAGGATGCATTATATCGTGATTGGTTTAATGCACTTGGCCTACTGTCTATAGTGAGATCAGGAGGGGACCTAGTAGTAGGTAAGGCTAACTCCCAATGGACTTTGTTGACTTTAGGTTCTTCTATAGGTTCTTCCCTAAATGCTTCTGCATCAGAGGTTGCTATGGAAGATTGATCATATTCTAATACTCCTATTTTGCTAGATTGGGGAGTATCATGGGCTATTTGAACTTTACTAGCAGAAGAAGAAGCTTCTATTCTGTCTGGTTGTTCTCTAATGGCTTTAGCAAAATCGGATTTTAATTCGTGAATAAGCTTTTGACTAGTTTTCGAAACCTGAAAAGGTTTGAAAATAGGTTCTTTAAGCCTTTTCTCAAAATCAGACTTTGTAGGGACGGGTTTTGGAGTTGAGGAAATAGATATGGTTGACTGTTGGATTTGACTTTCTGTCCTGGTCAACTGTTTTCCTATAGTATTTAGATTAGTATTACAGAAATTATTCTGTTGCATAATACTATCTAAATTTGTCTCTAAATCATTAGACTTATGAATCTTGTAAGGAGAGGCTTTAATTTGAACATGAGGCTCTCCTTGTTCAATGATAATACTTCTAAGTGGAGGATGTTCAGATTCCATGGTTTTGACACCGCTGGAGAGAGTCCAAACAGGGACTGATTTTCTAATAACAGGGTTTGACTCTTTAAAAGGATAATCAATTTGATTATCTTTGGCATAAATTTCAAACCAATCAAAGAATAGAATATGAATCCTATTAGAATTTATGAATTCATAATAGTATTCCTGGATTTCTTTGCTTTGTCTTAAGAAATGTTTGAAAAATCATAATCTTTTTTCTTTATTGTTCTCATCATAAAAGTCTTTATGTAAAAGGGTCTTGTTAACTTCAAAATCCTTTTCGAGAACATTGATTACATTTTCTGTTACAGCAGAAAACGTAAGAGACGTTGAAGGAGAAGTTTCTTTCTCTTCCGAGCTTTGACCTTGTTGACTACTAGTGTAGATGGGGTGTGGTACACTAGTCGTATAGTCAACGGCGTGTATAGAAGAGTTAGGTAAACCTGAGGTAGAGAACCTAGGTTGACTCTTTATGAGTTGAAAAGGAAGATTTATCACAGAAGGAATTCTTGTAAATTTCCTTTCCAATGGGGGAATAGAGGATGGAGAGGAGTCTTTATCAGAGAATCTGGAAGATGTTGACCTCCTAAAGGATAATTTGACTTTACCATCAGAATACTGAATCACATTTTGTAACTCTGTATTTGGCTCAACTTGTTTTGGAACTACTGGTAAGATCCATTCTTCTAGAAGGTTGACATCCTTCCATTGGATTGCTCTGGGGATAACAGTATTGGCTCTAGACAAATCAGTCTGCAAAAGAAGAGTTTCTTCCTTTTTTGACTGATACCTATGCTGTATATTAGCAAAGGCAGAGATCATGGCTTTATAAGAAATTCTAAAAATTATAGCTACAGGTACAGATCCTTCAATCATATGATAATTATGAGTCTTTATCTGTAGAAGCATACTTTTCAGGATGTTCTTATCTTTAAGGGAAACTGTTATATTCGGGTAACAGCTGAAAGAGATGGGTCCTTTACATAGACTAGATTCAACGCTACTTAGCAAAGAATCATCAAAATTAATGAATCTTGCATCTCTAAGGACAGCTAAGATAGAAGTATCTAGGCCCTCTTTGGTCAACGGCTTAATGTCTAGTTGTTCTCTAATGGCTTTAGCAAAATCTGATTTGGATTCGTGAATAAGCTTTTGACTAGTTTTCGAAACCTGAAAAGGTTTGAAAATAGGTTTTTTAAGCCTTTTCTCAGAATCAGACTTCAGCCTTTTCTCAAATCCAACAGTCAACCATATCTATTTCCTCAACTCCAAAACCTGTCCCTACAAAGTCTGATTCTGAGAAAAGGCTTTTTTTTTTTTTTTTGATTACATGAGACTATTGCTCAAATTACAACTCATATGACATGAGACTATAACTGATATTTACAATCAGACTATTACTGGGACTAGATATCAATTCATATGAAGCCCTGCCCAGACTTTAAATCCTCTATAATATTCGAGGACTGTCTACTCCACTCACACATGGGTAAGGGAGAGACTACCTTCACTCAATTTAATTGAGGAAGGAATTACCCCCACAATGCGGTTGTGGGGGTTCGAACCGCTGCCCTCCAATTTGGAGGGCAGCAGCCCTGACCATCCGGCTAAAGGCCGGATGGCTGATTCTGAGAAAAGGCTTAAAGAACCTATTTTCAAACCTTTTCAGGTTTCGAAAACTAGTCAAAAGCTTATTCACGAATTAAAATCAGATTTTGCTAAAGCCATTAGAGAACAACCAGACAGAATAGAAGCTTCTTCTTCTGCTAGTAAAGTCCAAATAGCCCATGATACTCCCCAATATAGCAAAATAGGAGTATTAGAATATGATCAATCTTCCATAGCAATCTCTGATGCAGAAGCATTTAGGGAAGAATCTATAGAAGAACCTAAAGTCAACAAAGTCCATTGGGAGTTAGCCTTACCTACTACTAGGTCCCCTCCTGATCTCACTATAGACAGTAGGCCAAGTGCATTAAACCAATCACGATATAATGCATCATCTGTCTATGAGTGGAATATAGATAGTATGTCTGAATATAACATCTTAGGATTGTTGCAACAGATGACCATGGCTGCAAATGCTTATAAAACTCAATCAGAAACATCTGATAGAGCAATTGCAGAAATCCTAATTGCAGAATTCACTGGTCAACTTAAAGGTTGGTGGGATCATCTTCTCACTAGTCAGCAATAATTAGAGATTTTAAATGTTGTTCAGACAAATGAGGATAAAACACATATTCTTGATAAATATGGAAATCCTATTCATGATGCAGTTTCAACCCTCATTCTTACCATATCATTACATTTTATAGGTGATCCTTCTCACCTTAGAGACAAGAACGCTGAGTTATTATATAACATCAGGTGTAGAAAGCTTAGTGACTTCCAGGAATATAAAGCCACTTTTCTTACCAGACTCTTCTTAAGAGATGATGCAAATCATATTACTTGGAAAGAAAAGTTCTTAGCAGGTTTGCCTACCCTTTTAGGTGAAAAGGTTAGGAATTCCATCAAAGCCCTTTATGACAATAGAATTCCTTATGATGAACTCACCTATGGTGAATTAGTTAGTTTCATCAATAAGGAAGGTCTAAAGATTTGTCACGATATAAAATTACAGAAACGACTTAAATGGGAGCTTAGGAAATCTAAGCAAGAATTAGGAGGTTTCTGTAAGCAATTCAATTATGATCATTTCAAAGCCTCTTCTTCAAAAGATTGTAATGGTAAGTGCTCTTCAAAGCCTTACAAAAAACATTACAAATCTAAAAGATTTAGGAAACCTTTCCAAGACTTTAGAGAAAAGGAAACTTTTTATAAAAAGCCCTCAAGGCCTTATAAGAAGAAACAATTCTCTAAAAAGAAAGATTTTAAAGCCAAATCCTCTTTTAACTATAAGGAAACAACCTGTTTTAAATGCGGAAAGAAGGGACACACTGCAAAATATTGCAGACTAAACAAAAAGCTTCATCAGCTTGGGCTTGATGAAGAAATTCTTTCCAAAATATCAGCCCTCCTTATAGATTCCTCTGACTCTGAGTCCTCTATGACTGGAGACAGTGATCCTCTTCAAGTTGACGAGTTAATTGACTCTGATACCTCTTCTTGTGGTGATTCGGATTCAGAATCTGAATCTTGTATAAAGAGAATCAATGTGTTGACTAAAGATCAAGAGACTTTTCTTGAATTAGTCAAACACATTTCTGACCCCACTTTGCAAAGAGAGTATTTAGATAAACTTCCAAAAACTCTCGACCATAGTAATAAAGCTGAGTCTTCCAAAGTCCCTATAGTTAAAAAGAATGCTTATGATCTCACTGAAATCTTGGGTACAAAGAAGTCAAAAAATTTGACTCCTACTATTCAAGATCTTCAAAAAGAGATCAAAGATGTTAAACTCGAAATAAAGAGTTTGAAAGAGAAACAAAAAGCTGATTCCGATACTATCCAATTACTTTTGCAAAAGCAATTAGAAGGTCATACTGATAAAGAATCAAAATCATAACATAGTAATGATGATGGTGAAAACCATAATGTCGACAACATTGAATCATTACCTCATGATTTCTTGTTTGCTTTAAAGTAGATCACTACTAGGAAGTACTTGATTAAAATTACTCTTGTTTTCTCTAAAGAATTAGAAATCGACACTATTGCATTATTTGACACTGGTGCTGATTTGAATTGTATTAAAGAAGATGTTTTCCCCAGAAGGTTTCATGAGAAAACAAAAGAGAGACTTTCTGCCGCCAACAATTCAAAATTGAGAATTTTTTCTAAAATAGATGCTTCTATAAAAAATGATGGTTTTGAATTCAGGACTTCTTTTGTTTTGACTAATGACATTCATCATGTAGTCATTTTAGGAACTCCATTCATAAACCTCATTACTCCATATACTGCCAACTATGATAGTATATCTTTCAAAGCAAATAACAAAAGACTTGTTTTTCCTTTTCTAGAAAAGCCTAAAACAAGGAATTTAAATGTTGTTAAAGCTTGTTCTATTTATCAAAATCGAGTCAGTGTTTTATTAAAAACAAAGCATGATGATTTGGTTGATTTAAAGAAAGATTTAAATCTGTATAGAATTGAAAACCAGCTTCAAGATGGTTTTATTAAAAGAAAAATGTCTGATTTTAAAACCCTCATCGAAAAAGAAATATGTGCTAATTTACCATCTGCATTTTGGAATAGGAAGCAACACATGATAGAAGAGACATCCCTACTAAAGCCCGCCCAATTAAAATGAATTTAGAATTAGAGCAACACTGTAGAAATGAGATTAAAGATTTAGAAACTAAAGGACTTATAGTTAAATCTAGATCTCCCTGGTCTTGTGCCGCTTTTTATGTCAATAAGAACTCTGAAATAGAAAGAGGAACTCCGAGATTAGTTATAAATTATAAGCCCTTGAATAAAGCATTAAAATGGATTAGGTACCCTATACCTAATAAAAAGGATTTGCTTCAAAAACTGCATTCTGCATTCATATTTTCAAAGTTTGATATGAAATCTGGTTTTTGACAAATTCAAATAAAGCCCAGTGACCGTTATAAAACTGCTTTTACTGTTCCATTTGGACAGTACGAATAGACCGTTATGCCGTTTGGTTTAAAGAACGCGCCTTCAAAATTTCAAAGAATTATGAATGACATTCATAACCCTTATTCTGAGTTTTGTATTGTTTATATTGATGATGTGTTGATCTTCTCTCAAACGGTTGATCAACATTTCAAGCATTTAAAGACTTTTTATTATGCTACTAGAAGTGTTGGTCTAACAGTCTCTAGTTCTAAAGTCTCGTTGTTCCAAACAAGGATTAGGTTTCTAGGACATTATATCTCCAAAGGAACCATCACTCCTATTGAGAGATCACTTGCATTTGCCGATAAGTTCCCAGATAGGATCTTAGAAAAAACCCAATTGCAAAGATTCCTCGGTAGTTTAAATTATGTGCTTGATTTCTGTCCTAATATCAATAGGATTTCTAAACCATTGCATGATAGGTTAAGAAAAAATCCTGTTGCTTGGACTGACGAACATACAAAAGCTGTTAGATTAATTAAAGCTAGTGTTAAAGAAATTCTATGTTTATATCTTGCAAACCCTGCATTACCTAGGGTAGTTGAAACTGATGCATCTGACTTAGGTTACAGTGGAATTTTAAAGCAAATAGAAGATAATAAAGAACAGATAGTACAATATGTTTCGGCACATTGGAATGATTGCCAGAAAAATTATTCTACTATCAAAAAAGAAATTCTATCCATTGTTCTATGCATTTCAAAATTTCAAAGTGATTTATTAAATAAAAAATTTTTACTTAGAATTGATTGCAAAGCTGCAAAACATGTCTTAGAAAAAGATGTTCAAAACATTGCATCTAAACAAATTTTTGCAAGATGGCAAGCTATTTTAAGTGTTTTTTATTTTGAAATAGAATTTATTAAAGGTGAAAAGAATTCTGTGCCAGATTTTCTGACCAGAGAGTTTCTGCAAAACAGATAATGCCGCCTAAAAAGAAAGACAAAGGCAAAGGGATTGCAAAAGACCCTATGCCTCAACCTCCCTCTAAAAAATCCCCACCTAAAGAAAAATTGCTATCTTCAGCAGTGCCCATAAAGTCATGGATCGAAATGGTCCAAGAAGAAGAATTGCAGACTAAAGCCCTCACCTCGGAAGAACAGATAAAAGAATGGATGACCTCAATTTCAAAATCTCCCGAGCTTATGCTTGTTTTACAAAAAACTCTTTCTCAACAATCTGAGGAAGATAAATCTATTTCTAAGGAGATTTCAAAGATTTCAAAGCCCTCTTCCTCGCAAGAAATTATTCCAAGTGAAAGCTCATCTTCTTCTCAAATTGTGATTTCACAATCAAAGCTTTCACAAAAGTCGGTTTGGTTTGATAAAACCTATCAACAAAATGTTTTATCTGTTGAAGATGGATTTTACCATTCTGATCCATTTCAATCTCTTTTAAAGATTTTTCCAAAAGGCTGGTGTTTTAAACATTGGGATTTAACAAAACCCCAGCCTTACTATCAAAGCATTTTAGAGCTCACCGAGTCAGTTAAATTCAAACATTTCTTTCTTGGTGAAAATCATACGGAGCCGGCCTACTCTACGTCCACTATTCTTAGAGTTTTAAGTCAAAAGCAATGGGGAGAACCTCTCCATAGAGCCAAAACCTTTCCCGCCAATTTTAAAGCCTCCTTAAACCATTGTTTCACTTTTTCCTATTGGGATTACCAACATGCTTGGTTTAATACCTTTTTTATTCAGAACCCCAAAAAGACACATTCATGGTTATTTTTCTTCAACTCAAAAATAACTGCACAAAGCTTACCCAACTGGTTTCAACAGTGGTGGAATTATTTCGGCCCAAACCCAGAAATACTTACACCAAATGCTGTAGCCTGTTTAAACCTATTTAAAGCCCACTATAAACCTTCTCAGTCAGAAAAGAGATTTTCTCCATTTCTCTGTTTCTGTACTAATTTCTTCCTTCCTTGGGTTTGGATGTGGAATCTTAGATACCACACTCAAGAAACCCAACTCCTTATCCAAAGAACCTTTAAAGTCAAATGGTGGTCAAAGTTTGACGAACAATCAAAATTGACCGATTCTATTGTTCTGAAATGGCTTTCCTCAACAGGCCTTTTAACTCCCTCAATAGCAGACACTAAAGCCCAGTCCACTTTCCTTAGTCAGAAGTGAAAGGCCCAGTCTATGCTAGCCTCTGCCAAGACCGAGGAAAAATATTTTAAAGTAATGCAACAGCTCCTCTCTTCCAGATCAGCAACAGCGTCATCAGTCGCCAGCTCATCAGAATGTGAAGAGCCTTTCATTTCTCTTGGAGATGAAAATGAAGATGACTGTTTCGGAATTTTCACTCCTTTAAAGCATTGTAAGTAATTTTATTTACTGCAATATTATTGTAAAAAAAAAAGTAAAAAGTAATTTTCTTTCCTGTTCATTTACCTGTTGTACTCCTGGACACCTGTCCCCCTTCACTCACTATTCCCATCACGAGAAAAAAGCTGTGGGGTCAAGTTTCCATTATTTTCTTTGTAATTTTCCTTCTTTTGTCGAAGTCGTGTGGTCCCTACCCACGTGAAAAAAGCAGCATCCAAAGACTTAAAGCAGATGCCTTCTCCACTTTCCGGATCAAGACAAAGCATCACTCATTGCTTCTGGTCCACCCACGTGAAGATTGCATTTTGAATTAAAGTTGTAAGGATTTTGGGTATATAGTTCCCATTAACCTTCAGTTGAAGGGATCCGAACCATTCTCTCCTTCTCTCTCAAAAGAACTCTCTCTGGTTTTAAAGATCAAATAAGACTTCAAGGAAATATTCCTGTCTTTTGATCAAGGATCAAAACCTTCCTCTTCTACATTTCTTTCGGATCAAAAATAAAGATTTATGTAAGCATTTGATTTTGTAATTTAAAGTATTTATATTTGAGCATTCAAAGATTTGTAATAATTTTATATTTTAAAGCATAGATCTAAGTATGGATGTTTAATTTCTACGAATAGATCTAAGGGTGTATGTTTATTTGCATGATTGCAAACTGATCTGTGTCAGATCTGCCATAAAATTTGTACAACACCTCTGAGGCATAGAGACCGGATCTCTCCCCTCAGTTGTATCTTCTCTTCTCCCTCCTCCTTCAGAGCACCATTTCTGGGATTCCAGATCTGGTATTGTGTATGAAACCGTAGAGCCTTGTTGCTAGGCCTGCTTAAAATCAATTAAATAACTTAAAGAAAGGTATATCGGCTGGAAACCCGAACGTGCAAGATTAGATCTGTTCTAAGTCAGATCTGGTCCCAAAGTGCAGTTAAATCTGCAACGATCTGGTTTAACAACGCCACGTACCAAGACCAATTTGGATAAAACAAACCAACAGAGTTAATTAATTTATTAAAATTGGATATTGTTTTTCATTCCGCGTTTCACTATCATCCTTTCGTTCCTTTTCCTTCTGGTATATATATATATATATATATATATTATTTTTTATAATAAATTAAAGTAGTACTAACATTTTAGCCCTCTAATTAATTCAATTTATTCCGTAAATATTCTTTAAATTGTTGTATAAAACAACTTTCTAAGATTAATTGAAAAAGAAAGAGTTGAATTGGGGATATATTTGAAAATAAAATATAAAATCTATTATTATATAAAAAATTAAGGGATATAAACGAAAATTTTCTAGCGTATGTCTGCCTTGGATCTTATGTATTTGGAATAAATTCTTATTATTGGACAAGTAGTCATAACCAATTAACAATCGAAACATGGAAATATTAGAATACTAATAACATATTTTAGCTTAGTTTGCCCCCTTATTTTATCTTCCAAATGTAGCCACTTACCTTAGTGTGCCTCATACTAAACAATACCATTGTTATAAGAAAAAAAAAAAAGAAAAATACATGAGTTGTAATAAATTTTTTCACAATTGAAAATTTTTTTATTAATTAAGAGTATTCTCATATGTATGTGTAAAATACTTTTATTTTATAATATATCTCACATAATAATATTGTCACTAAAGATCCAGCAAGTAAAAGTATTAAACAAATGATAAATAGAAAAAATATATTTTTTTAACAGATAATAACCGTATTTTTTGGTAAAAGGAAAATGGAAAGTTTTTCAATTACGGCAATCAATTCTTTTGCCATAAAACAAAAAACTTGGGATGCAAGGAAAATTAAATCAAAAAAACTGCGTGAATTCCCAAAATTAACCACCAATGGAAAATCATGGTAATATTGAAACGACATCGATGTTGTAATTATGTGTATTCGTCCATGTAAAGGTCATATACATGTGAGGACCAATTGAAAAATTGGGTTTACAAACTTAATAAGCAACACAAACTTAATAAGCAACAACAAAATCATTGTTTGCTTTTTGTTAGCCGCGGGCCATCTTTTTCCCAATTATGGTCCAAAACATTCGATACAGGACCTGCACACAACCATATTCCAATTTCCCTCTTCTAGGTAGTTAATCAATAAGCCTTCCACAATTTGCACCCACCATATTGAATAAGCTAACTGCAAACTCAACCAAATTGAAGATCAAGAAGACATGAGAAGAGAAGGTGCAAGCCTTTATCTAAATAGATAGATATCACCAGAGCAATTATGATTTCTTTAAGTCAGAAAGCTTGTCATGTCTCCAAAAAAAAGTAATCAGGATTCACCGCCTTCATCTGCCTTCTTGGCCAAGTGACTGTCTTCGCGGTTACGTCATATATAATCATGGCTAAGGATGTCCCTAGTACAATCGAAGATGAAAATCCATAAATTTTTGAAATTCAAAATTAACAAAGCATACAAACTGTATAACAACAATAAATGAGCTCAACAAAGAAAGGCAACAAGTCAACCAAACCACAATTAAGGCACAAACAATATTACCCATGAGTACTTATAGTTGCGAGCTTATTGAAACAAGTAATGTTTCATTACATAGAATGTAAACAGAATTGCTTATCATCTGTCATTTGCTCTTGATAGTTCCTATATAATTCCAACAAAATCCAAGTACGTCATCTATATCCTATTTAAAATCGACCATTATTATAAATGAAATTGACCCAAATGCTTTCATCTTAGGCTTTTGATCTTTTTCCTAACACCAAGGATCCAAACTCTTAATTTTCTTTTGAATCATTCGGCCGTTTCACGTGCTTTTTGAAATATTCACTATCATATCATACACCCAATTAGGTGCATTTTACAAAGGTTGACCCATATGTAGTAGGAAAAGAAAACCGAATGTTTATATGGTTTTATCTACCAGACAACTATGTGTGATAGCAATTTGTTTATGGAAGTTGTAAGGGAACATGTTCTACTGTATATCACAGACCTGTGGGTAGTAGGGATTTGTGGAAAATATTGATGTTAAATCTTTTTATTTCACCACTGCAAAAGAGACAGCATGATCCTGTTACCACTGTAGTTATATGATGTAATGGATCCCCAGTTTTGTGACCAAAATTTTTGAATGCATATGAACTGAATAAGATAATCTCTAACATCGGTATCCCTTGTGCAAGGCAAAGCTATGCATTCTATGACAAAAGATGGCTGAAGTACAATGAAGATAATGCTATTTGATTTGCACGTATGCTTTTCTTATGTCAATATTTATTAGATCTCGTAGATGAAGACATTGTCAACAACAAGTGGCTTCGACTAGCTGACAATTTTGAGCCTTTTAAGAGATATGCATGAGGAAAAACTAGTCTGGCATGTAACCCACAACAGTATTGAAGAAAACATGAAGACTAGGGGCAAGTATGATGATCACAAATCCTAAAAGAACCTTCCACAAATGAATGATCGATACATTCTGAGAGGCTGCGTTTATGCAATCCAGGTATACATAAAGTAGTTGTTTCGAACATTACCTCAATTACGTAAGAAAAAAAAAAGTGCTTCAAACGATAGAAGAGCAGCATGTATTAAAGCTTTCATTGATGATATTCTAATAATGTTATCACATACACAACGAAACAAGTATGTTCTAAGTTTTCCTTTTCTTACCACAGGCAACGGAACAAATATGTTATAAATTTCCTTTTTTTTTTATCAAGTATCATAATGATTAACATACTATATTGTGAGAGAGAGCATATGATGTGAATCGCCAACGAACTTCTAAATTACGTTTCTGCTTATTATTTATGCTTAGGATTCTAAATTACATGACCAAGACTTAACTCAGCTTGCATACTTGTTTGTGGTTACAAGGTTTAGATATATGAATCAATTTCAAGGGTTGGAGACCTTTACGGTAAACGACATTTTAAAATGATTTATCCTCGCATGTTGCGTTGGAAATAAAAAATGTAATGAACTGATCGCACACTTAATATGCAATTATTTTCCACTGTGTGTTTTACTAGTATAGAGGTTGCATCTACTCTTCAACCTTCGCAGATTGAGATAGAGAAAGACTATTACAAGAGTGTGACACATATTTTGGGACCTACCCGACCTATATAATTTGTGGATGGTTTCAAGCATTTGCCAAATGAAGAAATAAATTGCACAATGCCAATACATGCAAAAATCGCTGTAAGTTAGCACATTTTAAATATATTTGACATTCTATTATATATGGTATTTTTGCAGTTCCCTTATTCAATGTGGAAGATGTTAACAATTGCATATGATTTGACAACCAGAAACAATTACATTTCAGCAATCTCTGCTTGTGTTCACTTTCATCTATGCTGCCATGGGATGAACAAATGAAATATGATCTTCCATGTTGTACAAAATAATTTTGCATCTTCATTCATTACTTTATTGTAAACAAACATAAAAATTATTATACTGACTTGAAATCATCTCAATTAGGTTATGTCTTATGCATTTATTTACATATATAAAATCTTATTTGATTAGCGTAATACACAACTTGGGACTTTGTGTTAACAAAACGTTAAAGTCAAGCAATGCAACCTATCATTATCACATTCAAGGACTCAATTGTAATGTTACCGTAAATAGTCGTATGTTTGTTTTTCCTATCTTGGAAAGTGAGTTTTACCCCAGTTTTGTGAATCATAACTTCTTTATTGTAGGAACAGAGCATGACTGTTATATCAAAACAAGGGGCACTAAAAGTTTTATTCAAAACTTTGTTGGATATAGTTATCGCTCAATTAAGAACTGACATGCTTACAAGACTGAGGCAAATTAGAACAAACATTCTTGAAGAGATTGAATGTCATTCTAGGATCATTATGGAACAATTGAGAACTGACGATTAATTTGTAATGGAGGAAGATGATGCTTATCCTACTACCCAATTTGATCGTCAATTATTGGTAAATGATTTACGTTAACAAACATTTTTATTTTTGCATGTCAACTGGTCCACTAAATTAACTGTCCTTCGATATATCTATATAGCTTAATTGTTAGAAAGATACAACAATAAACTAAATATATTACATTTATACACAACATTATGTGCTATAATTATTGC
Source organism: Murraya paniculata (assembly GCA_030449075.1). Lineage (NCBI taxonomy): Eukaryota > Viridiplantae > Streptophyta > Magnoliopsida > Sapindales > Rutaceae > Murraya > Murraya paniculata. Next base: position 423,611 of record JAEVFN010000065.1, read on the forward strand.
ACATATTTTTTTATGATACTTACAGGAACATTTAGCGCGATTTACGCTATTGCCTACTTGCCAAAGCAATCCACATAAGATTTATTCCTTTAAAAGACATCTTTTGGTTTTTTCCAACTATTGTCTTCATGATGCATAACCTTATCTGTTGCTCAAAATATTTCAAACTCCTATTATCATGATAATGCAATATGCGAAGCCGATGGTCATATTATTTCGCACTTATTTACCCCACATGATAGTAACGAACATCTTATAAAAACACACAATCTTTCTATCATTTCTGGATCATCTTCTTATTCTTTTAAATATTTCCTGTCATTAGAACCCTTTATTATGTATAATGTTAAATTTAATATATATGGCGTCATTTACTACCTTGTCGGTATCTGTTAGCTATGCCTATCCATCCATTCTTGCATCCATTCATATATCTAAGTATGAAATTTCCCTTTTTTAACAATGTCACATGATTTCCATATCTATTTATGCTAACCTTTCACTCCACAAAATAGGATATAACTCAGGCAAATCATGACAACCATGGAAGGAAGGCATCTCCCTCTGATTTGTGCACAGATATTAGACGAACTAGGGGATTGTGGGAGAGACATAAGATGAGCACATTCGATGGACCTAATAAAATTAAAACTCGCCATATGTTTTATGTCAACCAAACCGGAAAATATATCTTATGATTTGTCCCATAACTACAATTCAAACTAAGCTAATTTAGGAAATTCACCCACACCTAATTGCTCAGTACAACCATGTAATCAGACTTTAGATGGAAGACATGACTGTTCTAAATTTTTTAGATGCAAGAATTCCAATTAATTATAATTGGTTTGTTTCAATGGCTCATGGTGATTGCTCAACAATGATGCATGTTTCATTTTCTGTCTTCCAACCAAATCATGCGGAGTTCATATTTTTATTTTTGTTATTTCAATATTTGCCATTACCTGAATTTTCTTGACTTTACTTTTGTTTCCTTGCTTCATTATTTCATTGTATTTTTTGTTTCAACACATTAGTGTCTACCTCAAATTGATCAAACGGGAACTTTACAAGTCCCTTGATCCAGCTAACAGATGGACTATTATTGATGTTGAATTATAGGTACGTACTTGGAGCACCCATAGTATCTGCATCATCTTCTAAAACATTAAATCATCAGTGCAATGATCCTGCTATTTGATTGCATTCATATATGATATTTTGTCTTAAATTCCTATGTACCTATGATTCATTTTACTTTGACTAAATAAGTACTGCATCATTGTGACCATTGTCTTTCTCTAATTATCTCTTTTTTCGTTTTCAATGTGTTTTAGGGAAGTATTTTTCGATTATGGTATGAGATGCAACGAGATAATAAGAAACCCCACCTTCTGTTGTTTGATCTATATCCCATTAACATATTCTTGAAGGGAGAAAGAAATTGAACCTGTGTTGATTAGGCAAGCATTACTCTTAACCTTTTAAAATGTCTTCATTTAGTATAAACTTGCAACATACTTCATATCAAATATAATTAGATACCTTTAAACATTGAATTTACATCAACTCATACTTCTATCATCACTGAGCAGGTATATTTACCAATCAACTTGGCTGGATCACATTAGGCTGCAGCGAAAATAAGTTTTGTCGATAGAAAAATTACAATTTATGACCCATTAATTGATGCCTTTTCAACTGACCAAATTGTAGCTCTTATGGCATGCATGCTATGCTAATTCAATGCCCAGACTTCCATCGCAACCACCCTCAGCTTTCTATTTCTATTACACCCTATGAAGTCATTAAAGTTACAAGAGGATTGCCACAACATGAATCAAATTTAGGAGCTTGTGGAACTTTCGTTCTCAAATTTATTGAGTACTTGTCAACTTCTACCTCTTTCAACTTCAATGCCCGGGATGGCCTATTACTCAGGCAGAAGATTACTATGGCCATGCTCTTCGACCAAATTGTCTGACCAATTTGCCTAGTTTATTTCACCTACAGTTATCTATATCGCTTCAGACATTTTGCCTTTGCTTATCTAATTCTCCATCTCCAGTAAACCTTTTAAGTTATGTACTAAATAAATATACGTCTTATGTCTTTGGTTTTAAATGGGTTAAACCTTCATTTATTATTTGGTTTTATGTTACCTCTCTCGTTATTTCTACGTCTCTACACTTCATCAACACTTTACTTGTTATTTCGATTTATGTTTGAACATTTCTTTGCCCTTGCCGTTTTAATTAATATTCTCAAATCAACTACTTCGTACAGTTCCCAACATTCGAGTGATTACAAGTGCATTTCACTCTATGATTGACATTCAGTTTCTCTAAAGTAGAGCTAATCATCAGGTGCCCATACACCTGCTACTTACATACCACTCCGAAGTCTACTTAAACACATTCTTTACATTCACATGGATGTTATTAGCTATGTACACTTCACATTTGTTTAATGCAATAGCAAACGACGCTTTAATGAAAACATTGCAAAACATTTGTCATTAATCACTAAACAATATAAAACTCGTTCGTCCTTGCCTGAGCAGTGGTCTGTCCGCAATTCTAGTCGTCTAGTGGGGACTCACTTCACTCCTCTCGCTATCAGATCATGTGGTTAAATGATACATCTCTCCTACTACTTTGCTCGTCCAATACATAGTTCTCTAATATTTATAAAGGCTTACATTTAGGCGGTGTAATATTACAAGTGTTTTAAATGATCCCTTTAATTGCGGCCCTAGTATACATATCTACAAATATTTTCTTTTATGCAAATTTTAATTTGAAGAAAATATAGGAAAACTTTATTTTTATAATTATTGATTTTTTCACATATAGACATCTTTTTCTTATTTTTTTAACATAGATTTTGTTAAGTCCATTTTCATTTATATGATTTCTTCATTTAAAAATATGAAGAAAAGCATTTTTCATTTTCATAGTAATATCGTGCACGAAATTTCGATTAAGAGGAACATATGGGAAGAATGATGATCACAAGGATCAGATAGATTATTATTAATATGAATTAACTCTTTTGATATATGATGAAATCAAATAAAGCATGCAACATATATATGAACTAAACTGCAGATGTAGTTATTACGAACTCTACGATCTAACCTTTTTGGATATTTAAATAGAAGAATCAATTACAAATACATGTGTGCATATATATATATATATATATATATATATAACCAAGCAATAAACATTTGGTCGGAAGTGTTGAATCCGCATAAACAATAACATTCCGTTAACCGATATCTTTGTCAATTATCATCCATGACATTACAACCTCTACGAAGATGAGTCCTATTAATAAATAATTACCATAAACAATAATATTTGCAGTTAATTGACATTCAACTTCACATAAACCAAAAAATGATCTCATAAGTCATTAACATAAAAACATTAGACGAACTAGGGGATTACAATTACAACACCAATACATGCAAGGGAAAATCACATTGTACACAATACACCAGCATCGACAAAATAATAGTTCAACCATAAATCATGGTAAAATGGCAATTACAATCATAATTTTTTCTTCAAATAGCAACTACATTTATATGGCTGCATGAAACGAAAACCACCAAGACACCTTAACTGCAAGCGTTTATGAAAGTTGAATTTAACTTTTGTCAAATCGCCTCTGTAACTGTAAATGTTTCTGCCGGAGGTTTCTGATTGTCGTTTTTCAAATGAGACCCTTATACGTACTGATAATCGTCTCCAAAACTGGAGCACATAATTAACACAATTCATTATAAATTGCAAGAAGATAAAAGAGACAAGCATGAACCACATCTTGTAGGCCAAAATACAATTCCAAATATTTAAAATCATTCGGTTAATGTATTTAATTTTCTGTATTTTCAAGGAAAACCCAATCAAATGCACAAGTATGAATAAAAAAGACTCGTTGTTTTTATTTCCCCCAAATCCTACAGTCCAACAACACATAAAACGACATGTTTTGACTTCCAGAACAGTTGTTAGAAAATGAATTTAACGAATTGTCTATTTTACCCATGTAGTAGCTTCGATTTCGAAATGGTTGAATTACACTAACGGTGGCTTAACTGAAATAAAAAAAAAAAATGAGCTGTTTATCAAATGCCAATAACGTTTAGATTTCTTTATTTCAACTAAGTGCCATGTTCTAAAAATAGTTTCAAAAATAAAAATAAAAGATGAGTAACCAATCTTTCATGCTTGCAGTAGCAGAGAAAATGATGCGATCAGTCAAGAGTACTAAGGAGGTTCACGTCAACATTAAAATTGAGCATTAAAGGGATTAATTATTGTATACAACCAAGCATAGGACTGTGATTTAAATTAATAAAACTAATTAATTATTTAAATATAGTCCCAAATATATAAATAGTCAAAACAATGTTATTGAAACAAAATAAAAAAAGCAAATTAAAGCAGCAAGATGTCTAGAACTAGAATCCAAACCCTAAAATTTTACCTTTCTCTTACGAATCTAAGCAGCGACGAACTGGACTTCAATATTGGTGCAGAAGGGTTGGCAATAGGAGGTAAGGATCGAGGGGGCAACCTCCCAAGGAGCGTCAATTGCTAAAACTGAACGACCGACGAATTCGATTGGACAAAAATTGGTGTGGATTTTGAGAGGATGTTTGTTTGAGGAGATGCAACGCCGATCTCTCTTACATAACCTTTTGGGTTTTCTTAACTTTTTTTTTTAATTGGAATTGTCAAATTACGTCGTTTTCCAAAATCAAAGTGCAAATATTATTTCTTTGGAACACAGCCCATCATCCAAATTTAGTAACCGGTAAACGGTCAGCAACTGGAAGGATTTCCTTTTGTTATCGAATGCAAACAGGAATGTTAGGTTGTCACCCATTTGTTCAACCGTCCACGTGCCATGCATCCAAATACTATCTTGTCAGCTCTGAATCTATTACTTATAGAAACTATAACGAGGCAAGGTCCCTTGTAATCTTTCAGATTTGATGCTCTGTTTATAACACTTTTCTTTTTAAAAAGTAAAATAATAATAATAATAATAATAATAATAGAATTATAAATAATTTTTATATAAATTAATATGTATAATTTAATGTGATACGAAAAAATTAAATAAAATTATAAAATTATATTTTTTAATTGTATAAATTCATAATAATTTTTTATAACTAATTTTATTATTCTACATCAATTTATATATATTTATTTATATAAAATAATTCTGACTTTATCGTTATTAAACAAAAAAAAGTTAAAATAGTCTCTCACACTAATTAAAGTATTTTTCGCGAACTATCCAAAATCTGTTTATTTGCTAAAACGATGTCGCTTTCGATCTTGTGGCCTTAGACATAAAATCTCCAGTGGCGCCAACGAAGAAAGAGAAGAAGATGGGGAGTGAAGAGAAGAAGAAAAACCCTAAAAACCATTTACAACTCAATCCCAACTGGGCTCAACTTCAACTAGTAAGTCGTGTTCTCTTTTTGTATCAGTGTCTACACATTCGTTTTCTCTTTTTAGCTTATTAATTACTTACTTTTATTTTTTTAATTGCAATTCGTTTTGCAGAAGCTGAAAAGCAATGGCCTTAACAAGGCTTCAAAGCACACAAAAAACCCAGAATCGGAAACCTATAACTCCATATTGGGTAACTATAATCCTGCTTGCTTAGTCACTTTTGATGCTTTCACAGGTGAAAGAGAAACAAAATCTTTTTGCAGTTGTAATATTAGCTTTCAAGTGCAAGAAGTTCAGTTTTTGACTGGTCTTCTTGTGCCCCTTGTATTGCTCTATTATTATTTTGGAGTTTGAACTTTGAATTCACTTTCTTGTTTTGGGGAAATAGGATCAGTGTTTTCTGTTATGTTCTCATAGCCTCTGTTTCTGCGCTAGTGAGCTTTGTTATGGATTTTGTATGATTCTTTAGCATTTTGGAGGAAATGTTTCCTGTTTCTATGAGCTGAAACTAATGTGCCTTTGCTCTGCAAATATTTGGGACCGTTGATAGAGAATTGCTTTCAATAGATTGATTGAAGTACAATGCTTCAGTTTGATTGTTTTGTACTAGCTCTTTAGCATACTAGCATTGTCCGATTTTCAGTGGGATGTTCCTTCTATACAGGAAAGCGAAAAGAGAGGCCTGAGGCAGAGTCTGATGGTTCTAAGCCTAATCCTTTGAATCCAATAAATGATGATTTCAGGTACTTCTTTCAAGTCTATATTTTCATTCGCTATTTGGTGGCATTTGTGGTTGTCAGGGACTTGGATATTTTTCATCACTTTTCTCCAACAGTAGGGAGCATAATAATCAAATTATGTAGTTCGGTAGATTGCTTCTAGAAAAATGATGATCATAATTTAGTAATGGGAACCCAAACAGCATCATACATATGAAAAGGAAAGACTTAACAATATCAAGTTAGAATTTTTCTTCATTTGGGTAGCAGGAAAAATTAGATTTTAGGTATTATAAAAATGTTATATTTGAAGCTTTACTTGAGCTTTAATGTGATAATGTTGCAAATTGTAGTCTTTTCATTCTTTTGTTCATTATAAATTTTCAGATACCAAATGTAGCATGCTTCAGAATTCTGCAAATCAACCAGTTAGATTATGAAGTAAATTATTTGGATTAGATTTTCTTTTTCCAAGATATAGCAAACTTCCTGGTTTAAAAGTTCTAAAGGGGTTCCATAAACAAAGCCTTGCTCCTTTTAGGAATCCACAGTGATAAGTGTCAAACAAATTATAAAGGATATTATTTGTTCATAATCTATCTTAGGTTTGATGGTCCTAGTTGAGTCAGAAAAATTTGGACATTTTGAATTGAAATAATTTTTTTTTTAAAAGGAAAAGAAAAGGAACTTCAGATTCAATGGTTCCATCTTGATTTATGCAGTTTCGCTAGGATAAAACACGGTTTTACCTACCCTATAAACCCCAAAAAAAAAAAAAATTTCTACTTGACAAAACGGAAACGGTATTGAGTTTGCAAGTAGAAGAAACTAGGTTTTGGAATATTGATAAATTATATTGAAAAATAGGAATGAATAAGGGTTTTAGCCTCTTTTTATAACAAGCCTAAATATCGCGAATTTGCCAAAATATTCAAATTCAAAATATAATATGATAATTAAATTTTCCTAATCAAAATAAGAAAAGAAAAGCAAATGGCACACAAATTTGAGTTCTAGAAAAAAAGATAAAAATCCTAGAAGAATCAGGAAAAATAGGAAAAAATCTTAAAACTACGAAATGACCAAGAAAGAAGCATAATTTCCAGTCTGACCATAGGGTAGAACGGTTTTGTTCCTCTCGCCGCAAGCTTCGAAACGGTATATTATATGTCGAAAACAGACACCTATAGCCCAAGTTATGGCCTCCGGAAGGTACCCTGCTCGCGACAGGTAACACCCTACATCACTACCTTAATGTATTATTGTAGTTGTCTGCTAAGCTATAGAGATAAACCATGGAGTTAAGAGATCAGCAACAATTGTCAGATTTAATAAACTTCATATTACTTCATGATGTGTTTCGTATAGTCATTTTTTCTTGTGTGATTGGCACAACAGCAGAGCTTCATCTCGTATTCTCATAGTTCATAACACTTTGTTATGGTTGTCCATTTTCTTTCCCTTTTTTTTGACCTTTTTCTCTGAATGCAACGAAGCCTAACGCATTAATGATTTGACAGTTTGACAGATGTGGTAGCTATGGATTGTGAGATGGTTGGCATCAGTCAGGGAAATAAAAGTGCTCTCGGAAGAGTTTCACTGGTATTTACTTATTCCTGCACTAAAATTCTTTATTGTTTACGTATGCACTGCGAATAGTTGTGCTTCTGATACTATAGTGCTCTTTTGGCATTGACTTTCTGCATTCAATGTTTGAATGATTTCATGGTGAGGAGAACTATGGTGTCTCCTTATAAAATGACCTTGGGAATGTATTTTAATTTTTTTTTTCTCCCGTGTGGTGGTTGACATGACAGTAAACAAGTTCAACATACATTGATCTTTCAATGTATTGTATTTTTAAATGAGTGCTTTTCCAAGTTTGGTGAGTGGCAGCTAGCTGGTTTTCAGGTCTAGGTTGATTTTCAACTGAGCAGATCTTTCTCTAGTTCCCTCTATGACGCAGGTTTTATGAGATCTATGTGTTCAAGAATCAAGTAGACATAGAGAGCTCTCTATATTGTGCAATGGAGATTTCATCCATGATTTATAAAATTTTAAATTTTTTGACTGAGAGGCCATTGATCACTCAAGTATTAAATTATGACAGGTAAATAAGTGGGGAAATGTGATATATGATGAGTTTGTGCGCCCAGTGGAACGTGTTGTTGACTTCCGTACAAGAATAAGCGGTATTCGACCCAGAGACCTGAGGAAAGGTCAATATTATCTTTGCTTATGCTGTTTTTCTTGAACTTCTATACATTTGAGTGCACTGCATGTGCCGTGGTCCATTTTCAGGTTGCTAACTAGTAGTTCACAATCACAGAAGGCATATTTGTTTTGTGTTGACCTCCACTTTTTGATGGGATACTTATTGCTGAAACATTCTGAAAAATTGAAATTCTTGTTGCATTAGACAGTATGAGTTAGTGTCTTAAACGCTAATTTTGAAGCTATCATATTTGAAAGTGCATTGATGGTCTTAGAGAATTTTGTGCATGCTTTTATATGTCTGCAGCAAAAGATTTCCCAACAGTTCAGAAGAAAGTGGCAGAGTTGATTGAAGGAAGGATTCTTGTTGGCCATGCCTTGCACAATGATCTTAAGGTTTTTGCTTATCGAGTTTTTCTTTTTGTTGGTTGTTTGGAGCATGAACACAAGGTTTTTAAGCAAATTTTCTTCTTCACAGGCATTACTTCTAACACATCCAAAGAAGGACTTGCGAGATACCTCAGAGTATCAACCATTCTTAAAGTAGCAGTTCCCCTTCTAGCTGAATTTGGGACTAAATTTTTCTGTTTCATTAATTTTATTATTCATATTCATGATGTGTCCAACTGACTAGTGTGGTGAAAAGCAGGAATGGCCGTAGTAAGGCACTTCGGCATCTTGCGGCAGAGATTCTTGCTGTTGAGATCCAGAATGGGGAGCACTGTCCTGTGAGTTATTTTACTTTATTGGTGATCATTTCTGTGAGTTGTTTTATTTTATTGCTGGATTATTTCTGTGAGGTTCATTTCAGATTCATAGCATAGTCTTTACTGACATACAATAACTAGAGACAGATAGTTATAGGGGTTGAGGCTATTGGGCATGACTCGGAGTCTAGACATTGATATCTGACAGGCTGATATTGAAGTTCGTGTTATCTCAGATTTATAAAAGCTACATTTTCCGGAAAATACTATGTCTGGCATTTTAAGCATTATCGTAGGAGTTACTATGCCATTTTCTTGATGATTGAGATGCTACGGGAGCTCTCATGTCATCTCTTGACTGTTGATAATGTGCTAAAACTCAGTAGTCACTGAAAATTTAAGAAAATGTTAAAGGATGGGCTCTTCCTCTCTCCCTCTTATCTTGTTTCTAGTTTTGATTTTGGAGTATTTTACTGCAACTTCATTTCGCTTCCTGCAGAAACTCCTATATTATATCTGTTTGTCCGTTAGGTTTATTTCATCTCTCAATTCTTTAGTAGTTTCCATGTTTTTTCTTTTTTTTTTTGGGAACTAGAATATGGACTATCTAAACTGTTATATTTTATTTCAGATAGATGATGCTCGTGTCGCGATGCTGCTGTATAGCAATAACAGAAAACAGTGGGAGAAGAGTGTCAAGGATCAAACAAGGCTTGAACAGAAGCAGAAGAAACGAAAACCAAAAAAGAAACCAAAATTGAAAGATGCTGCGATTGTCGATGCTGCTGTAACCACATCATAGCAATACTTTTGCTTGTATATCTGTTGAAGTTCTTTGGAAGCTACCATACAGGAAAAATCAGGCGAAATAACCTACTACTCATTTGGAGAGTTGCTCTCAACTGACAAAATGAAGAAGCAGACTATCAACATATGGGTAATTGCTTTAACTGGTGATCTCATGTTGTCAACACGATTCCTCCTTTCTCGTTGCAGAAAGGAACTGCATTACTGCATTTTATCTGCTATCTGCCGAAAGTGCCGTAGGGAACTTGGTATTGAATTGAACTGTTCTTTGTATTTACCTTTCTTTTGGAAGGCATTGATGAACCCCACCAGAAGATTTGTTCAATATTTTGAACATGCCCTTTTGTTGCTCTTGCATCCATATATAATGGACTTTGGCATTCTAACAAAACTTCTAAAATTGAGAGTGATTGCACTGGGAGAGGATCCAAATGGCATTCTAACAAAACTTCCAAAATCGAGAGTGATTGCACTTGGAGAGGATCCAAAATGGACTGTAACAGTGCAGTGGTGCTGCTCTGATGTTTCTCAGAAAATATTACTTTTTTTTTTAATTTATATGTTTGTTATACTTAATATTCCTGATTAACTTCTTGTCTTTCTGGACCCATTGATAGTGTGAGATTTTTTATTTTTTTTTAGATTCTCTCCACTTTTATTCCTTCTTTTCCTTTTATTTAACGTTATTTTTGTTTTTATCTTTTAAATTTTACCTTAAGGAAGTAGAATGTAAATATTGATAACTAAGGCTGTTGGCCAGGACTTGAAGTTGAAGCCCAACCCAATGCTTAGCGGACCATATTAAAGTTGAAAACGTTAATTTAAAAAAACAAATGATGTAAATGTGACATTTTAAATTTTAGTTTTTTAATTTAAAATGTAAATGTGAATTTAAAAAAAAATTACAACATAGAAATTTATGGAAAATATCTATTATCATAATTTTCAATAAATTTGAAAGAAGTTTCAAAAGTTTTCAAATTCGTCCAGATGCCCATAGCACAAGCCACGTGCGGAGGACCAGGCCGTTCAAAATATAGTGAATAATACTAAGCGCGGCAAATCGCTTTTATACAGCGGACGTTGCTCAATTCCCGAAATCAAACGTATCCTTCTTCAATCGCGAAGTCTCTCTCGATCTTGATTCTTGAAGCCGCCGTGATTCAATTTGGTAAGCTTCATCGCATTCTCAAAATAACAATCTTTACACAATCATTTTTCTTTTTTCAGGTATTATTCAGTTTGAAAATATGACTAATCTTTGCGACATTTTGAATTTTTTTAGGGTTTTGCTTTTGCCTTTGGGTAAAATTACGAAAATCTTGGTTCTTTCGGTCTCTCTCTCATGCTTCATATCAACCGTTTGATTCACGTATGGTTTCGATTCTTTGCATTGCTAATCCTATTGTTATCATCATTGCTGTTCGTTTTCTTCGGATTAATTGATGACTAGGGTTTCTGATTCATTTATTTCTTTTATTTTTAGGGTTTGTTGTTTCAATTGTACTCGTTTGCAGGATTTGTCTGTATGCATACGTTGAGTTGGTAATTGATTTTGATTTGATTAGGGTTCATGATTAGTGGTGAAGTGAAGTACAAGTGAAACACAATTAATTGCAAGGAAATAGGAATTAAAAATGAAACAGTCCCTCTTGAAAAATGTTTTACACGTTCTGATTTGTTTGCCATTGTTGTGTTTTGTTGAGAAAGTAGGAGAGAGAAGAAGATAGGGAAGATTAGAAAGTAAAGAATAAAAATTATAAATGGGAGATTCTGAGGGAGGCAGTTTGTGTTTTATTCTACTCATACTTGCAAATTCAACTTACAGTTGTTAAATCTCACCCAATTTAGTGAAAACTGACAAATCGTTTGTTTTTTCTTTTACATCATGTCAACCAAATGGATCAAAGGACGGATTTGGTCTCTTTCCTCTCTTCTGTTATTTTCCTTGCACCTGTTTCCTTCCCCATTTTCTTCGCTTTTTCCATGGTGTTATATTTGAAAGTTTTAATTTTAGTTGAGCTTATCAAAACGAGTAACAATGCTTGTTATTTGAGGAGACATTTTTGCTTGGCTGTTGATTGAAGAATCCAGTCTAACTTTTATTTGCATGCTAATATCATACTTATTATTCGTCAAAGCTTGGAGTGGTTCTTTTTATTTTGTCGTCCTGGTGCAATGCCCTTAAATATGGCTTATTTTAATACTTATTGTCACAATGGACTAATGAAAGTTGAAATTTTTATGCGAGACAGGCTTGAGTGGACAAATGGGGAAGAGGAAGTCAAGGGCAAAGCCAGCTGCTAAGAAGCGAACAGATAAACTTGACACTGTTTTCAGTTGTCCATTCTGCAACCATGGAACAAGTGTTGAATGTCGTATGTAAGTTTGTTTGGTCTCATCTCCTTTCTCTATGTATATGTGCTTGGATGAAACATATAATTCAGTTGAGATGTCATCCTCTAATGAACCTAAACAAATGGTGCTGTTACCAAACAACTTCACAGTTGTTGCAATGCACGTATGTCATTTCCATACTCAAACTGAGTGACAATTACAAAATTAATGTTAATGGTCACTTATCCTTGTACTGTTGTTTACATTCATAATACGTAAGTGCTGTTATGTTTAAGTTTCCATTTCTTTGTACTGCCATGGATGTCTAGAATTATTTGATTAAAAATTTTGAATTTGTTATTGTGGCATGCTTGCCGTAATATCGTGTGCCTCTTCCCAAAGTGAACTAAATGAAGAACTGTCACAACTTTGTTCGTGGATTTAGTTTGGTCTTCATGCTAGTGAGGATGGTAAATTAGTTTACCTCCCATCCTTTGTTCCTTGCTTTAAGTGGCTTAAGCCTGGAGCTAACATGAGTGAAATATTTGGTTATAGTGACATGAAGAACTTGATTGGTGAGGCAATATGTGGGATTTGTGGGGAGAGCTTTAGCACAACCATCACAGGTATGTATTAGTTTGTTGCTTTGTACTGTTATTTTATGAATTATCTAATGTAGAGCATTAGCATTTCAACTTTAAGACTTTAAACTGTTTTTTCAGATTCCAATAATAGAAATCGCATTCTATATGAACATGTTTATCTAGCTCTACATGACATTCTCAAATTGTACATTTTCTTGGTGAAGTCTTTTATCATAATCAGAGTTGAACCAATGTTTCTCGTGTTCTATTTTGCAGCTTTAACTGAAGCAATCGACATGTAAGCTGAAATTCTTGTACTTGAGTTTTCTGCGGAACTTACAGAGAAATCCTTTTGACATTATATTTTGACTGCAGATATAGTGAATGGATCGATGAATGTGAACGAGTCAACAATCTGGATGATGATTGATTTCGCCTAGGAAGCAGATCAAATGGCTAATTATCAGAGTTATAAATGGATCGCCCCTGAGTCCCCCATTAAATAGCTTTTTTCTAAATATATGAGCATTTTTCCCCCTCACTCTAGTGTAATCTTCTCACTTTTGCATTTCAATTTGTCCACAAAAATTTTATTATTGAGCTAATAAATTCCAATTTCTTTCTTTCTTTCTTTTTTTCTTTTTTTTTAATGCATTATTATCATGTTGATATATAATTAATAAGTTCTTCATTGAACTGTCTCTAATAGATGACATGTAGTAACGAAACTGCAAAATGAAATTAATTTGTTTACCATAAAGTGATTATTTGTTTGGATTATAATTATAATACTAAAAGTAAATTTATGGCTCCTGACAAATATAGATAAGAGTAAATATAATTAGAATATTTTTGGTAGATGGTTGATATAAATTGAATAATGGGTGTAAAATTAAATAAATTCAAATTTTTATAGTATTTATAATAATGAGGTCAACCATTTTTGGTCCTCTGTGGTTTCTTCTTGCCACCAAATTCATGGGTTCAAAAGTTTTAGAGCTCCAAAAAGAAATAATCCAATTAATCAAGATGTTACGATGAATATTGAATTTTATCAACTAGTTAGATGGTAACAACCCACTTTTATAACTAAAATAAGATGATTATTTTAAATTATTTAAAATCTCATTACTTTTTTAATATCAATATGGATTCTTAAAAGAGTTTTACATAGCAAGTAAAAACTTCGTTGCAAAATGTAATAAACACGTAGGAATTCCTTAGAGCGTGTGTGTGTGTCATAAGAAAAATATTATTATTACATAATTAAACTTATGACATATATATTTTTCTATAGAAACACACCTAGGCCCATCATAATCCTATGGTTTTGATATGCCTATATGCACTTTGCCTTAGTTGGGACTTGGTGCTAGCTTGACCTACTCATCATTTCTAGTAATGTAAGGGCTACATGAGCTAATGTTTAGTAAGATAACACTTTGATACATATATTGATTATTATGAACATTAAATCGTTAAAAGAAACTAAGGAATATAAAACCACTTCATTAAGGCCTTAGGTATGTTGCACTACAAGGTTGACATTTTTTATTTTAAAACAAGATGCCCTTGGGCCTAAATTAATAGTTGATCTCTTGGGCGTTGTATATCGTCGTCCCCGAAAGATTATTCTTTACTTAGCTTTTAGTGCTTGCCCTCTTTGGAAACTTTACCACCCTGGCAATACAGCAACTCATTTTTAAAATGTCTTCTTTGTAAAGAAATCTTAACATATTAACATGAAACACATGTGTGCAATGCAACCTATGTCATGATGTATAAAGTTTCTAGATGCAAAACAAAGCTAACCATAAAAAGCTTTTAAAAGTAACAATCTTTAATATAAGCGACAGTGCCGACCATATAAAGTTTAAATAAAATTATATTATAATATAGGCAGCAGAGCCGACCATATTATAATTAAATAAAAATTTCACATTATAAGTGGCATAGTTGACCATGTCAAGATTAAATAAGAAGATATCATAATATGAGCAACATAGCCAACCATTTAAGAATTAAATCAGAAAATATTATAATATAGGCAGCACAGTTGACCATTTAAGGATTAAATAATAAACAATTACATCATAATAGCCATCAAAGATAAAGAAATAATTAAAGATGAATTGAGGTAAACAGAAAAGAAATTTGTTCGTACATTACAGTTGAAGTGTTACTTACCTTTTAACCCCGACTTCTATAGACCCTCCTAACTTGAGGATTTCTGTACCCTTTGATGTTCTTACTTAGAATAGAGAAGGGTAAAATTTCTAAGGTGATATGGAAAATGAATGGGCTAGGGGTATATATAGGATTTTCTAAAGCTAATGGATGACTAGTATTTTGCTACCATAACTCCTAATTAATGGTTGAGATTTATCTTTCCATAAATATCTTGGTAAATTCTAGAAGGACAATTATTTATCGACCACATGTTTTTTCGTACTTTTTCAAAAATAAACATATTTTTATTTTTTTGATAGAGTTCCACCCGAAGTTACATTTTGTTACACCCATCCACTTCCATCTTCACTCAATTAAGAGAATTAACGAAATATTAATTAAATTACATTTTTTCCCTTAAAAGTAAAATTACTGTTTTACTCTAAATAAATGAAAAAAAGAAAGAAAAAAATCAGATCTTGAAACTTAATTTCCTCTAAGCTTGAATCTAAGCCCATAAGAAAGGAATCATCATCAACAAATCTCTAATAAGAAAAGCAAAATTAAGCAAAAGCAATAATAGAAGCAGCTGAAACTTACAGCACCCACAAATTGAAATTTTCATTTAATAAAAGGCTGATAATCAAATTCAAAAGAAATCATCATCAACAGCTGAAACTTTTTAGGATTTATTCTCTTTCACTTCCACTTTCTCAATTACTGCAGCATTCAACAATAATTCAAGCTCAATCCACCATACTTTAGCTCCAAGTTCAAATTGAAAATCCAGAGTTTTGGAAAAAATCCATAAAAATTACATTCAACACCATAAAAACTAATCTGTATATTTATGATTTATTCAGCACCAAAGACCAAATAAAAAAAAATCTTTCAAAAAAAAAAAGCATTTCCTTTTCTTTACGGCCACCAACAGCAACACCACTCTTGATGGCCTACTCACGGCATTAGAGGAGTGCCCATTGTCGTCCTCGCCACTGTTGAGTTACGGTGACGGTGACGTTCATCATGAGTGCAGTGATTGTGGGCTTGTACGGACCGCGATGAGGTGAAAAGAGAGGGATGCAAGTGAGGAGAGGTGGGTAAGTTATAGTGAGGTGCAGATTCGAAGAAGAATAAGAGGATTAATAAACAAGAGGAAGGGAGTAGTTGTATTGATGATGATGATAATGATGGGGATTCTTATGTTGCGGGTGCATGTCACGTGAAGCAGGTGTAGGGGAAGAAAAGGTTGTTGTTGGCTTTGAGGCTTGATTATGGAAGTCTTCTTCCAAGCGTTTAAATGGGTTCATTTTTTTGTTGAATAGGTCAAATGAAAAATTTACCCTTATGACGTCAGCAACATTATAACAGCGTGAAGACAGCGATGGGCATGTGCAAAACAATATAACTTCAAGTGGAGCTCAGCAAAAAAAATTAAGAATTGTGTATATTTGAAAAAATGCGAACAAAACAGGTGGTCGGTGGATAATTACCCATTCTAGAATTTATAAATATTTCTATAACATCTTTTACTGCATCATTGCTTATGTCATCACTTATGTCATCATTACTCGAGAATCTACTATTATAAATAATTTATATTATTATTATTATTTTAATACTTAAGGAGAATTCGTTAGCTTAAAATAATTCTACTATATTCAAGTGAGAAAGTTGTATCTCACGTAGATACAAGATTATCTATCTTTTAGGCATGATAAACTTTTTTGTTATTGGGAAAGCCCAATGTTTTCATTTGTAGTGCCTCGACATGACGTGAGCGGCTTCATCTAGAAATTCAAACAAAAAAAAGAAAAAAAAAAAAAGAGGAGATCTTATAGATGGCCATGAGTATTAAAATTGGCTTATTGGTATGAAATGAGCTACTTGAAATAAATTCATTGCTTCAGCCAAGAATATGATGCAAAAGTCGACCAAGAAGAAGTTGCTTGGGAGGATTTGTTTTGGTTGTTAAATCCTTTAGTTTTGCCTATAGCGATCAGGAGTACATCATGCGGGAGAGGGAAAAATTACATCATCAAATGATGACTGCCCCTCATGGGTGTAAACTCATGTTGTCGCCAATCCAGTGCCCAAAGAATTAATGTTTCTTTCTTTCTTTTTTTAAATATTTTGATACAAGTGGCATCTTATTTGCTTTTATTAATAAAAAAATATCTTAAACATGATTGTTTAACATTTATATCCTTATAAATCAAAACAAGAAAAGAGATTAGATTTTATAGTTTAGGAAATAAGTATGTTTAATATAGATATTTTTGAGATATAATATTTTATTCTCATTCACACAAAAGTTAGAAAAATTTTACTTTTTCTATTCATACGCGATGTCTAAAAATCAGACATGAGTTAAAAAAAAATTTTGAAAAAAGATCTTAAATTAATAAAATTTTAGATTCAAACGTCTAACAAACAAGCTCTTGGGGTGGCCAACTGATAATTTTGTTTTTCACTTAAATTTAGACATCAAAATCTAGCCATTCATTTGCTTCAATCTAGCGGCTGAGATAATTGTTTATTTAGCATTAAAACTCTATTAAATATATAACTAAAAAAAAAAGAACTAAGGTAGAATACTAAAACTTGAAAAAAAAAGTGAGAGAGAGAGAATCATGATGGGTTGATAAGTTCCCATTTACCACTTGTTCATGTCCTTGAACCATTTGTTCAACATCAAGTTGATCGATCAAATAATTGATCCTCAAGATGTTGGCTATGATCGATCAAATAATTGGTCCTTAAGATGTGAAATTGTTCTAACGATGCGGAAAATATGGTAACGATGCGGAAAGTTTCACAGAGTTCCCATGGACAATAAGAATTTTATTCAAAAAGGTTGATTAAACATGTTACACAAACACTTCATTTATATAGTGCAAATCTTTCTACCTAAGTAACCTTAAATGTAGAAAAAGAATCATACCTAAACAAAAATAAAGACTCAAATTTTATTAAAAAAAATATGACTCTTATAAAAAAGACTTTTAAAATAACTATAGCTTATAGTATCATTCTACGTCTATCTCCTCCACTTGAAGAAACAAATCATCCTTGATTTTTCTTTAACAAGACGACATATCATCAATAAGAAAAAACTTGATAACAAGACGTCTATGTTCAATTTGTTTGTACGAATCAATCTTTGTTAGGGTTCTGTAGATAGCTGCAAGAACCTATCTCTCAACACGATTACAAGAATTGGCATCCTTAGTTGAGCATAATGGGGGTAGGCTTCGTTGGACCGATATTGACTAGGAAAAGCCAAATAAAATATACTATTTTCGTTGTCGATTATTTTACCAAGTGGATTGAAGTTGAGAGATCAAAAAAGATAACCAAGAAATAAACAACAATTTATCATTGGTAATGAAACCCACTTTAACAATGACAACTTTAAGAAGTTTTAGGGTCAGCTTGGCATAGAAATTTGGTTCAATTCACATTCTTATCCAAAGGCAAATGGACAAGTGGAGATAGTGAAAAAGACTATAAATTAGCTATTGAAGAAATGGTTTATGTGAGAAAAAAGGTGCTTAGGTGTATGAGCTTCTAGAAGTACTATGAGCCTATAGAACAACCCTAAAATCTTCAACATGGGAGACTATTTTCGTTAGCCTTCAAGTACGAGGCAGTGATTCTAATAGAAATTGGAACGGGTTCACACAAGGCAAAGAATGATGAGAAAGTGAATAAAAAATAGCTTGATGTGAAAGTTGATGTGGCAAGTCGACTGAGGATGGTGGCATATGTTTGGTTGTTTATCATGGTCCCATTTCTTGGACCGTTTGTAAGTCTCTATATCCTCTATTGTAATCCTCCATCAACTTCCTTCCTTTGGTCTATATCATCTCTAGCCAGTCTATCTTGCTGATTTAGGGAATGTCTAAGGTTACTTTTATCTAATTCTTTCCTAGACCTTGTTCTAAAGGAGCCAGAATAAACCATATTACCACCACTTAAGTTTTTCCTTTCCTCAGATTCAGCTTGGAATTAGTTTCACATTATAATGAAGTTAAGCTAACTAAACAACTTGTTATTGAAGTCGAAGAACACGCGATTGCCCTCGTCGTCAGGCATGACAATGTGGATTCAGTTAAGGATTTGGAGGAGGATAAATATGCACCGTGACATCATCCTCCGGATCTTGCTGTCATCTCTTTCACGAAAAGTAAACTTTCCCATCAACTCTGGAAATTTCATCATTCGTCTTAAACTTATAATACTCACGGTTAGCATCTATGTGCTTGATAAGGGTTTCAAGACTTTTAGTCAGAAGTCCTTACAGAGGATGTCAATCTACTAGTGCAAAATTTATCCCAACTTGTCAGATAATAAATTTGACTTAGGATGGGTTTTTTAAGATTCAATTTTCTCTTGGTTGAATCAAACAATGATAAATTTTTCTTTTAGGCTAATTATAATGGGCCTTTAATTTTCAAGCTTGGTGGTGCTTCTTTAAGTTTTGTCCTAAAAGGTGAACACCTACTTAGATTTCACAAGAATGACTTTGCTTTGATAACGCTTTGCAAAAATACAAAAACGGTCAGAGGGCCATCTTTCCCTATAAAAACCACCAATGTCAAGGCAATCACCAAATTTTTTAGAGAGTAAAGTTTAAAGTGGGCAAATTTAGACAGAGAAAGTCATTATTTCCCTCTTGAATAATTTTACTTCCTTTGAATAAGACTGAAGAGTTTATATATAGATGACCTTATTTTACTTGAGTTTTAATTATTTTGATGACAAGTGTCATTATTTTTGTGACACTTGGCGATAGTTATTTTTGTGACACTTGGCAACAATTATTTTCTTGTGCCTATGTTGAGTGACACTTGAATATGCAATCTTGTCAGAGGAGGAAGTGTCTCCATCCTCTTCTTTTGATGGAGGATGTGGCACCCTATGCCTAGTTCAAAAGAGGAGATGTTTTTATCCTAGATTTTAACCTAAGAGGTTTTTTTGAGAGGAGGTTTTTCTTAAGAGATTTGTCCCAGGAGATTTTTCTTACATAACTGGTTCTAGGAATTTTTATCATAAGTAATTTGTTCTATATGATTATAGGAGATTTGTCCTAAGCGGTTTGTCCTAGGATATTGAGAGGTCTATTCCAATTCATTTGTCCTAAAATCCTAAGACCTTTATCATAATTCACAAGTGTTTTGTTCTGGGGATTTATCTTTAGTAGTTTATGATAAGATCCTAAGAAGTTTATCTTAGACGATTTTTATTCTAAAAGATTTATTTTAAATAGTTTGTCCTAGAATCATAAGAGGTTTTCTCAAAAACTTTTATTAATTTTTTCTTGGGGAATTTATTTTTAAAAAATAAGGGACTTGTGCGGGCTTAAGCCTGACCTTAAGTAATCAAGACCTGTCATTTGATAAGCCTGATGAGTCCCACAATTAAAAACGTTTGGGACCCTATAATATTTAAAATAAAAATTACAAAGATCTCCTAATGCGCCAGTCTCACATAAGGATTTCTTTCAAGAAAAGACCCATAAGAACAGCAAGATGGACACTAGCCCATCATTTTTGTTTTAACATAATTATCCTTAGTAGTAGTAATATTGAAGTAAAATATCCATTATCCTTAGTAGAAGTAATATTGAAGTGAAATATGCATTACATTAATAATTAGTTAATTGAGCATATTAAATCCAATGTGTAGACATTGATAATAGAGATAAACATAATTTAAAAATTAAAATATATTTTTTTATAATACACAGATATTTATTATTATATGGAAACAAGTTCTATAAAATAGAACTGAAAAATTTATTATTTATTATAATATTAAATTTATTCTTATTTATAATTGATTGAAATCGAAACCGTAATTTTTTTCCATTAAATAGAGATTGCTCATATTTAAAATATTACTGTACATAAGTTTTATAAATTATAAAACTTAATCATCCTTGTCAGACAAAATAAATAGGTTTAATTATGAGGAAAAGAATAAAAAAGAGAGAGAAGGTGATTGGTGGTTGATTTAAAATTAAACGAGGGCATCCCATCCCAAATCCGACGCCAATTGGTTCTTGTATTCAGATCAAAAATCCAAAATCACGGCACGGGATTCACCTGACTGTCTGATTCATCCATTCGGCTGTTTCGTTTATAAGACAAAATCAACTTGAATCAGATTGAAAAAAAAAAAAAAAATCCCCCACTGATTCACCTGTCTGGTTCAGCAGCACGTACTTGCCACTTGCCAAAAACATTATTAACTTTTTCTTTTTTTCCTTTTTTTTTTCCCCCACTTATTCGATTACAAATTTCTTTTCCAAGTGCTTTTCTCTCCTTCAGATAGTTTCACGAGATAGAGAAACAGGGAGATGGGTCGTCCTCCGAGTAATGGAGGCCCTGCCTTTCGCTTCAATCCCGCTGAGGTTCAAAACTTTTCCCTCCATTTATTTTGTATTTGAGATGTTATTGCATTTGCATGTTCAATTTCTTATATTACTGTTGTAAATATTTACTGGGTCGATTTTATTTTATTTTATTTTATTTTCTCCTTTTCTGCGTTCTTATGTTATTTTAAAATGTGTTGCATGTATGTTAAGACTTTTTGTTTTTGGTTTGATTTTAGGTTTTATTTTAACGACTTTGTTTTCTGGGTTTTGATTGTAGTTTGTGATGGCTCTGTTGTGTTTTTTCTGCTGAAAGTTGCATATCGAATACCATGTCATTAAAATTGTTTAGTAATATACTTTAGTTTGATGGATTTCTTATTTGAGGATTTTGGTATGCAATTGTTGTTAAAGCTGGTTTAGTTGGCATTTAGTTTGGATTTTTAAGTTTAAGCGGTCTAGGTGTCTTATCTCGCACTCTTAAGATACTGTTGCTAATGTTGAAGGTGAAATGGCAAACAAAATTGAGGGTGTTCTATTTGTGGTTGCTTGTTTCTCCTGAACATAAATCTCCATCCGAAAGCTAGAAACAATTATTTAATAATCCTGCTTGTCGGAAATTTAATTGTTGGCTGTTCGAGGGTAGTTTTGAGGAAGAAAGTTTTCAAATAAACTTCTCGTGCCACTTTTATCCCTTATGTTAATGCTTTTATAGGATCTCCATACACCTCTCTTGTTATTATTATTATTATTTTTAAAGAAATCTAAACTATCTGATTGATTCAGTTGTATCTTAACATTTTATTCCTTTTTCTGACAATTGTAATCCTGGAAAATTCCTCAGGTTCTTGATATTTTTACGTATTCTCTGGGTTATGAATTTATAATTTTAATGTGAATTCCATGCACAGAGACGTCTTATGGTTCAATTGTATTTCTTTAAAAGTACTTATTTCATCCATGAACTCCAAATGCAATGCAAAGGCTTTGGATGTTTGTTTAAAGCTGCAATGCTTATCAATCATAAATGATTTGTGTGGTCAATGAGTTACTTGATGTTGTTGTTGGTGGAAAATGCAAATGTGTCTTAATGAAACTTTGCTTTGTTAAAGTTAATTTATTCATTGCATGATCTAATTGGTGGCTTCTCTTATTTTCTTTAGCTTAATAGGCAAAAGGTTATCAGTGAAATAGAAAAGAAAACTACTTTTGCAGCTGTTATGGTTTTCAACTTATTTATTGCTCTCAATAATAAATTTTACAAGTACATCTTTATTAAGGTCACAGAGATGGAAGGTATTCTGCAAGAGCACCATAATGCAATGCCATCTCGGGAAATCCTTGTGGCTCTTGCGGAGAAGTTCAGGTGTGCCTTTTTCCTGTCGAGAGTTCAATATATTGTATAATTATTATTCTTGGTAGTTAGATTGGAATTGAATTGTTACGATGCTGACTGTAGTGAGTCTCCAGAACGAAAAGGGAAGATTATGGTACAAATGAAGCAAGTAAGTCTATTTTACTGCTCGTTTGAACAATGAGGAGTCATTCCGAATTAGTTTGTTAATAATTTTATTATAGGTTTGGAACTGGTTCCAAAATAGACGGTATGCAATAAGGGCAAAATCAATTAAATCTCCTGGGAAGTTAAATGTAACACCTTTGGCTCGAGATGATTCCACTCCAGGGAGAAATGTTCCTCAACCTGTAGCTGCTCCAATTCCTGTTCCTATGTCTGCTTCTATGCCCACAACCATGCCTGCTTCTGCGAATGTTCCCTCAGGTAGAATGGGCTCTTTCTAGATTTAAAGTTTTAAACTACTTGTTGCCCTTTTTTTTCTTATTATTGTTTTTACCTTTTATTTTGTGTTATAATTACTGGCATTAGCTGGTTTCTGTCCAAGTGTTATCTGTCTGGTGGTCATTCTTATTTACGCTTGTGTCCTAGACTAAAGTTGCTGAATATGTTTTTCCATTACTCATGCCATATACATCTTCTGAAAAGACCTGAAGTTATTGGCTAGTGTAAGCTTGGTGTCAGTATAATTGTCTGATGGGCACTTGAGTTAGAGTTCGATGTTTGATTTTTTCTCTTAATTTTTCTGAGAACTCAATGTTTAGGATTTTGTTGAATTGGTGAAAAGTTCATTTATACAAAGCATTCCCTTTTTAATTGTCACCTGAAGTCCTGAGAAGTCATTTAGAGGCCTCACTAGTCAGGATTTAGAAGATAGCTGAAGCAACAAGTTGCTTGTTTGAATGCACCCTTCTTTCTTGTGCCTTATATTCATATTATGCTTCTTTTCATTACGTAACCTTAGGATTTATTTTACCCATAATATTTTCCATATGTTTTGCCAGTTTCTACTGCAGGGAGGGCTGCATCAGAAAGTACTTTTATGGAGTTTGAAGCTAAATCTGCAAGGGACGGTGCATGGTAAGTCTACCTGGCCACTCACATCTGGAATCGTGATGACTCTCTTCTGTGCTTCCTCTTGTCCTACTTGATAATTATCAGTAAATAGTCTAATACCTGGTCTTATGGACTCAGGTACGATGTTTCTGCCTTTCTGGCCCAGAGAAACTTAGACACAGCTGATCCAGTAAGATTTTGAATTTGTGTTTCTGCATCTGTCAATACAGGACTAGTTATTCAACCAAGTTAGTTTCTACCCGCTTTAACTAAATTCACACTTACAATTATCAATATATCATATGTGAATAGAGTACAACATCTAAGATTTCATTTTGCCTTCATTTTTTTACCAATATCAGACACTTGTTTCTAAAGTTAATTGGTGTTACAATTTTAGTTATTTCTCGTAAACAGAAATTAAGTTATGTGTTTGTAGTTTGTCTGACTTTGAACTCTTGCAAGATCTAGCTCCAGTGGTAAGGAGCAGCCATTCTAGGACGTAGGTCCTGAGTTCGGACTCCAATGGGTGCATGAGTTATTAATTAAGAAAAAGTTTAAATATAATTTGCAGGATCTATCATCAAATTATAGATCCTACCTTACTTGAGAAAATTGATCTACGCTCCTAAAGACATATATACTCCGTGGTTTTTCACCCTATTGTTAGTGTTTAGGATGAACTATCAATTGTCCTCCCGGAAATTTCAGAGAAGAAAACAAGGACGAATGGGCTGTGATGGTCGCTAGGTAGAATATGTTATAAATCAAATTTCAATTTACTTAATGTATTCATCAAATGCTGCTCTGAATTTTCATAAAATTGTGATGGTATTTCCGAAGCATTACATGGTAGTAATGATGCTACAATTATTTCATTTGGATTTCTAATTGAAATATTGCTGGGTGTTTCAGGAAGTACAGGTGAGGTTTGCTGGTTTTGGAGCTGAGGAGGATGAGTGGGTTAACATAAAAAGGCATGTCAGGCAGCGTTCTCTTCCTTGTGAAGCATCAGAATGTGTTGCAGTTCTTCCTGGAGATCTCATACTCTGTTTTCAGGTGGGAATTCCCACATGTATATTGTAGAAGTTAACTGTGACTGGGTCTGCTTGCATACTTCCATTTCTAATGCATGTGGAATTCTCAGGAAGGTAAAGATCAGGCTCTTTACTTTGATGCCCATGTTCTTGATGCTCAACGGCGAAGGCATGATGTAAGAGGTTGTCGTTGTAGGTTTTTAGTACGCTATGACCATGATCAGTCTGAGGTAGAAGTTGTCTGTTCCTTTTCTGGTTTTTGATTTTTAATTGTCACATAATTAATTAATTCTCTAAGGTGTGATTTCTATTGAGAAAGATTGATACAATTTGCATGGTTAGTATGATGATAGGTTACTTATTTGCAACAGATCTCACTGGGGTCGTTACTTGATCGTAGATGGTTGACTTTTCTTTATTGTTTTTGAATCTTTTGTTTACATGTAAATTACTGATGGTGGCTTTGGCCATTGTGCTGTATTTTTATTTTTCTCTATAAATTCTCTCTTTCCTCTGTGGCTGCTGCCATCATGTGATGTTTTGTGCCTAGTGCAAAGCTGGAAAAGAGAAGAAAAACCCTAGGTTTAGGTTGGGTCTGGGTGTTGATTGTGAGATTTAGTCAAAGGTCCTGTGGATAGTTACAATTTTTTGGTGCATGTGCTTATTTTGGTAATGGGCAGAAGTGGCGAAGACGATGTTCTCTTGTTTCCTAAAGAGATCTGTTAGAAAGCAGTTAGACAGTGACAATCTATTGGCCCATATGCTTATTTTGAGTAGAAGTGGAGATGATTTTCGCTTGTCTTTAAAAGAAATCCTGTTAGACTACTTTTAAGCCTTCTGATTTAGACTTGAATTCAACTTAAACAATTAGGTGATCACAGACCCATAAGCTTTCAGTTATGTAATGATTCCTACTGGAGCAAATGCAAAGATATTTTGATGTGCATAATTTTTCATGGGTTTGTCCATGTTATCTGTCAAATGTAAACTCGAAATGGATTTTGTCAATAATGCTATGCATTTTATGATTGTAAATGTAGTCATAATTTGCAGCTGAGATACACGTAGTAACCAACTTGTTTCCTGGAAAACAATTCAGTTCTAATTCATTGAGAAGAAATATAATGCATTGTGTAATTCATGTTCTGCTTTGTGCTTTGTGTGGTTGATCCTTATTGCATCGGTTGAATGAATCATTTTTTTGGGCGGGCTTTATGATTTGTGCATGTGTTTGGTTCTTAACTTCATTCAGGAAATTGTGCCTCTCAGAAAGGTTTGCCGTCGGCCTGAAACTGATTACAGGTTGCAACAGCTTCATGCTATGAATGACTCTGTAGTGGTAGACCACCAGAAAACCAGTGCGGATCTTTCTGCATCTACAGCTACTAGGGTGATCGTTTCTTCTGCTGAAATGATGCAGAAGCAGGTTAATGCAAACATAGCCCAAGGGGCCCCATTATCTCATTCTTTTGTTTCTGTACCTGCCCAAATTGTGGAAGTCAAAAATTCCAGTGCCAGCAGTGGCATCAGTTCGAGCAATACTGCTGTTCCTGCTGGTGGTGCTGCTGTAATAAGCGGCACTGCTGCAACAACTGCTGCAACTGGCCGCCCTAGTTGAAATATAAAAGGAAAGTAGTAGAGCTTTATTTGACAGTTTTTGACATTATCTTTTCTTGAATAGTTGCATAAGCTTCAGTTAAAAGGAATTTTTTTTCTGTTTTGAACAATTAATATTTTGTCCTGTTTAGAGTTGTGTTCTTCTTTTCCTTATTCTTTTATTTTCTTTTAGTTTATTTATGTCCCCATACAATTTGTGGTAGCCAAAAAGTGAACAGGAAAATGAAGGAAACGGATTAAGGAAATTTCAATCTTAGGAACGGTATCGTTTGTACCAGATTCTAAAGACATGCAAGAAGGTTTCATTCTTTGCGTTTTCCTGGAGAGAGCGTTATTCTTTTCGTTTATTTTAAATCTTATTAAACCTCTGACAAGAGAAAAAAAAAGGAAAATAAATTTCGGAGAATCATGAATTTATCTAACTTTTGGGATGATATTATATATTATTAATTTTCAGGATTATATATATGTGCCATAGTTTTCGCTTTATATGTATGTATGTGTGTTTGCGCGCATGCATATAAATAATTCTTATGCGGTGTTTTTTTTTTTTTTTTTTATGCAAATACATTGTTAAATCATAAAAATTTAATAGAGTCAATACAAATATGTTATTGAATCGTATCGTTTTATAATTTATTGAAAGTTAATTTTTATGAAACTGCACAGTTTAATAGTATCTTTATAAAACTGCACAGTTTAACAGCGTGTCCGTTTAAAAATAAAAATAAGAATGCCCGTATTTGAAAATGTGTGTCAGAGAATTTTTAAAAATTTTTCGACTTTCACATTTCATAAAAATTAAAAAAAATTCACTGATTTTTTTATATGAATTTAGATAATTTAGAAAAATATTTAATAAACTTTTTTAAATTTTACAAAAGCCTAATGCATATTGAAAGCATTGTATAATTTTATCTCCCCAAAAGTTGAACTTTATAATTTTAAAATAACTTTAATTTGAGTATGCCCACTCTTTTACCATTAAAAAAAAAAAATAATGGTGGGTATTATCATTTTTAGTTTTTATTAATCTTACAGTAGTTTCTTGGAAAAATAAATTTTAAAAAAGAAAAGAGGAGAATTAATATGTGGATGCCACGCGGCGAAACAACCTTCCCTGCGGACAAAACGCAAACACGTAGTAACAGTTCCACACTCGCATTTCATTCAATTCCAGCCTACAAAAACCCTTGAACACGCAGCTAAGTACTAACAAACACACAATTCAATACCATAACCAGAAACAAAAACAGAACCAAAATGCAAATCCTAAAAGCTCGCAAGAATGTTAACAGCTATTCGGTTAGTTCGTTACGGTTCGTGCGGTTCCTGGTTACCACCAGCTGCAGGGCAGTGGTGCTGCCGCGCTTCGGGGGGCCGGAGGTCCTGGAAGTCCGGCCCAATGTGGAGGTTCCCGATCTCAAGCCCAATGAGGTCCTCGTTCGTACCCGAGCTGTCTCTATCAATCCACTCGATACAAGAGTGAGTGAATTTTAAATTTTTACTTTTTATTTGACTTCAAATTTAAATGTTTTGGCTTTCATTTTGTTAATCTAAAATCCTAAATTTCTTTTACGTAATTATTAGCAAATAATAATGTTTTGTTTAATGTGAACTGATGATCCTGCAGAGAGAATTACATAAAACAGCATAAATAAACGTTTTCAGAAATGTATAGAGTTTATACTCAAAACAATCGTTGGGTCAACTTGATATTGCAGCTGTTGATTAATAAGTGATTTGGGGTTTGCTTGCTATTGGATTTGATTGTGCCTGCCACATCGTGTTAGTTATTAATGTTTAAGATGATATGATAGTTTCAGATAAACTGTGACATCAGTTGGTACTTAAGTTGGGACTATCAAATGTAATTACTAGTGGGTAGTGGGTGTTTAACGGAACACTTTAGCTGGTGCAGTTTCAAAATTTGGGCTAAGCACTTCAATCACTAGCTTAACCTTAGTTTCGGATTTTGTACTGTTTTTGTTTGCTACTACAAATATGTTCTTGAAATTGTTGTGTGAAAACATTTGGCCAGGCCTAGGGATTGTAAATTGTTAAATATTCAAAATGTTCATTCTTTCAGATGCGCTCAGGCTATGGTCGTTCGATATTTGAACCACTTCTACCTCTCATTTTGGGTCGTGATATTAGTGGTGAAGTTGCAGCTGTTGGAGGTTCAGTGAGGTTCTTGACTGTCGGGCAAGAAGTGTTTGGTGCATTGCATCCAACTGCTGTGAGAGGTACTTATGCTGATTATGCTGTTCTGTCAGAAGATGAACTCACTCCAAAGCCCCGATCGATTACTCATGTCGTAAGTTTTAAACTAATTTTTTAAAATCTTGATCTGAATATTTTTTTTATTACTGTTTATAGCTTAGGGTTTTGCTTTTAATATTGTTGGACATATTTTGTCAATTGTTTTTGCTCTCTTCATAAACCGTGGCCGAGATGTATAACATTTGGCACCAAATGTGGTGCTTGTGTCTCCTTTTGGTTAAATAGGGAAGTATCACTTTAAGAAGCCTTATTTTTTTTTTTCTGGTAGCTGAATGACTAAAACCATTGTTTTTCCATTTTGTTAATTGCCTTTCCCTGTAGAATATGATTTTAAATAGTTTCATGTGCTCTTGTAGGATGCAAGTACAATTCCTTTTGCTGCGCTGACTGCATGGCGTGCTCTAAAATGTACTGCTAGGATATCTGAGGGGTATGTTCATTTTGCAGTTTTTCTTCTTTTTTTTTAAATTTTTTGTTTCCTGTAATTGAATTTATGCCATTTATTCTTACTGATGCTCTAATGAAACTGCATCAAGTTGTTTTCTATTTGGGTGTTTGGCTTCTAATTCTTTTTCTTTGCTTGTCCTGAATTTTGTGGTGGGAAATTATTGTAATGTCTCTATTTTGTTGCTGCTCATCTTCAGCAGCATTCATGATTAATGATAGAGCTGGCAATACGGGTCGTCGGGTCATGTTCGTGTGGTGTCAAATTTAGGTCGACCCAAACACGACCCATTTAATAATCATATCAAAATATTGAGACCCAAACCCGACACGGAAAATAAACGGATTACCTAATAACCCGTTTAATATCTACATATTTAATAAATGTTACACACACACATATATATACACACACCCCAAAATATTACACATTTACACTATTAAAGTTTTAATTATATATATGTAAATAATATTGTATATCATATCATAAAATATACATTTGTTCTAACATTTTACACACTGACACTATTAAAATTCTAAATCTATATAAAATTTTATAAATAAAACACTAAGTGTATATCTATCCTTCCAAAAAAAAATTAAAAAGAGAGAATCATGTCCAATACTTGATTTTTAGTGACAAGAACATAGAAATTAATTTTAAAAAGAAAATATAATCGTGTCATTGGTCGGATAAATGGGTCAAGAACTCTAACCCTAACCCGACACGGAAAAAAATCGTGTCCACCCGGACCCAGCCCATTTAATAATCGTGTCAAATTTGACTACCCATACCCATTTATTCGTGTCGTGTTTGTGTCGAGTAATCGAGTCGTGTCAAATTTTACTAGCTCTAATTAATGGTTCTGTTCCCATCCATCTGTGTGATACACAAAAAGAGAGGAGCGGCACCCGGTTATCATTTGCTGATAAACTTTCTGGCCCATTCATGAGCAAATTTTAAGCAACCTTTCATAACCTATATCGTAGGTTTATGATTAAAGGTTAATAGCAATTTATGAAGCCTGCACTGTCATTGATGTTTTAACTTTTAAGTGAATGTTGTCTTCTAATTTGAAATCACTAGTTGCCATGTTAACTTGAAGATTATTTCCCTACTTGTTTTTTTTATTTTTTATTTTTGAAGTTGATGAAAATTATGATAATCCAAAAGCTTAAAGTTTTATTTGTTCTTTATTCAATCATTATTAATTATTCTTCTCATCTCTGCAGGCAAAGGTTATTAGTACTAGGGGGTGGAGGAGCAGTAGGTTTTGCTGCAGTACAGTTTTCAGTAGCTTCAGGGTGTCTTGTTACTGCTACTTGTGGAAGCAAAAGTATAGACCGAGTGGTGGCAGCTGGTGCTGAGCAAGCTGTTGACTATTCTTCTGAGGTGATCAACTTTGAGTTGCTTCACCCTATATTTTTCTGCTTTTGATAATTTAGATTCCATATCTTGATAATTAAGGTGATCTTTTTTATTATGGTTAGTGTTTAGGATTTATTTTTCTAACCAGTAAACATATTTTATTCTCAGGACATTGAATTGGCAATAAAGGGGAAGTTTGATGCAGTTTTGGACACTATTGGTGCTCCAGAAACTGAAAGATTAGGCCTCAATTTTTTGAAGAGGGGTGGACATTATATGACACTTCATGTAAGAAATTAAAGCCTGTTCATTATTGCTTTCTTGAAAGATTTTTTAGGGTTATATAATCCAATGTTTCCACATAAGCAATTAATGATTATATTTACATCCTTTTTTAAGGGCGAAACAGCAGCATTGGCTGATCATTATGGACTAGCACTAGGGATGCCTATAGCTACAGCTGTTCTACTGAAGAAACAGATGCAAACCTGGTATTCTTATGGAATAGGTATTGGGATCTGTGTACTACAAATTCTTTGAGCAGGAAATATGCAATTATATTTTTATTTCTTTTGCCAAATTGTGGATCTAAGTTCTCTTTTTTAGTTAAAATATTTTTCTTCTTTTAGCCTCTATGGAGGTTGTTTATAGTTAGTTGAATGTGACAATCAGTGACCTTAGATCGTAGCTATCTTCCAATTGTGCTCGCAATTGCTGAGCTTCGCTGCGCAAAGCACAATGCACATCTACTCTGGAGAACATTGAACGCAAAAATCTGGTCTGTTCACTTGTGAAAAGATGTTGGGGATTTCAGAAGCAACAACATTTAGTCAACAAATTATCTTTTTTGCACGATATAAGAATCAATGGTCTCCTTGGGTTTTGTCATCTATTTCCTTTCCTAAAACTTAGTTCCAAAATTCTCTCTTTATTTGTCATTGTTCTTCATGACTAAGTGGTACATCTTCCCTCGGGGATAACCCACCTTCATGACTAAGTGGTACATCTTCATTGTGATGTGAAACAGAAGGATGTTGTATTCAGTTATCAGACCATTTTTGCCTTAGACTCATTAGCATGCTGCAGAGATAATGTAGACTTCCACTAGTACTACTTAGTACATAAGAAGAAATCATGGGGTTTGATGAATTAAATCCTTTGAGCATAAGAGTTGGAAAACTTTAAATATGGACATTGGTGGTAACTAACTAGTTATTCCACTGTCTTTTCTATACATTTATGGTTTCTTCGAAACATGAACGATATAAATTTTATAATTCTTTATGTTATTTATGCCTTCTTATGCTGCAGAAACAAGGATGTTCACTCGGTAATTGCTTCCCATGTTAAATGTGCAAACCCTCATGCCTAGACGATTGACCAGTTCACTTTTTTTCCGTTGTTGATCCAGACTATTCGTACATATACATGCGGGCTGATGCAGAAGGGTTAGAGGAGATTCGCAGGCTATCTGAAGCTGGAAGACTCAAAATACCCGTTGATAAAACATTTCCCATGACGCAAGTGAGAGAGGCTCATGAGGCCAAAGACAAGAGTCTCATTCCTGGTAAAGTAGTTCTGGAATTTGACTAATGATTGAAAATATTGACACAAATATGCCTTCAGCATTTCTGCAAATGGTTGCTTCAAGTTATACTTGTAAGGTCGTTACTCCTCTTTTGGCCCACTTTGCTCCCTAAGCATTACCAGTATGTCTAGAAAAGAAGGTTTTGCCATTGATGACTATCAATATCCGATTGACAATCTGTAAATATTTGAGAAAGTGCCGTCTGGTTAAGCTCAAGTGGTGATAGGATAGGTGGGTTTAAATAGATCTCTTGTTCTGAAATTGCCTTGCAGATAGAAGAAAAAGAATTTTACATTTTCTCATATGTATAGTTGCCATCATTTTGGAACTATATGATTTTATAGTTAGATGGGGATGAGTAGTTAATGATCTATGGGATTTTACCTTTGTAAACTTTAGGAAACTATGGTGATTCCAGTCACCAGATGAGTAGATTAATAATTGAAATTAAAATTGCCATGCAGCAAAGTAATGCATGGTGTTGTTTACTTTGTAATATCAGTTAGTCATCTCCACTTGTGTCGTGCGATTTCTGATAATTGATTTGCCAAATTTTGTAATAACCTAAAACATTCATTCACATTGAATAGTCTGCTTATTCTCTTTGTGCTTTGAAGTTTCCGTATTCTCAAGTCTTTGCCTTTCAATCTGCAACATACTTTAGTCATTATTGTTCATTAGTCATTACTAAAAGGTAAAGTATACATTAGTGCGATGGAGTGAGCATGATGGAGTGAGCATTCACACGTGTTAAATCAGTAATGTGACTCATTGAGAAAATTTTTGTTTATTGATTGTTACGGTAATTAAATAACTGGTTGGTTTTATGTTACTGTTCCAATGTTTTGGTAACATGAAACATCATTTATGTAAATGTAGTGCAGTATATTTCTGACATTAGGTTAATTTGTAGAGATGTTGCTGCTTGATGTTGAATATCACTAATATTATTAAGTTGCAAAGTTGTTTTATTAGTTATTGGAGTGATGATGTTTTGGCAATGGTGTCACTTTGTCTGGATTTTAGCTTATTTCTTTTTCATTTCTCGATAGCATAG
This sequence comes from Murraya paniculata, assembly GCA_030449075.1. NCBI lineage: Eukaryota > Viridiplantae > Streptophyta > Magnoliopsida > Sapindales > Rutaceae > Murraya > Murraya paniculata. The sequence continues at coordinate 456,815 of JAEVFN010000065.1, forward strand.
TACATCTTTTTAGTTTAAAATACAGAGATAACAATCCCTTCCTATTATTTGATGTGTAAGAACAACAAAAAATAGGCCCTAAAAGCATTTTAATTATAAGGGGCAGCAACAGCATGCCATATGACATGCGGTATCGCTAGAATTCTCCAACTGGTGAAGTTAAGGGGCACATGCCCTTTGAATAGCTGTGATTTTGTATCACATGTGGCGAAGGGATTTTCATCTGGCTTTAAGCATAAAACATCTGTCGACATGTTACAAGGATGCTAGAGCCACCCATTCTTTGTACGAATGGATCTTGCAGTAATGAGCACACTGACGGCTAACCCAGGGCATGCCCGACGGTAACTCCGCAAGCCAGTGGTCCGAGCACGGGTCACCTCATCTTACACCTATCTCATAATTGGGTCCCCGTCTCCACCCAACGAATAATATCATATAATCTTTTGATCAAAACCCAAAACCAAGTCGCTGCTCGATATCTTTTTACTTTTTCTGTTTTTTTTTTTTTTTTTTTGGTGGGAAATTGTTATAGTTTAGAGGTAATTCACTAAAAAATTTATTGGGACTGTAGATACGGATAATTATAGTGTAGAGGTCTGTTGAGAATTAGATTAAAAAATTTGCTCTCACTGGTATACGCGGAGAACTATATTTTAATTTAAAGAGAACGAAATTTAGCAATCGAAGTTTTCTAGCTGTCAAATGTGAATAGAAACAAACCTCAGAAGGCTCTGTTCTTATTTTATGTTAGTAACAACAATACTTATTTGCATTGTAATTGAAACAGATTTGCCATTACAGGTTTAACTGAGGGCTAGGTTGTAATTATTATATGTTGTCATTTGTACTAATTAGAATGCCAAAGCAATGCTCTGATCGCATTGTTCAAAGCATAATCAAGCTGCTTTGAATTGTTGTTTTTGTCTGTTTCTGGTGTGTAAATGTTTGGTCAAATTCTGCCTTTTCAAGTAACCCTTGACCCAATTATTATTATTATACAAATTTTCTTTCTGTCATCATTTTCAGTTTGAAGTTAGGGTTTCTTTCTTTTGTGTGTGTGTGTGTGTGTGTGTGTGACTGTGTGAGAGGCTCTTTTTAGCAGTCTGGCTCTGGCCTTTCCATTAATTTAAGCTAAAATGACACGTTGGGTGAGCATTTAGTGCAAACAGCACGACTCCACGGCAGCCTGACATCGATGATTTTACCCACAGTGTGGCTTTTTGCCATTAACACAGGAAAAGTAATTTTAACTCTTTATGACGTGGCAACGGACTATTGGCTGTCTCGGGGTCCTCTTGGGTGGTCTTTTCAACAGTAGATGAGAATTTCTTTGACGCTTTCTTAACACACGCGCCCGTTTTCCGCGATTCTCAATGTGATGCGTGGGAGCGTGGTAGTGTTTTGTACATAGCGCAGGTCTCTGCCAACGAGGCATTTTGTTCGTTGAATAGTTCCCACCCAATCTCCCTCCAAAGCGCGTGTCATGTAATTACATAATTATTTATTTATGAAATTTATTTCAACATTTTAAAAATAGTTGCTCAATAAATTTATACAAGATAAACAGTACTTTTATCTTCCGAAAATTTTGGATTCTCCTTCTTGTCAGATGCAATCTTTGAAATACTCTCTAAACTATGATATATTTTAATTTGCTGTCATTTTTGTTGGAAAGACCAAAAAAAAAAAAAAAGAATTCGTTGATAAAAATTTTAAAGATTATCATTTTATATCCTGTTAATTAATTTAATTAAAAAGTTCAATATTCATACATTCATAATTCAATGCTGGATGATATCTCCAGGGCAGGACTGGATGGGGAGAGTGTCGGGCACGCGACATAGGTAGGGTGGATTGAATGAAGTTCGAAACTTGAAAACTCGTACGTTTTCATCATTATTGTTATATATGCAACGCAAGCATCATCACAAAACCCAAACCCTATCCCTCGGGGGCGTGGTCACGTGCGCGACACCTTTGGATTCTTCTCTTCTCTGTTTTCACCCTCACACCCCCCATGTGCTATTACTCCCAGAAACCCATCGTTTTCGCATTAAATTTCGAGAATTGCCACTTCTCTTCTCTCCTCGTGTCTCTTTCCTCATATTTTCAATGGTAAAAAGAAAATAACGGCTACTTGTTCTTAAGTCGTCCCTCATGGTCCTCCACTGCGTAAAAGTGGCCAGAAAGAAAATGCCACGCACGGATGGTGGTGGGTGGTGGCGATTTGATATTCCCAATGGCCCAATATTCACCCACCCAACCCCCCCACCACACACCATTTTCTATCTTGTGCTTTTTGTAATTTTCCCTTGTCTTATCATTTTGCATTTGCTTTGCATCCAAATTATGATCTGCCCACGTTTGCATGTCACAAAAATCATTCGAGTAATTATCATTAGTAATTTTAGAATTAGAGAATCCGATAAAATAACAGATAAAAAATATTTTTCTATTTATGATAATTTAAAAATATATTTTTTTATCTTTCAATTTATTTTTTATTTTATTAAAATACAGGATTCCGTAAAATTATTCAATTAATCAGCACAAAAATAATGAGTTGAGGCCCCAAATCAATTAGGGGATCATAAAAATCAACCCATAATGACAAGAGTGGGAGAATCAATTACCAATTATGTTATGATTTTACTAATTTTACCTTGCTATTGATTTAGAGAAATTATGTAAGAATTCATAAAAGATGTGCAACACACAACATTTTCGTGAACTTGCTTTCTTCTTTTCACAACATTACTGGAAAAGGAGAAAAAATAATAATAAATGTCTCTTTTCTTTGACTTTAGGCACTTTTAATCAAGATCAAAATTGACCGACTGATCTCCATGTGTGTGCATACACCAGTCCACAATGCCGCCAACTCAATTACTTTTTATATAAGTGAGCATCACCTCTCTGTCACTACTAGTGAAAGCCATGTGATCGGTGGTCTTGTGTGCTACTACACCAAGAGATCAAGACCGATCGCTTGCAAGCAGACGGGAATTCTGCTATTTTCCTTACAATTTAAAACTTACAGAGAGGTGATGCTCGCTCAATAATATAAACAGATAAAACCTACTTACGAAAAATAAAGAATCGCACAACACTCAATCTACTTCAACTTTAATCAATTTTCTTAACTGTATTATAATTGTTTATATCCATATTTTTACTAAACTCGGCCCAATAACATAAACCAATGGTCCTTTGAAGCTCGAGAACCCATATTTCATAACATGTCATAATCTAAATAGAACAAACAAATACAAGTGTTAATCCTCGTCAAACTCGAATCTTATAAGATATGAGAAAAGTTTTCCAAAGTTAATTATATTTATGATTGTTTTTCTTATGTAAAGAGATCATCATTCAAAAGTAGAGACAATGAGAAATAGGTATATCGAAGGAGAGAATATAATATACTTCATGCATTTTTCTTACTTTCTCTTCTCCCTTTTATTATTTATTTGTTATCTTATCACTCTCGATCTCTACTATAGTGTCTACGGTAATGCCTTCGATGATTCCTGATGGGTTATTATTTTTTTTTTTAAGGATTCCAACCACTAAACTCTTCACTCTCAATAGTGACAATCTCATAAACATCAAACTTTTCTCAAACTTTATAGCCTATTCCCCAAACAAAATTACTATTTCTCTGTGTGCCAAATTTGGCATATCAACATACTCTAAGATTAAAAGATAACAAAGACTTCTTGAATCAGCTTTATACTAAGAATCTGAATATTTACCTCAAAACATACAAAATCTACTTCCAAAAGAAAGGTGTGTGCACTCAGTTTGCTTTTACTTTGGTCAATGTATGACTAGAGGTGGCAAAACGAACAAATGAATTGAATTCAAATTGAATCGTAAATGAATTGGGTCGAAACTCTGCTGATTTGAATTCTATTGGTTTATTAAACAAATTGAAATTTGAGGATTCAAATTCAATTCATTTATTTCATTTAGTAAAATTAATAAAAGGATTAAATTGAATCCGAATTCATTTACTTTTCGTTTATCTTATAACGAATACATAAGGAATTGAATTGATTATGAATTTGTTTACAAAATATAATTAATAAACAAAAATTAAGCAAAATAAAATATAAAAACTACCACAAATTTAACATTGTACAAAACACAAACTTATTATTATTTATAATTATTATATTAGCCTTCATACTTTAAAATTTTTTCATATGTATTTAAGAATAAATGAGTAACTTAATTAAATGAATAATAAACAAATGGATTATACTCGATTCATTTGCGACCCATTTAAAACGAATCCTAAATGAATAAAGAATCAATATCCTCAAAATTAGATTCGATTCGTTTGGTTAACGAATCGAATCGAATTCATCTATTTATTAAACGAATTAATTTTTTTAAATTTAAACTCATTTAATTGATATCGAATCGAATAAATGAATCTTTAACTCAGATTGTCCAAATGCACGAGGGCTTAATCGTCATATATCATGAAAACCTTGCATGATAACACAAATGTAAAAATGTTCGTGGTTTTGTCCCAAGGAAGAAAGTTATGCAATACAGTGATCAAGTAACAGAATATTATTATCATTGATTGCTAAAGACAAACGGCATATCGTCATCCTCCGTCGTACAAGAAAAACCCCACTTCCACTAATCTCTCCCTCCATCAATCCACCTGCAAACACAACACAAGCCCTTTACCATCCCTAACCAAAAAAAAAAATCTGTGAGCATCTTGGCTTTGGCTCTGTTAATGGCCAAAATACAGCAGTAAAAAAATAAAAAAGGAGAAAAACAAACAAGAAATGGACAGTGATAGACCCCCACATCGCAGCTCAAGCAACAGCAGCAGCAGTGCTACTGCTACAACAACAACTAATATTTGTGCTACAAACACAAGTAGTGAGCTGTTCATTTGTTTCACTTCGCGCTTATCTTCTTCATCCTCCATGAAACTCCCTTCCAAATCAATCTTGAGCCCCGGCCGTGGTAGAGATTCCTCACAAATCTCACTATCAACTTCTCTGAGCAGAAGGCTGAGGAACAGCGGGAGCTTAAAAGGCGGCCAGGCTTCACCCATGTTCCCGGCCACCACTACTAATGGGAAGAAACGAGGCTGTTCTTTTGAGAACCCTGAGCCGTCCTCGCCTAAAGTCACTTGTATTGGTCAAGTGAGGGTTAAAACCAAGAAGCAAGGGAAGAAGATGAGGGCAAGATCCCGAAGGGAAGTCAGCTTCAGGAGAACAGAACAAGGGACTACTAACATCAGCATCAACAGCACAAGCACAAGCAGTAACTGTAACAGCCACAACAATCTTGATGTGAATCATTATCAAGATTTTGTGCAAGGTCACCCACAAGAATGCCTGCCACATAGAAACCAAAGATGGGTTCATTTGCCTGTGACAATATGTGAGGCTTTGAGGACATTTGGGGCTGAGTTTAATTGCTTTTTGCCTTGTAGATCTTCTTGCATGGCGAGCAATAACAAGGAAGAGAAAGTGAACCACCACCACCCAAATGATGATGCAAATGCAAATAGAAGTGATAGCTCTTGTGGGGCAGTGTTTGCAAGGTGGCTGGTGGTGGGAGGAGAAGAGAGGAATTGCAGGGTTGTTGAAGCACAAGATGAAGATGATATGCCGAGAAGGAGTCAGAGGAGGCATGTGTTTGAGGATATTGTGATTGGAGGAGATAAATGTGAGCTCAAAAACGAGATCTTTGAGGAAGCTAAAGGAAAAGAAGAAGAAGAAGAAGAAGAAGGGAGAGTGAGTATTTGTATTCCGCCAAAGAATGCTTTGTTATTGATGAGGTGCAGATCTGATCCTGTTAAAATGGCTGCTCTTGCTAATCGTTTTTGGGAATGCCCTCCTTCTCAAGAAGATGAAGCAGCTGAAAATGAAGAGGAAGAAGAAGCAGAAGAAGAAGAAGTGAAAAAGACAATTGTTGAAGAAGCTAGAATCCCAGAAGCAGAAGCTGAACAAGAAGCAGAATTAGAAGGGAAAGCACAAGTAGAAGCTGAAAGCAAAGGAGTCAGTGAAGTAGTACAAGAGGAAGAGTTACAGAAGCAAGTACAAGAAGAAGAGGAAGTAGAAGAAGAAGAAAAAGATAAACAAGCACTGGACCAGCCAGCTGTGTTAGAAGAAGCAGCTGCTGAAAGTGATTCTTACACAGAAGCACTTCCAGATCCAGACAATGAACAAAATAAAGCCCAGTTCGTGCAAGAAAACGAAAACTTCCTTGAACAGGAAACTGAACCAGCTCCAAAAGTAGAGAAAAGAGAAGCTTTTGACGACATTGAAGACAAAAGGCCAAGCTTTTCTTGTTCTTCTGAAGTGTTCTCACAGCAAGAGCAAGAATCTGAAGTTGCAGTAGCAGAGGATTCAACGGAACAGAGAGAGGAAGAGGAAGAGGAGGATGAAGAAGAAGAAACGGTGACGACCTGTGGAAGATCCGAACCGGATGAACCGGAAATGGGTCAAGAGTCAAAAGAGGGAGAGAGTCAAAAAGAGAACTTGCTGCCAGATTGCTTGCTGTTAATGATGTGTGAGCCGAAGCTGTCAATGGAGGTATCGAAGGAGACGTGGGTTTGCAGTACGGACTTCATTAGATGGCAGCCGTCGGAGAAAAAGCCGCCGCCGGAACTAGTCAACAAAACGGACGGCTATGGTGAGAAGCCGAAGAAGAGAGTCAGCGTTGACAACGCTACATCTGCGCCGCCGCAGCAGCAGCAGCAGAAGCAGCCCCAGTCGTTAATGCAGCCGCCGAGGTCATCTTGCTCTTTCCCAGCGGCTCCTCCCTTCCCTCCGGCTCTCGGCGCGCCGTCCGTGAAAATGATGAACACTATGATAGAGCAAAAGCTCGTGGGAGCCAGGCCGTCTTCTTACGAGCCGTTTGCGCTCACTCGCTGCAAGTCCGAACCGAGGAAACAGTCGGCTAAGCTCGCGCCTGAGACTTGTTTTTGGAAGAATAGAAAGATTGAGCCGCATCGCCCTGCTACGCTCGGGGTCGGCGCAGCTGGAGTCGGGTTTTGAGCCCGGTTAATAAAAGAATCGGGTCGGGTCAAAATTTGCCGTCGGTTTGTATTGTATGGGTAATTTGTAGGCTTTTTTAACTGCTCTGTGCTTGTTTGTAAATTTATTTTTCGTATTTAAAAATTTTGAAAACTATTTTCTTTATTATTACTATTAGTTTTACCTCTTTTGTGCGAGTAATTATATATTTAATGAAAGGTATATTATTATTCATTGAAATTTGAAAATAACTTAATCTATAGAACAGAAATTATAAAGTTTTGATGATAATATTATTGTGGGTGTAAAGAGTTCAGTATGGGCCTCACCAGGAGCAGGGGTCAATTCAGGCCGTTAGATTGGTGTAAGGGTTGGATGGGATTGAAAGGAATAGGACAAGGGTTTGATGGTGAAATTATTAAAGCTGTAGATTTGGTTAAGGTTTGTTGTCATGTTGTTGTCTCCAAATAATTTTGGTTAGGATGGTGATCCTTTTTTGACTATGACCCACCATTCAATAATAAAATTTTGTGATTTTATTTTAAATTGCTTACTAAATACTTCTCATGTTAGGGTCCAACTACAGTGAGATACCATATTCTATAGCTTGAATACTATTAAATGACCAGAAAGTTTATGAAAGTCAGAGGAAATCTTATCATTTGAAGGTGTTTAAATAATAAGATATGACATTCTTTTGGTGCGTTTACTTGTCAGTAATCGAAATGTGTTGAAATTAGAATAAGATAAAATAAAAATGGAGAATAAAAATCAGAATAAATTATTTACTTTAGCTGCAAGAATCGAAATGAAAATAGATTGAAAACCCATTGATGTGTTCATTTTATCTTGAAATCGGAATCGAAATAAGTTAGATTATTTCAAATTATTAAAATGTCCTTAATTAATTATAATAATAATAATAATAATAATATTATTATAATTATTTATTAAAAAACTATAATTATTAATAATTATTGTTAATTATATATTAATTAATTATAACAATATATTAATTAATTATTGAGGACAAAGTGAGCATTTTTAATTTTAGGAAGGGCAAAATGATCAATCTTGAGGAATGAATCTCTCATTCCCAACCCTCTCCTTGGATGGGAATGAGTATTCTGTTCTTCATTCTCAAATTATGGTGAGCCTCACGATTCATTTTATTTTACAAAGTAAATACTATCAATAATTTCGATTCCAAATTTCAATTCTTTAATCCAGTAAGTAAATGCAACATTAAGGCATTATAGTCACAACCTTCTATTATATTTGGTTGGAAGGAGCAATGCGCTTCATATCTTTAGCTTAGATTGGACATCCCACCATATAGTTTGGAGTGTTTTTGGAGTTTTTAGATAATTTATTAGCACAATTAAAGTATTTGGTAGGCATTTATTGTCGACTAATGTTTGTTAACTATACATTTACTTCACTGGTAATGATTGGTTTCCATTGCTAGACATTTATTTGTAGATGTTTCATTACAGATTGTGGATCCAAATATCCAAAATCTCACTATAAGTAACAAATCTACATGTTTCATTTTAAATGAATAAAGCATTTCCTATACCAGCTATATCATTCAGATCAATTTCCAATGTCAATCTTTGCAAATAACGATGATAAATATCAGTAATTATTATTATTATTTTTTGAGTGGGGAAATTCATTATTGGTATCGTGTCTCTGTGAGTGTGCTCCTGTAAGTAGCAGAGCAGAACAACGATCAATCATAAAATACTGTCACTAAATTTCAAAGCCAAAGATTTTTATTTTTTAAGCTTTCAAAACCAGTTTACAGTTTTTCATGGCCTAGACTTTTCCTTCACAAACACTATTGCACAATCTGCGTCTGTGCGTTGTGTCTGAACTTTATGAGGTGGGGACAAAAAGAAAGGAAAAAGGTTAAAATAAAAAAGAAGCAAAAGTGAGAACAGTTCAATGGATCAAAGATCTGGGGCTAGCGGTGGTGATTAGGGCATTTATTATTGTCCTCAAAGGACCCAATGACCAAAGTTTCATTTCATTGTCTCTTTAGAGAGTATTTTTCTTCTTGTAGCTACAATAATATAGTACAAACTCTGTGACATAGATTTAAAGGACAATCATTTGAAATACATCAATGGATGGTCTTCAGTTTGAATGGGAGCAGGGTTCGGCCTACATGGAGGAAAGAATTTAAAGATGGCCGCCTGGTTTCATTTCAGGACTCCAAAAATTTTTTCCATGGGAATTTTCCCTGACAACTTAGCTGTATTTTGCAAATAAAGCGGCAATGCATTGATCCAAATGCTAGCATGTGATTCTATGAAAATATACTAAAATTGTGAAACTCCAAAACTGTGACAGGAAAAGAAATTGGCAAACCAGAAAGACAATGTATAAATAAACAGAAAGGGGTCTCCTTCTGGTGTTAGTTATGACTTACTCTTGTAAGTGTCATCTTCAACTAATCTCATACAAGATAAAATGCCAATGCCATTTTTCCTTTTTTCCACCCAATATAACTGTTGATCAAAGATAAAACTATCCTGTAATCTTATGAAATTCAGAAAGACAGAGAGCCAAAAAATGGTTTAGAGGAAGGAATAATTGAATGTAGGTTTAGTCACAATGCCTTCTTTACAGATGCTTGAAATTTCCTGAGACCAGGGGTCATCGGCTGTGAAAACCACAACAAAAATGCTGGGGTTGCAAAAATGTTGCAATTTGAGGCAAAGGACAGAGGCTTTGCATTTAGTGATCAATGGCAAAATTTCAGCAACTTTCTTAGCTTCGACATATCTAACTCTTTAAGTTCTCCGATTGAGGCATGGATTGGTAGCTCTTTGAATAACATCTTCAGGGGTACTCTTTATCTATCGGGACACGAGCTTTTTCATCATCCGTATCAAATATTTCGACCTTCTAATCTGTTTCCTGCTGGCTTTTGGTTCTTTGATATCAGATGCTTTGTCCATGCCAATTTCCTTATCAGCATGTCAAACAACGATATCCCTGTGAACTATGTGCAGAAGGAAGTGATCAAGGGGTGCTTTTTCTGGTCGGCTAAGCCAGCGGGCAATCCACATCACCACTAACTTGCTGCTGTGGATTTTTGGTCCTATACTAATGTTTGCTGCTTCGGTTATTCAGTTGCGGTTCTGCATATTCTCAACTCAAATTCAACTCGAATGCATCAGTGTGAACCGGTCAATAGTCATAACCTGTCCAGGAAGACTGGTGAGGAAATAACTACAGTTGCAAGGGTAACTGCACACCATGAAAGATATCATGGGATCGGAAGCAGAACGTCAGTCGGTGAGCTATGACCATCACCTGCTGCTGCAAAGAATGATCAAGATGAAAACAATTGGAAGTTGAATATTTCCATTTGAGTTTACAAAAGGAACCAAAAAGAAACAAAAAACAGGCAGAAATAGCTAGTTCCAAACATTCCACGGAGTTCAGTTCCTCCATGGCTAGAAAGCACAAAACCCCACATGCAGATTGCTAGGTCCTGCATAATTAATCTGCATATTTGTAAGCTCTGGGCTGACAATCTGTTCATCCATACTAGGAACACATGAATCAAAATCCTGCTGGATCACTACAATGACATGATATCAGGAAAGTGCAACTTTTTTCTTTTTTCTTTATTGTAGTACAGTCATCTGCGGGTGGCAACAGCAGTAAATAAAGTCATTTTGTAATGTACTTGGAAGAAAATAATATAATAGAAGACTGACAGCAGTGAGATCAATAAGATCAGAATTAGGTCAAAGGGCAATTAAAACTGACAATAAAAATTTTTATTAATTTCCATTTACACTTTTTTACAAATGAATTACAGAAATCTATATCTCCAGTGTTAATTCAGGTTTCTTCTTCCCTTACTGTCACTATCTGAGCTTTGATCCTCCTTGCTGCTATTCAATTCAGTATCTGTGGCATTCTCAGCTGTTGAATTCGGTAAGCCTGATTGCTGTTCACCTATATTCTCTGTTTCTTTATTACTACTAGAATTTTCTGTGAAAGCATTCAGGGCAAGCTGGCCAGAATATAGAAACAAACCAACTGAGTTGATGCCAAAAACAAATGTTGCGAGGTAACACAACCCATTTACAATAGTCCTGAAAGTATGAATACGCATTTAGTGGCATGAAGAAAATAAGGAATTATGACTTTCATCAATGAATTTACAGTAATGTGTGACAGATGAAACTGGTATTAGGAGCTACCTTATTGTTATTGTTATTTGACGAACCTGAAAATCAGGAATACAAAGTTAATACAAGAAATGGACGGTTGCTAACTTAATAATGCAGGAAAGTCGTAAAACAATCTCATAATTTGCTTCTAATTAGCACTGTGTTCAATTAACTGAAGAATGGATGGAGAAGGGCGGTTATTCAAAAAAATGTTTTCAAGAGATTAGTATACTACATTTTTCCGTTTCACCTTAAATAATTTGATGAAAGTATTTCTAAAGCCTAGTCACCAAATGTAAAATAAAGTTAAAACCGATATGAAACAAACCATTAAATTCAAATATCAAAAAGGAAAATTGAAGAACAAACTGAAAAATTATCAGAAATAGTCTGGCGGTTGAGAGCAGCCTCAATAGTGGTGGTGAACTTATAAAGAATGATAGCAATCACACCGGCCGTTAATCCACCCAACAATGCCTGAACAGGCGAAGGAGGACCTTTAGCATCAATTGAAGATGACCCCAATGCTTTCAAGTTATCCAACGCCTCATCTTTCAACGATTTATTTTCCCCCGAAGACCTAAATTTCTAGACCCAGAAAAATCCATTTTCTCAGAATCAAAACCAAGTTTTAGTAACAAATAAGCAAGTGAATAAGCAAGCAACTAAATCCTGATGTGCCAAGCGTGAATCAAGATATGATAGGACATCAAGATGCTGCAGTGGACAAAATAACAAAGCAATCGTATAACACTTCCTCCAATTCCAAATTTCATAATAGCAATAACATAGCCAATAGAGACCCACCAAAAAGCCCCAGTTCCTCAAAATTCATATCGTAACACAAGTTATCAAATATTGATAGAAATCATTTCATCACTTATATTAAACGACGACAACACAGGATGTTGACAATTAAGAACAATCACTTAACAATTTCATCACTCGTAGTGAAAGCTGAAGACATTTTGATCGAAACAATGAACTATAATTTACCCAGTTCATCACATTGTATATTAAAGCTATAGAACAACAGATATACTAAACAAACTGAAAGAACAAGAAAATTTGAAAACTAATAGACAGATACCAGTTCTTTAGCACGCTTGGCTCGGCGTCGGAGAGCGCGAAAGAGGAAGACAGAGATGGCGCCCGTGAGAAGAACACTTGTGGCGACTTGGAGAGGAGAAGGGTCATCTGTGGTTGCAAATATAGATTGTGTCAGCTCAACAGGACCCTCTTCAGATGTTGTGGGTGCGGTTGTGTTGGTGGTGGGTTCTTGAGCCTGTGCGAGACAATACGGCTCGATTAAGGGTCTTGGTCGAGAAAAGGCTGAGAGAGAAATGGTGGGCTTCTGAAGAAAGTTGAGTTTTTGGGGATGGTGAGAGACAGTGAAGGGGAAGTTTGAGGAGAGCAGATGATGAGTTTGTAACATGTTTAAGCTCTTTTAGCTTCAAGTTTGTTTTCTGTTTTGATGGATGTGTTGCGCGTACTTGTGTTTGTTTTGCTGTCTTTTTTTTTTGGATTGGGAGTTGGAAGTCGGTGTTGAGTTTTGAGATTTTGATGGGGTTTTGAGAGAATATCGGCTCTTTGGTTCTGAGTTTTGGATAACTAAGCAAATTGATCCTTGTCTAGCAACAACTACCAAGTTTATCTAAACATTGGATCCTAGAACATGCAAATTTTCTTTTGTAATGTATAACCATTGTTTGTCATTTGGAGTAGCTTCCTTCCATTTTTAGTGTGAACCAATTTTTTGGAATGCGTTTATTGTTGTTTTGTTGATAAGATTTTGGAACTAATTTTCGGAGCTAATTTTTGGGTTAAGTTTATTGCCAGTCTAGGGGTGGGCATGGGTTGGTTGGGTTAGGTTTTAAGTCAATTCAAACTAAACCATAAAAATTTAGACCCAATCCAAACCAACCCAAATATTTTTAACCCAATCTAAACCAACCCATTTGGATTTTGTTTGAATTTTATAATTAAAATATTTTTTATTTTGATAAATTTAATTATATTAAAATTATAATAATTATTAAATTAATATTAAAATATGAAAAAAAATAGTGGATAAAAAATTATAAATAATAGATTTTACAATAACTTCGTCTTTAAATATTAACCATATTATAACATAAATTCTAACAATGTCAATACAAATCAAAATAAGATAAGATATATCAACTCAAGTATCAAAGCAATCCATTAAAATTAAATTAAATTATTCAATTTTATAAATTTAAATCTTCTGAGAAATAAATCTAAAATTTATTGTAATTCGAAAAAAGCTCTAAAATTTTAAATGCAGTAAGAAAAATTAGACATTAAATCTAATTATATTTAAATTTAATTAAAAAATAACAATAGAATTATATTTTATTTAATAAAATGATATAATTAATTACATTTTTAATTTTAGTAAGTTACAATACAAATACGATTATAAAATTATATTAGAGGATTTCATAAAAATATTGTTTGAGTAATTTATTAAATATTAATTTAGCCTTTTAACTCAAGTTGAGATTGTAAAAACTTATTATATAATAGTGATTATTAATTTATAAATTATTAGTTTTAAAATAATAATAATGACAATCCAACAATAATAAAGACTTAAATTCTAAAATTTAGTCTGTCTAAATTTTCTATGTCAAAGGGAATTCCTTTTTCTTTGTAAGTGGTTAGATTATTTTATATATTACAAGATATATGGCAAAAACTCTGGCATAAAATCTCATCTCAATCTTTTTAATTTAAAGCAGATCGAAAAAAAAAATCTTTTTAATTTTAAGATAATGAGATGTTGGAAGTATAAACTTCCAAACAAAATGAGTAAATAAACAAATAACAGAGAGTGGAGTACACATTAAAAAAAATAACCATTAAAGAATAGATATTTTACTTTAAAAAGAAAATTGAGTTTCAAAAGAAAGATAAGTCAAACACGATACCAAACATAATTAAATATATAAAGAAATTAGCTCATAATCTAATGGCTTAATAGTTAATACCTTAGTGTCGATTTGCTCAATTTGGATGTGAGATTTTGGAATTAATTAGTTTCCATTTATTTTGTTTAATTTATTTTTCACTAACATGCCACCTTGAACTTATCCATGACCTATGGGTAAACCATACCAAAACCATTATGAAATAATTTTTTTCATAAAAACCCAAATTTAACCCATTTAATAATTTATTCAACCCAAACCATTTTATTTGTTTTGGGTTTGGGTAAACCCATAATCCATGGGTTTATGCCCACCCCTAATTGCCACTATGTTGATCAAGGTTGGTCTAGATAGTTTCTAATTCTACTATTAATATAAAAGAGAGAGAGAGAGAGAGAGAGAGAGAGAGAGAGAGAGAGAGAGGGAGATTGGTTCACGGGTTTTAAATATACCATATTTGTCCCTAAATACTAAATCTATACCCCATTACATACATATGCCTTTGAAGGAAGAAAAAGTCAAATATACCCTTAAAAAACTATGAATTTACACCATTTCTTCTTCTTTTTTATCTCACCATTCCTTTCTTACGAGTTCTCTTGTCACCATTTTTTCTTCTATAATGGTTTCCTTCTTGCTCACCATTTAATATCTTACCTCTACCAATACAAGCTTTTTGATAAAAATAAACTATTCAAAAACTGCATTGCCAAGTGGTGGATTAGGTATGTTTGAAATGCAACATTTTTGTATGCTTAGGGTTTGATTTGATTTTATTTCATTACAAGTATATTTGCTAATGATTACTGAGTTTTAATAGTACATTATTTATTTTTGTGCTTGCATATACACTATTGCATAAAATGTAAGGATTTACGACCTCAATTTAAGTTATAAGTGATTGAAAAATCAATCCAGGACGAAGTCAAGTATGAAGTCGAGTAAATTTTTTGAACAAGTCGAGTGAGATTTGTATAATTTTTAAAGAGATTGAGTACGGAGTCGGGTAAGTCCAATATTTAGTCGAGTAAAAAGTGAAGAATATAAGTCGAGTATCAGGTTGAGTAGTAAGTTGAGTAAGTCCATTAAATAAGTTGGTACTAATAATTTTTGAAAAAATTGAATAAAATTCGAATAAATGTTTTGAACAAGTCAAGTAAGAGTTATGTAATTTGTTAAAGAAGTCAAGTACGAAGTCAGGTAAGTTAAGTGTTCAATCTAGTAAGAGGTGAAATGAGTTGAGTAAGTTTAATATGTAGTCGAATAGGGTTTTGAGTAAGAAGATTGAATGAGTCGAGTATTAAGTCGAGTAATATTTAAAACAAAATCAAGTTAAAGTGGAGTAAGTTTTTTAAACAAGTCGAGTAAGAGTCAAATAATTTTTTAAAGAAATCGAGTATGAAATTGGGTAAATCGAGTAATTAGTCGAATAAGAAATGAAGTAGAGAAGTTGATGTCGAGTATCTATTTGAGTAAAAAGTCGAGTAAGTATATTGAATGCGTCCAGTGTTGAGTAAAAGTCAAGTAATTTTTTAAACAAGTTGAGTAAACGTTGATTTTGTGATTTAGGGGATTAGATCAGTTTTGAAGAGTGATTTTATTGAGGTTATTTTTGTACTTTCTCCCATTTTTTAAAGTATATATATGCAAAATAAAAGATTTCAATGGTTTAAGGTATATTTTGGGTATTTTGGGGGAATTGGGGTATATCACACGCAATTCCCTCTTGGTACAGTTGTACAAGAATGAAAAATTTTTATACAAGAATGAAATAACTAGACAGGAATTCAGATCCTACGGACTTATTTCTTAAACCAACCAAGCCATTCCAGAAAATCTTGCAGAAATTGCAGGAGGACCACAGAATGGATTAACACTTAGCAGAGACCGTATGCATTCATGATTTACATATTTGAGCATCATGTAATATGATCATTTTAATTTCAAATTCACTTCTAATCAATTATGTTATAAGTTATTAACATTCTTGGCGCACATTTGCTGCCACAGCTCGAGCCCAAAACTTGAGTTGTTCTTTCATGTCTTCTGTAGAATTCTTGGGCACACAATTTGGAACTGGAGCTGGTGGAGGGGCACAGCTTTGGGCAACCCAAGCCTCAGACAAATATGGTCTCCTTGACTTGTTATCTATTTGGCCCAATTCTTCTTGTTTCTTTTCTTGCAAGCCAGGAAGTATGTTAACAACATTTGGGCTCAGGTCTTTTTTCTCAAACGTGAATCCCAAGTCTTTAAAACCTTGAACTTCCTCTGTTTCAAGATCATTTAAGCTCTTCCTGATCATTTTCTGATGATTATGGTACCGACGGCTCATTTCCTTGATCCCATTTGTGTTCTCGCTTTCCCCCTCCGAGCTTCTTGGCGGCCGGGCCCTTGGAATGCTGTAACTTGGAATCATGCCCTGTAAATACATATTTGAAAGGCTCCATCATATTTCAGCATCAAGGTGCAAAGATTTTACTTTTAAACTCAAATGAATCCTTTATTTCTTTATTAATTTCTAGATTCAAACACGGGTGGCCAGTAAAAACAAAAACAAAACTAAAAAAATAAAAAATAAAAAATAAAAACCACTTGGCCGAGCCCTAGGGCAACTCAAATAAGTCTCAACTATTACAAGCGAGGATTATAAAATTAGTACCTCTGAAAAATGCCTTGGCTGCAAGCTTTCTGCAGAATTAGCAAATGCCAGCTGAATCAATCTGCTTATTCTAGCATCACTATCATTTTCTTGGCAGCTGATGTCTTCTCTCCCTATATTTTGGGGCAGAGAAGGAGCCTTTTGCAGTCTCCGGCACGATGATTCCCCAGAAAATTTGGTCCTACTTGTACTTTCCTTCTCTTTACTCCCTCTTTCCTTCTCTTTATTACTACAACTTGGTTTTGGTGCTTGAAGCCTAATCTGAAGTGATGATTGCCTTACCAATTTTCTTGTTCCAATGTTCTCTTTCTCTAGCTCTTCCTCTTTCCTCCCTATACAAGGTGGCAAAGATGGTGGCCGAATCAATCCACGATGAGCAACTACGCCACTATCATCTTCCTTCTTCTCTGTAAACGAAGTGTTTGATGAAGATGGACAAGGATCAGAATTGCACCTTAACATCATTGTTGCTCTTCCCTTCAGCAAGTTATCAAAATACCAACACTCTTCCAATAGATCATCAACAGCTTCATTATTAACCTTGTCATCTCTGCTAGAACATGACACATAAGTGTCATCACCATCACCATCCCCATTACCATTACTGTCCATTGCTTTTTACAAACTTTGTATGAAAACCTGATATTTATAAAGTTTATTTATTCATGTCTGTTTCTGATCTCTTGCGTTCTCATATTTATATATGTATTTAAAATATGCAATGAGGCTTGACCTTGGTATCAGCTAGCCATGTGAGACATGACACCATGTGCTTCAAGCTCACAGCACTTAATATTGTATATGTTTAATTAATTATTTGATGTTATATACGCTGAGAGGGTGGGTGAGCTAGAGCTAGCTAGAGTTCAATTTATCAAATGCGGTTGTTAGAATTTGAAATATGGGGATGATTTATTGCATGGATATAGTCATATAGATGGCTTTGTCATGCCAGCGCATAGCCCATGTGATTGAATCAATTTGTCTATGACACAACAGAAAGATATTCTTTTGTATTCTTTTTTGTTTCTTCCTAATACTTGACAGCTAAGGTTTAGAGACTTTGGAGATGTTAAATTTTATTTCTAAACTTGGCTAGTTCGTTATATTTTGCAACATATTAGCCGAAAGGGACCGTAATTCATGGGACTGGCTAGAAATGGATCAGGAACCTGAATCGAGGCTTATGTTTAACATTGAAGCAATTAGTTCATTGAACTATTTGAACTTTGATTTTGTTTTTATTTTTAAACATCTAAAGTGTTCGTTCCAAATACATAAAAATGCATATTAATTTTTTATTAAATAATTTCGTAGGTTATAAAATTTTACCAATCAATAAATGAATAATTTAATATTTTTACAAGTTATAACATTTTATTGTATCGAATAGATGAACGATACATTACTTGAGACGTAATCTCTTTGGTGTAAATGGTTATTTTCTGGGATGTTTTGCCATGTCTTTGGGTACTAAATCATATTCCTATGTTGAGATATATGTTATTATTATGAGGGTGAGACTATTTGAGCCCACAAAAATATGGTCTACACCTATTCATTTATAACAATTTATTACTAAAATAACCTGTAACAAAATTACCTTTAAGGACTTTTTTTCTTTATTTTTTCTTTCTTTTTGAAATTAAACAAAATTCTACATAAACTATATCTTTGTAATCCTTCCTGAAAATGGGTAAAACAGTCAGAGACTAAATCATTTCAGAATACAAAGTTTGTTTCTATCATTTAGAACTTTTAGTGAAAATATTATGCAAGTTCTCTTACTGGATGTCGAATGTAATTTTTTCCTCAAATTGATTTAAATTGAATAGCATTTTTTAAAGAAATTAATCTCTAAAGGCTTTACTTTAATTGGTCAAAAAAAAAAAATCCATTCCAATATCTATAATATAAACCGTTCAGCATTGTATGAGAAGGAGAAAAGAAAAGAAGTTGAGAAAATGAAGGGAAGAATAAAATTAGTTGCCTGACTTGTTGGCAGTAGTAAATAATGTGGGGTTATTTTTGGATTTTAAGAGGGTTTAAAGAGTAAAAAATTAATTTTTTAAATTTATATTTTGGGTTTATTGAGAAAATGGATTCGAAAAGAAAAATTATGGGTTCAAATAACCCCACCCTTATTATAATTTTAGAGTTTACACAGATATGGAATAGACACACATATGGCTAGAATGTGATTCAATGGTTGTTGTTGTGGCTTAATTATCATCTACCTTGGGAGCTCTATGTTCGTTGGCAAAATTGTAAAAATCGTTTATGCTATATCAATTTCAAATTCTCTCATATTTTCATATAAGTAAACTTTATTACGGATTCTCTAGCTAATATTAGATTGACTTGCAGTAATTACACTTGGTGGGATCAATTGTCATTTTTAAGAGTTTGCATGAAGATTCTTGAGGCTTGCCTAAATATGGATTTTCTTAATCGGTGTTACATCCTCTTGTTTTAGGGTGAGACTATTTGAACCCACCAAACTATTTGCTTAACCCATTTTCTAAATAAACCCACTTCTGAATTTTGAAATTTTAAATTTTAATCAACAAACCCACCCAAATACCTAGTATGCCCTTACTAAACCCAATTTATATAATAATAATATTTCACCAATTAGTATCAGGATTTCTCATTTATTCCTCTCAATTGATTTTGAGTATTATTTCTACTTCAATCTCAAAATATTTCAATCATATTAAAGTTAATTCGGATATCTTTAAGAGCTACTTGTAATTATTCTTTTTCCTTTTTTTTGTTAAGGCCGATATTGCAGTTTCATATATATTTGTTTATTGAAAGAGTTATCATTACTTGCTTTCAGCCTCCATTCCGCGTGCTTTATTTTCTATTAGTTATGGTGAAATGGTTTGACTGATGGCTGCCTCATTCTAATCATATTTCATTTTTTTTCCCCTCTTCTAAGTGAGAATTATGTAGTTTCTTTACCATGCTTTTTCGTTGCTTGCTCGTGTAAGATTATAAACATAATTTTTTTCTGATGTTGAATTCACATGTTTCATCTCCAGCAACACCTCTCTAATTCCTTAACATTTGAATGTGCTATTTGCATTTCACTGCGTAAATAAGAAGAGGTTAATTATTTTTGAATGTGCTAAAACAGTTTGTTAGTATTAAATCAATATGAATCACTTTTATGTGTTATTTTAAGATTAATCAAAAATAAAAAATAACAATTTAGGGTTTAAAAAATATATAATATTGAATGAAAAAGTGGGTTCAAAAAGTAAAAATTCTGTTTTTAAATTATATTTTAGTGTCTATAATTGTAATTTGATATAAGGGTATTTTAATAATTAAAAATTATTTTCAAAAGTGGGTTCAATGAGTAGTTTGGTGGGTTCAAATAACCATGCCCCTTGTTTTATTATTTCATTTTCCATTAATAAAAGCAACTGTATTTACACACACACACAAAAAAAAAAAAAAAAAAAAAATTCCCTCTGTGTAATCGGCTATCAAAGTGTAGTACTATATGGTTAACTTAATTAGAATCAGTACGAATCGGTGAGAAAATTTATTAAGTATCTATTATTGGAAATATTATCTGATTGGTTGAGAAGAGTTATCTAACAAGCAATGATGCAAATAAATTTATTTTTTAATTTAAAAATAAAAATTATGTCTAGTTAGTAACATAATGGTTCCCTTATAATAATTTTAAGATTCTAATAAGAAAACATCGGTATGGGCCAAATAGAGAGGACCTGTCAAACTTTTTAAATTAGTTAAACAAAAATGCTTGTGGAAAAACTAGAGAGAAGAGAGAGCAATCTAGGTAAAGAGAGTTTATTACTTAAAAAAGTGTATATAAGAGAGTTTGAGAATTTTACAAGTATATTTAACTTGCTTGCTGAGTTGCGTTTCAAATACTAAGTGCCATGTCCTATTTATAGGAAAGATTGCCTAGTTCTAGAGAATTCTATACAACTTGCACAACTCACTACAAAATTTAGAGAATTCTATACACATGCCACTTGTTACACTATTCTACCAAGTTCTAGAGAATTCTAAGTATATGTAAGTGTGGAGGGTGCTCGATATGTACAAATACTAAAGTTTGTTGGAATATTCTAAAATCAGGCCAAGCTAACATACCTTGAGTTGAATTTGAACTTTTGGACTTGAAATTTTAGGCAGCCCATCACAATATGACCCTTAAACTTTCACAAAAAAGATAAACACGTCCTTTATTCTTTTGAAAAGAACATTTGCATTCCCATCCATTACTTACTCTTTTAAGCAGAGCCATTGACTTTGTTTGACTCATAAAATGACTATTTTGCCGACAATATTAACAATAACTTGCATTTAATTATTAATTATCTTATCACATCGTTTTATTGATGAATGCCACATTATTTGGAATAAAAAATTAGAATATGTAGAACTATTCTTTTGTTAATTCTTCCAAAGAAAAGATTAAATGCTTTCACCTTCCATAAAAAATAATCCATCCAAATTATTAATGTTAAAACTAACTTTTAGTATTCCTTGAAACTCTGTTAAATACCTCAAAACTAATAGATATTGAATCAACAATAATCTTAGTTAAAAAATTTCTTACTTTATTTTCTTAAAGAGAAAATTCTTCTTTACGAAACCATTGCCATCATTTGAAGACTCATATTTATCTCAACCACCCAATTTTTTAGGTGCTATCATTCTAATTACTCTATTTTAAATTATATTATTCTGATTTAACAAATTTTTTTTTTGTATTGAAATATGGCTTGTATAATCTAAAAAAAAAAGTTAAATTTTACGCTATTTTATGATCCTTTTTCAGTTGATGTTGTTGAATATACGAAGACCTAAATAAAAAGTTTGTCTATGGCTACTAATCCCTTAGATGAACGTTGTAAATAAGTTTATAACATTGTAAAAATCCATTTACAATGTTGTTAGTTGGTCCCAAACCTTAATTCCAGATTAAAAAATTTCCGATTATTTGATTATGGTGGTATAGATGGTTAATGGTCTAGTATCATTGGGCTTTTTACAACTAGGTGCCACACGTGATGGCACTGAGTACTCCGCTTAGTCAACCATTCAAAAATGCACAACAGAAGCTAATACGTCTGAAGTACCCCAAGACTCGCAATAGAAGTTATCCAAGAGAGATTTCTCACCAACACAAAGAACAGCACACAAGTCACAAGAACACAAGTAATTTTTTTTTACGGAGGCACCAACCCCCAACTTTTCTATTTCTGCAATAAGAAAAGATTACAAATAGTTCAAGTTTTGTAATGCTCAAGGACACGATGCTCAACTCAAAACTCCCTTGCCCCCAACATACATCCCATCACTAGTTATATACATAAGTTTGCAAATGACACCCCCATTTGCTGGGTTTAGGTGGCGTGCCACCCTAACGCCACTTCAAATTTCCTCCCCAAATTTTAGGCATCCCCTCTAAGCATGATCTTAGGAACACATCGCCACTCCTCTATGAATTGAGCAACCGCTGCCCACCATGCCTATTAGCAAGGAAATCATGGGTTGTAATCGCCACACCCACTATCTTTGCCCCTCATTTCTAGGCACATAATCAAGGCCATATTTTCCCACTTAGTTGCACCCACAACTGCCGCTCATGCTTGATTTTAGGCCCACTTTTGGAGAGATGCAGCCAGCCATGCTCCACGTCCAATCGCCATTGTCCGCACACAACCCGCACATGAACGCCTCTCATTTTCGCATGATTCGGCCCCCACGTGCATGCCGTTGCTGCACGTTCCTGCGCACTATGGCACACAATTGCACCACATTCTCTCAAACTGTCCACGCAATCTAGCCACAATCTCGTGGGCTGCTGCGCCCCTTGCTTGTGCGCCTCTGTGCCATGCTCGCATGCTGCTACGCCCAGTGCTTATGTGCCCTTGTGCCTCGCGCTTACGCATTGCTGCACCTCATGCTCACTAGCCCCAGCACCTCGCGCTCGCTCGCCCATGTGTCTGCGAGTCCATTGTGCCTCACGCTTGTACGCTCGTCAGGCCTTGTACTCGTGCGCTCACTGCCCCTCATGCCTGCGTTGTGCCCATACACTTGCGAGATGCTACGTGCGTCACCCACACACGTCCTTGCGCGCGCTGCCTTGCATCGCTTGCTCCCATGCCACAACGTACACTTTGCTACCGCCCCAGCCAACACATTAGGAGTGTTCATAATCCAATCCGATCTGTTCAATCCATCTGATCCGCAAAATCTAATTCGTAAAAATTCGATCTATGGATTGGTGGATTGGATTGGATTGAAAATTTAAAAATCCGTAGTCAATGGATTGGATATGGATTTACTTCTATAAATCTGTAAAAATCCGCAAATCAAATTAAAAAAAATAAAACTTGTAAATGTGGCATTACTATTTACTAATAAATAAATAAGTTAGAATGTAGTTACATTAACACTATCATATCTTATCCGATAATAATATATAACAAACATAATTAAATAACTACATAATTAAATAACTAAATAATTAAATAAACAAATATAGCTTTCTAAACAGTTAATTTTTATAATTTTAGTTAATATTCATGTATTGGTTTAAACAAATGAGATTTGTTCTTTTCACTATGTCATATTTTAAAATTTTGACTATCTAGTTCTAACTTTATTTAGACACTTAATTTATTTTTATATTACATTTTTTATTTAATTAGTTGGTAGAATAAACATAAGTAAAAATTTTTAATCTGTAAACCCATCTGTAAAATAGTGGATTGGATATGGATTGGGTTAAATCCGCCTTCGATTCGCAGATATATGGATTGGATTTGGATTGAATTCGTCAATCCGTGAATTAGATTGGATTGAAAATTTACAATCCGTAAAATTATGGATCGGATATAAATTGATATCCAATCAGTAAAATCTAATCCGCGAACACCCCTACAACACATCAGACTTGCCTTGCTTTCGTGCTTACCACAAGCATGCCCATGTTGCTGCCAAGACTCGGCACAAGGCCCAAAGTCAAGCCACGGCAGTTGGCCCTCAAGACTCACGGTGGTGACATCTAGCATATATGATGCAAAAAAGTTAAATATTATAGTCGTAAATGTATGGGACTTGTTTCTTCTCTTAAACATCATCTTACTGGATTTACTGAAAATCGTGTCGGGTATCACCAATGCCCCAGTTGCAAGATACATATTCTACGATATATTACAATCATTATGTTATGAGATAATCTAGAACAAAAAAAAAAAGGTTTAAAATGTTACAAGGAAAAAAAGTAAAAGCTACCCCAAAATAATTTGAACCATGCGGAGAAAAAAAATAAGAAAATTCAATTGTTTCTCTCTCTACCCACTCACTCACTCTCTACTCTTTTTTTTATTATTTCTCTCATCTTTCTCTCAATCTTCTCTCCACCAAACATTTTTTAAATAATTTTCTGGTAGGTGATCCCCCAAACAATGATTTTACAGTAAACAAGGCAAAACATACGCTTATTTTGTTACAGGCGGAGTCAATTTTATTCCCATTTTTTCGTGGATTGCTATAACCCTGTATCTTGAAATGCCAACAGTTACAACCATACCCAATGAAAACAATCACACGTTTTTTTTCCATTTTTTTAAAATTTTTTTCTCTTGAATAAATCAGAAAACAATCACATTGAAAAAACAAGATCTTTCTGAACATATTAAAGGTTTGTGATGCTATCTTAATAATTTTTACTTTATATGTATTACGACAAATCCTTAGTTTTTTTGTTTTTTTCTTTTTTTCAGACTTGAATTTTTTTTATAATGTGTGTCTCTCAACTAATTAATGAATCAGAAAGGAATGATAGTACCTAAAACTTTCTCCAACTCTCTATACATTAATTAAATTTAATTACAAGTTCAAAAAGTGAAGCAAAATGGCAGATTCAAGGAGCTGCTCATCGGCATCATCATCATCAGCAGCAGCATTTCCCATTGTAATGTTACCATGGTTTGCAGTCGGCCATATGACTCCGTTTCTTCATCTCTCCAATAAGCTAGCTGAAAAAGGCCATAAAATCACAATCCTGCTGCCTAAAAAAGCTCAAACACAGCTTCAACATTTCAACCTGCATCCTGATCTCATCACCTTACACCCTCTCACCGTCCCTCACGTCGACGGCCTCCCCGTCGGAGCCGAAACTGCATCGGACGTGCCCATGTCCTCCATCAATCTCCTCGTTATTGCAATGGACCGCTGCCGGGGCCAAGTGGAAGCAGTGATCAAAGCCAAAAAGCCTAGGCTTCTCTTTTATGACATTGCTTACTGGATGGCGACAATATCCAAGTCGTTGAGCATCAAATGCATCAAGTACAACGTCGTCTGCGCCGCGTCGATTGCCACTGCCCTTGTTCCGGCAAGAAATGTTCCAAAGGACAGGCCCGTAACAGAAGCTGAATTAGCAATGCCGCCGGCCGGCTACCCTTCGGATACCATTGTATTACGTCGGCACGAAGCACGAGAGTTGACGTTCATATCATTCCCATTCGGAGAAGGAATGTCGTTCTACGAGCGAATCACAACATCCTTCAAAGAATCCGACGCCATATCAATAAGAACTTGCCATGAAATAGAAGGGGATTTGTGTGAATATATCGCACGTCAGTACAATAAGCCGGTTTTTCTGACCGGCCCGGTTTTGCATGAACCGGCTAAGACACTGTTGGAGGAGAGATGGGGTAAGTGGCTTGGCGGGTTTGAGAGAAGTTCAGTGGTTTACTGTGCGTTCGGGAGCCAAATCATTCTAAAAAAAAAGCAGTTTCAAGAACTTCTTCTGGGGTTTGAGTTAACAGGCTTGCCTTTCCTCATAGCGCTGAAGCCACCGACGGGAGCTTCGACGGTGGAAGAAGCGTTTCCGGATGGGTTTGCGGAGAGAACCAAAGGAAGAGGAGTGGTTTGCGGAGAATGGGTGGAACAAGTGCCCATTTTGGAACACTCTTCGGTGGGATGCTTTGTGAATCATTGTGGGTTTGGCTCGATGTGGGAGAGTTTGAAGAGTGACTGTCAGATAGTGTTGGTCCCGCACCTCGGTGATCAAATATTGAACACTAGGTTGTTGACTGAGGAGCTTAAGGTTGCTGTCGAGGTTGAGAGAGAGGAAAATGGATGGTTTTCGAAGGAGAGTTTGTGCAAAGCCATTAAGTGTGTGATGGATAAAGAGAGTGAAGTGGGTAATGTGGTAAGGAGAAACCATGCAAAGTGGAAGGGGACATTGGTGTGTCCGGGTTTCATGAGTGGTTACATTGATGAGTTTGTTCAAAATATGCGAGGGCTTGTGAGTTGCGAAGTGAACATAAGTTAAAATGGATGTTTGATTTAATTTCTTTCTTGTTGTAGGTGTTTCAATATTACTTAACTTCGATTGCGTACAAGTACACGCATGGACTATTTATGTTGTATGATTATTAATGATATGTAGCAAACATATTCATATCAAGCTACAAATAAACCAACATAAATTCTTTTTTTTTTTAAATAAAAATATTTTATTAAAAAGTATGATTTGTAAAAATAATAAACTAATTAAAAGGTAATTTGATTGATGGTAGAACCTCCTAGCTAAAAATTTAGAATCTTGAGATGAGCTTACACGCTCACTTACATTTTTACGTATATTTAACCCATATAAAATTTAAGATGCTAACATTCTATCTCTTACCCGAAGGGTTGCCTTTCTCTAATACTCTTTTGACAAATGAATTCTCGTTTTGTTTGATACAACACTAACCGTGCAAATCATAAAGAGTGATGATATAGCTACAAACTCTTATAAAAATTAATTTTGTACAAATTGATTTGGCATTAAATTATTGGTTGAAAGAAAATATAAAATAATAAAAATAAATCATATGGATAAAAAGATATTTAATTCAATCAATTTAATCATGTCACATCAATTTGTACAAAATAAATTTGTATAAGAATTTGTTGCTATATTATTACTCAATCGTAAATATAGCCAAGAAGGAAAAAGGCTTAGGTGGGTGGATTAACAACACCTTCATTTTTTAACCAAATTTTACACCAATTCAATTGATAGAATTTTGCGTTAAATTTTTAATTTAGAAAATTATTAATTATATGTCTTCTCTCTAATTTTACAAAATCAATCAACATAAACAACCAATAACTTCATTATAATAAAAAAGTTTACAATAGTTTTCATGAAAAATCATCCAAGAAAATAATTGAATTAGAATTAAAAAAACTAATTTAACTAATACAACTTAGGGCCTATTTAGATGCTTTTGGGAGATTCAGAAGTGATTTGAAAAGCTAAAAGCTAATTCTAGAAATTGGTAATTTTTTTAAATTATTTTTGGTAAAATCACCTCACCTTATACTATATTTCGAGAAGCAGTGAAGGAGTAATTTTTTAAAATTTAATTTTGAGAATCACTTTTATACTTAATACAATTCCATATATATCTTCATATATATTATAAAAATCTAAAATTATTGTTATTAATTAGGAAATAAATCATTAATTTTAAAGAGATCGTTACCAATTATATTAAGATAACAAAATAAAAATAAAATAAATAATATAAAATATTTATTTTAGTTATCAATTATTATATGTACACAATAAAAAAAATATTTTATATACATGTTAAGTAAATTTTATTATAACTTAGCAAACTGATTTTGGGCTTTTCATGGGCTCCTCCAAGACGACAGTGGAATACTAACTCGATTTCTTGCCTGCACTTGATATTGGTGAAACAATGCCATGGGAAAAAACGGGGTCCATTTCAAGACAAGGAAAAGTTTTTACGGAATTTTAAAAAAAAAATCCAAGAAAAACTCTGTTTTCCTATCCTTTTTTTGAAAAACTTCCCGAGAAACTATTAGAATCGTTTGAAATGGTATCGAATTGCTTGAGATGGGTCGAATTGTAAGATTATTACTGTTTGGCACAATGAGCACTTTACACTATATTTATTAAAGAAAAAACTTTCCTCTAGTATTTGTAGTCCGTCTTGATACAGTGTTGACAGACAGTGTTTCTAAGTTATCAAGTGGACAGTCTTGCCACATTATCGACGATAAGATTATTATCACCTGGCACGTGTACTTGATACCATATTTAATAGAAGATAATTTCCCCCGGCACAATGAGTGCTTAATACCATATTTATTAGAATTAGGCTTATGAGGAGTAGACAATTGAAATTAAAAAATGACTATTAAGCCTATGGTGAAATATTGAGTGTGAATTCAAAGACTCAAGCACTTCATTTGCATTGTTTTAATTTTAATTTTTTCCCACCATTTTATTTTAAATCTTAGGATAAATAAATCACATTCAACCGACACACATACAAACTTGGAATATCAGCGTTACATACAATTAAATCTACTTTCTCGCGGGATAAACTCTTGTCACCATTAATTACTGTAATAGATTTGTGCGCTTGCGAGTACAATAAAATTTGAATAAAATAAATGACTTATAATCTAAGAGTAAAGGTAGAACTAGAAAAATCATTAGAAGATTAAGTTTATGCTTAGTTTTCTGTATATGTTTAAGAACATGAGAAAGAGCAATAACATAGTGATCATAACACTATCCTTGAACAACAACCACCTATAGAACCTCATCGTAGTGGGAGGGTAACTAGATTACCGACATGGTACATGTTACTAGGAGAAACTTATTCAGCTATGTCAGATGGACAAGTACAAGATTTGACTAGCTACAACGAAGCTCTATTAGATGGAGATGCTAAACTATGTAAAAATACTAGTAACCAATAAATTAAAGCTATATATTCCAATAAAATCTGGGAACTTGTAGAGGCACCAAATAGGGTAAAACTTGTAAGGTGCAAGTGGATCTAAACGAGAAAAAGGAGGAGTAGATGGTAGGGTGGAAAAGTTTAAAGCACGATTAGTAGCCAAAGAGTATACTCAGAAAGAGAGAATCGATTATAAGGAAACTTTTTTACAGGTTGTTATGCTTAAATCCATAAGGAGTCTACTCTCTATTACTGTAGTGCTGGATTATAAAATATGGCAAATAGATGTCAAGATTGTGTTTCTTAACGTGCATCTTGAAGAAGATATCTAGATGCAGTAACCAGATGGATTCATTAGAAAAGGCCAAGAACACATGGTATGTAAGTTGCAAAGATCCATTTATGGATTAAAGCAGGCATCCTGATCATAGAACATCAGATTTGATCAAATAGTTAAATCGTTGGGATTCATACAGAATACTAACGAGCCATCTAGCATTGCTAATTCTTTATAATGATAATATCCTCATAATTGAAAAAGATATAGAAACATTATTTATAATGAAGAGTTGGAGCAGAACAGTTTGATAAAAGTGACCTAAAAGTAGAAAAGTTATATTCTTGGTACCAACCTTGGTGAAACCAAAAGAATAATAACATAACTTTATCTTTGATTGCTTATATTGATGAGATACTGTATTGATTAAATATTTAAATTCCAAGAATGATTTTTATCATTAAAAAATGGAATTATATATTCTCCAAGCACCAATGTTATTATACACTTGAGGAAATAGATAAAAAGAGATCAACTACCTATGCAGGAGCTGTGAATGGAAAGTCTCTTTTATGTCATGACATACTTTTATTTTAAAGTTAGATGGTCATTAGATATCATTCAAGCTTTAAATGTCAAAATATTGTTAAGAATTTAATTTACATTATGAAAAGAACTAAAAAATTATATGCTTACGTATTTTGGTGGTAATCTCATGCTAATAAGTTTTACAAAAGATTCTAGCTTTATGTTAGAAAAAGATTCCTGGAAGTTTATTTCTAAATCATGTTTATATTGGGAAGTGGAGATATGCATTATCGGAGTATGAAACAATTTTAGTGTTATAGATCTCATAATGAAATCTAAAAATGTGGCTCTATTTGAAGCTAGGGGTGGCAATTTGGGTCATGATTCGTTTATTCGATTCGATTCGAAGTGAATTAAATGGGTATGGGTTTGGGTTTGAAAAAATTGATTCGTTTAATAAATGGGTGAATTCAATTCGATTCGTTAATTAAAAGAATCGAATCCGGGTTTGAAGACGTTGATTCGGTAATTCGTTTAGGATTCGTTTAATAAATAAGTCATAAACAAATCGAATACAATCTATTCGTTTAAAATTCGTTTATTATTTATTTAATTAAATTACTTTTTTGTCCTTAACATGTATGAAAAATTTTAAAATTTGAAGGATAATTTAGTAATTATAAGTAATAATAAGACAATATATAAATGAGATGAAAATATAGGGCAACCGGCCCTAATTTCTTTCTCTTTGAGTTCCCTTAGCCTGCTCTTCACTCTTTAGTCTTCTCAACTTTCATGGAAATTTCTTTTTGCAGTTTCTGTTGATCCCAAGCTATGTTACTTTAACCGTTATTGTTATTTGGATCATAACCAATATAAAGGTAGTATTGAAGTTTTTTGGCACCTTTATTTCTAGTTTTGATGTTTTATTTCTGAATTTATTTATGGCTTTTTGGATTTGTTTCTATTTCTAGTTGTCTGGTTTTGTTTTAGGCATTTTTCTGAACCGAACCCTCCATCACCAACATCAAACCGCTTGGACGACCGAGTCATCATCTACCACCACGGCTAGATCGAAGATCGAACGAATGAAGTTGGGCCACAACAGTAGCCGACAATCCTTATGCCGCTAGCAGCCGACGATCCCGCTGCTGCTCCATCTCTATCCAATCCAGTTCCCATCATCATCCTCTTTACCGGCTAATGATCCCGATGCCGATAGCCGCTGACGATCTAGCTGCACAAATCTCCATCTCCAGCTGACAA
Organism: Murraya paniculata; assembly: GCA_030449075.1. Taxonomy (NCBI): domain Eukaryota; kingdom Viridiplantae; phylum Streptophyta; class Magnoliopsida; order Sapindales; family Rutaceae; genus Murraya; species Murraya paniculata. The sequence continues at coordinate 487,500 of JAEVFN010000065.1, forward strand.
TCCCGTTCTCATCTTCAATTCATTTTTCTCTTTTTGAAACTTTTATGCTTTGTCTCTATCTATGATGGCTTCTCAGTTTGTCTCTATCTATAATGGATTATTTACTTAGTTTTTGTAAACATTTTAATATTAGAATTTGGATTATTTATTTAATTATTGTAAACAGATTTATATTTAATTCGATTTGTTTATTAATAAACGAATAATAAATGAATTCAGATTCGATTCGATTCGTTTACTAGTTTTATTAAACGAATTAAACGAATCGAACCGAATATTCGTTTATTAAACGAATCGAATCGTAATCATGAGATTTCAATTCGTTTAATAAAAGAATCGAATCTGAATCAGTAGAATTTTGACCCAATTTGTTTATGATTCAATTCGGATTATTCGTTTTGCCACCCCTATTTGAAGCTACTAGAGAAGCTGCTTAACTCTACAAGTCCCTACAGGATCTTGAGATGGTACTTGTACCAATTGCATCTATTAAACTTTAGTGATGTAACAGTATAACAGTGACAAAGCCATAGGAACCAAATAGTATCTATAGTAATTGTATCTGTTAAACTTTAGTAGTATAATGATGGCGCAGTTGATCAACTCTAAGAACGAAGAAATCACAAGAAAGAAAAACACAATGAGAGGGAATACTATCTCTTCAAGGGAATAGTGTAGAAAAGTTACATAACAGGTACCACAAATGGCATTTGAATGCTAAACAACAGATCTCGTTATAATGGCCGTTAATGGGAAACCTTTATGACCTGCATTTAGAGCCCTAGAGCATGTGCAATATGCCATATATGCTTTGAGAACTTGTGAGAGATTGTTGGGATTATGTGCTATTTAAAGCATATTGATTTATTTATAAATATATTTTCTAAAGCATAAGGTTTGAAATATTTTTGAAATATTTTTCAGATATCTTAAAATCATAAGGTTTGTTTAATCATATTATATGTATTAATGTGAACATCATATGGATTCACGAAAGACTACACAAGTTATCTTATGATAAAAGTTGATAAACGAAGTTGGACGTTCTATTTATATTTAGACTATAGTAAATTTATTAAATGATTTGTCTTAATCATTTATAAATTTATTGATATAGTTTAACTATATTGAACTAGAATACATATGGGATTTAACTAATCTTAAAATGACTGTCAAACTTATTAAATCTCATAGGCGTTGATTTTATTGCAATCTCAATCTTGAGTTAATTATAGTTTCATGTTTTTTATTGTCATTTCATTTGAGTTACCATGGGGTGCGACCTACATTTGTAGTCAAGATTATCCGATATCTTGGTGGAAGCAATTATGAGTAGTGAGATTATAAATTGCCAATATAGAATTTGTACAAAGAAGAAGAACATTGCCCTGAAAGCTTCAAGATCAGAAGGCGATGGAGAAAACGAATTCGAAGATGAAGATATGGCTGTGATAGCCAGAAAATTTAGGAAAATTTAGGAAAATTTTCAAGAAATCCAGTGAGCGAAGGAAATTCAGAAACTTTAAAAATCAAAAAGAGAAGAAGGAGATGATTATTTGCTTTGAATGCAAGAAGCCTAGACACATAAAATCAAAATGTTCTCTTCTCAAGAAGGCAAAAAAGAAAGCTATGGTGGCAACTTTGGATGATAGCGATGAGGAGAAGTTAGATGAGGAGGAATCACATGAAGTGTCAAACCTAGCTCTTATTGTAATAGGAGAAGAACTTGATGAGGTAAATGATCTTCCCTCTTATGATGAGTTGTTTGAAGCATTTACTGAATTGCATAATGATTTAAAGAAGATTGGAATGAAAAATGTTTTTCTTATAAAGAAAAATGTAGGACTTTCAAATGGGAATGATACTTTAAATGAAAAGATTAAGTGCCTAGAAGTAGAAAACAAAGTTTGCACGAAGAAGCTACATCTTTTAAAGAAAAACAAAATGTCTCATCTAAGAATGAAAGTTTATTTGTAAATAATTTGAAAACCAAAAATGAAATACTTAAGAAAAAGAGTGATGAGCTGAATGATATTGTCTTAAAATTTACAATTGGGCAAAAGATTTTAGATAACTTGCTTAGTTCACAAAAATGTGTTTTTGATAAAAGAGGTATTGATTATAAGTCAAATTTGAAACAAAAGTATTACAAGAATTACTTTGTAAGAGCCACCTCCATTAGTGAACTAATTGTATGCCATTATTGCAATAAAAATGGACATATGAGTTATAAATGTCTAGTGAAGAAAAATGCATATTATGGAATCAAATGTGTTTGGGTCCAAAAGCAACCATTGCTAACACTCAAGGACCCAAAAACCTTTGGGTACCTAAAACTTGAGATTTTTTCTGCAGGGATCAGTGAAAAATAAAAATGTAAATAGTACTTAGACAACGGATGCTCGAGACATATGACAGGTATTTACTCTTAGTTTTCAAGTTTTACGAAGATCGAAAATGGTGGAGAAGTATCCTTTGGAGATAATTCAAAAGGAAATATTATTATATTGGTAATGTTAGTAAAACTTCCTCTACCTTTATTGAAAATGTGTGTTTAGTTAAAAATTTGAAACACAACTTGCTTAGCATTAGTCAATTGTGTGATAAAGGCTATAGAGTTATTTTTGATAAAACAAAACGTGTTACTGAAAATACATGTGATGGTAAAGTTTTATTTGTTGAAAAAAATGTGTTAACGCATACACTATTGATATAGATTGTGCATCAACTCCGCATTATATGATGATAATTGGTTAAGGTATAAAAGACTAGATCATGCAAGCATGAACTTGATTTCAAAAATTTCAAAAAATGATTTGGTTAAAGGTCTTCTAAAAATTGGTTTTAAAAAATATAGAATTTGTGAAGCTTGCCAATTTGGAAAACAAATCAAAACATCTTTCAAAAACAAAAATCATGTTTCTACTTTAAAACCACTTCAACTTCTTCACATGGATTTATTTAGACCTTCTAGATATGCAAGTCTAATTGGCATGTATTATGCATTTGTAATTGTTGATGATTATTCTAGATACAAATGGGTGTTGTTCTTAGCTAATAAGGATGATGCTTTTAAAATCTTTTGTTAAAAAATTCAAATGAAAAAGGTTATGCTATTTCTTGTATTAGGAGTGATCATGGTGGGGAATTTGAAAATCATTATTTCGAAAATTTTAGCAATAACTTTGGCATTGAACATTATTTTCATCACCCAAGACTCCACAATAAAATGGAGTTGTTGAGAGAAAGAATAAGTCTATTCAAGAAATGGTTAGGACCATGTTGAATGAAAATGCTTTACTAAAATTTTTTGGGCCGAAGGCGTCAATACCGCTTGTTATGTTTTAACTCGCTTGTTGATTAGATCTTATCTCAATAAAACTCCCTATGAGCTTTGGAAAGATAAAAGACCCAATATTGGTTATTTTAATGTTTTTGGAGGCAAATGTTTCATATTAAATACAAAAGACAATCTTGGTAAATTTGATCCAAAATCTAATGTTGGTATCTTTCTTGGATATTCAAAGACAAGCAAAGCTCTAGAGTGTATAATGAAAGAACTTTAGTTGTGAAGAATGATGCGTGTCGCATTTGATGAGTCTAATCCTTCATCAACAGAGAAAGTTGTTTTTGATGATGATGATGCAGATGAAGAGTTACAAGAAGAGTCCTCAAAAGATAAATAATAGTATACACCACGTGGAAATCAAGAGGAGCGACAAGAAGAACAAACAAATATGGAGCAAAATGAAAGTACTTCTCAAACACTCCCCAAGGAGTGGAGGTATGTTTCTTCTCACCCTAAAAATTTAATCTTAGATGAACCTTCATGAGGTATAACCACTGGATCATCGTTTAGAAATACTTGTGAGCATGCTGTATTCATATCTCAAATTGAACCAAAATTCTTTTCGGATGTGGAAAACGATGAATCTTGAATTATGGCAATGCAAGAGGAGTTAAATCAATTTGAGAGGAACAATGTGTGGAAATTGGTTCCTAAACTAGAACTTCAATCCATTATACGCACTAAATGGGTATCTAGATATAAAATAGATGAATCTAGTGTGGTTGTAAGGAATAAAACTAGATTAGTGGCTTAAAGATACAACCAAGAAGAAGGAATTGATTTTGCTGAAACTTTTGCACTTATAGCTAGATTGGAATCCATTAGGATGCTCTTAGTATTTGCATGTTATAAGGATTTTATTTTGTATCACATGGATGTTAAAAGTGCATTTTTAAATGGTTACATTATGGAGGAAGTTTATATGAAACAGCCCCTTGGTTTTGAAAATAAAAAGCTTCCAAATTATGTTTACAAATTGTCTAAAACATTATATGAATTAAAGCAAGCACCTAGAGCATGGTATGATAGACTTAGAAATTTCTTATTGCATAATGGTTTTTCAATGGGAAAAGCAGACATTACTCTCATTGTTAAGCGTAAGAACCAAGACATACTTATTGTTCAATGTTGATAATATTATCTTTGGTTCGACTAATGAGTCTTTGTGCAAGCAGTTTTCATTTTGTATGAGTAAGAAATTTGAAATAAGCATGATGGGAGAATTAAAGTACTTCCTTGGACTTCAAATTAAACAAAATGATGAGCGAATCTTCATCAATCAAGCCAAATATGTGAAGGATCTGCTCAAAAGATTTGGCATTGACAACTCAAAAATCAAAAGTACTCCAATGAGAACAACTATCAAGTTGACAAGGATGAAAAAGTAAAAGAAGTTGACATCAAAATGTATTGAGGTATGATTGGAGCTTTACTTTACTTGACTTCTAGTAGACCCGATATCATATTTAGTGTATGTTTATGTGCAAGATTTCAATCATGTCCCAAAGAATCCATTTAGTTGTTGTCAAAAAAAATTTTCGTTATTTGAGTGGAACCATAGATCTTTACTTTTGGTATCCTAGAGACACACACATAAATTTAAGATGTTATTCGGATGCGACTTTGTCAGTTACAAGGTTGATAGGAGGAGCACTAGTGGAACATGTCATTTTCTAGGTCACTCATTTGTCTCTTGTTAAGTAAAATTCAGTTGCACTTACAACCACCGAGCTGAATATATTGCCGCCGGTAGTTGTTGTGTACAAGCCCTTTGGATGGAACAAATCTTTAGAGACTATGGTATTGATCTTGACCAAATACCTATCATGTGTGATAATACTAGTGCTGTAAATATATCAAAGAATCACATTCAACATTCTAGGATCAAGCATATAGAGATTAGACATTCTTAAGATATTATGTTAAAAAAGGGGACATTGTGTTAGAATTTGTTTCAACAAAAAAACTTGTCAATATTTTTACCAAACCTTGTAGTAAGGATAAGTTTGTCAAAATTCAACATGCACTTAGGATGATGAAATTTTCACATTAAAATATCTTTGTATGATATCCAGACTATTAATCTATCTATTGTGTGATTATTGATGTATATGTGTGTTAATGTTGAATAATTGTTTTGACTTTGAAGCTTATATTTGCATTCACTTTTCATGCATTAAAAATGGCCTTCGAAATGTTTCAGGTTCATGAAATAACCTTGGAATGGAACAACTATTGGCCAAAGATCAAAATAGAAGTGCGACATTGTTGTTAACATAAATAGATAACCGTTTGTAAATAAATAGTTTATTGTTTAAAAGCAGAATCTTAAGAAATGAACTGCATGTTAACGGTTTACTGATTAAAAACAGAGAGGTTGTTTGAGTTAACGGTCAACTAATTCGTATACATGATGAACCAATTTTGTGCTAAGTGGTTTATGGAAATTAACGGTTAGCAGATTTCAAAAAATGGCTCACTGTTATCACTAGATAGTAGAATAATTTTGGGGTTTCTTTATCATTTTCCAGTCAACCCTTCATTGTTATCTCTTCAACCCGCGGCGGCCAAGCTTTCTCTCTCTAAAATCCTCACTTCTTGCATTCTTTTTGCAAAATTAAACTTTATAATTGTTCTCAACATCCTAAATGCCATATTTTCATCATTAAAGCGTGTTTTCTAGCCCAAAATCGAAAACCACCAAATTGAAATCCTCATTGACATTCGAATAGTCACCTTCAAATTTGGTTAGATTTTCATCAATTTTTGGCCAAATTGAACACCCACATCACTTTATATACCCTTCTTCTTCACTTTAATTGGTTCAAATCCTTCCATTTCATCACTTTTCAAAAATCCTCGTTATTGTATCCATATCCATGGCCGAAACCTCAAGGGCTAAAGCAAAATAGAAATCTATGAGAATGAGGAATCCAGCACCTCCTAGGGAGGTCTTAGAGTTTGAAAGAATTCATTTCCCCACCATACGTAACCCATGGCTAGACGCTTCCAAACCCGCTTTATGGGTCGTAAGGTAATCAATTCTTATTATGTGGATTTGGATGATATCGAGGAGTTAGTTTTATGTGGTAGAAGTGTAAACGAGATGTTCGAATCATGAGAAGATGCCTTAGGTACTGAGGAGGGGGTGTACCCTAACCTAGTTAGAGTATTCTACTTTAACATGGAACTTTCTACTACAAGGGTAGATAGGTTGGTAACCAATGTTGGAGCGGTGCATATTGAGTTCGATGTAGGGGATTTGAACTCTATTTTGGGTACTGAGGATGTAGGTTTATAGTTTTATACTTCTAAGAAAGAGCTCAACTTTCAAAATTTTGTCCCAAATTTTGTGGTTAGGAACATTTGTAAGCGCAACGACCTCACTAATGATATATGTTCCCTACCCTTTCATTTTCAGTTTTTACCTCTTTAAGTTACAATCCTCCATAATATCCTACAGCACATAGTTACTCCTAGGAAGGGTCATAGTGATGAGGTTATACGGATGGATGTAGGACCACTAGATTGCCTTCTTTGGAAGAGATCGGTTAACCTAGGTTATGTTATTCATCGCCATATGTTGACTACTCTAACAATCAACAATGGGTTACTCCTATATGGTAGTGTCATCACTAAGATTTTGAGACACTTTAGAATGCCTTTGGGTGAGCTAGTTTATGTGGAGACCAAGAAGTTAGGAGGGGAGGCCATCTAGGGGATAATATTCCATAGGCGAAACAAGGAGTGGGTTAAGGTGACTTTGTCTAAAAACGAGGATACTCTTATTGCCCCAAAGGACAATCAAGTGCTTAACGATGTTTATCCGAGTAGGACAGGAGGGACATGACATGGATACCGATGAGCCTCTAGTTCATGAGGAGTGTCTAGCTTTAGAAAGCCTTATGCAGTAGCTGCTGGGTGAGGTTTGATTTATTTCTGAGTAGCAGCAATAGCTCCAGTCTCAATTTGCTGCCTTCTAGCTTCAGTAGCAATAGTTTTTGCATGGTCGGTAGCGCATCTTCACTGTTGTTAGCATTTCTCTTCCATCTTTTTCATCACATCCTCCGCCGTAGTTCGTTATTATTTTTTGTATTTATATTTCGTAAAGCCATATATTTTGCGTTATTTATGTTCTAAACCTTTGTTATGGATGGTATGGTTAGTTTATGAGAATTGTTTTTTGATTTTAGTGATGTTGTGATCTTGCTACTTGAGTAATTAATTTATTTGTTTCTATGATTTTGATGATTTGGGTGTAATATTGCTAATGCATTTCTTGAGGTGATGCTTGTTGTTAGGGGGAGGTTCTATTGAAATTTCTAAAAACATGGACAAGAATTTTTGTAAATCCTTCTCTTTTTACTATCCTCTCTTTTTGCTGACAAAAGGGGAGAAGATTACAAGTATTTGAAATTAAGGGAAGTTGTGTTGATTGTTGTACACACATACACACAAAGATCTCACACAAAGAAAGAAGTTATATGTTTTTGAATTTGTTAAAATTGGCTTAACCTATGATACTAGCTCTTTTTAAACTTGTAAAATATTCAAGGGGAGCTTATATTTAGGGGGAGCTAGTATTTTTGAATCTTTCATACTATGAATATATGTAAGATTTGTCATCATAAAAAAAAGGGAGATTGTTGACATAAATGTTTTTATAATATTGATTTTGATGATAACAAGCCATATGTGTCTTGATTAAGAACGTTAGAGTCATTAAAAGTGTTTAAGTTGTTAGGCCGAATGTTGTTTTAGGCCAAACAAATTATATAAGACTAAATGAATTTTGGTTCTAGACAAAAACGATGAACTGTTTATTAGAAAACTGTAAACCAATCAATTTCAGAGAGCAAATTCTTTAGAATTGATGAATTGTTTAATGAAAACAGTTAAACAACAAATTCCAAAGAGGAATTAGTTTGCAAACGGTGAACTGTTTAGTACAAATGGCTATCCGATAATTTCTCGCAGGGTCTCTAGACACAAACGGCAAATTGACTTCCTTTAACGATGATCCGACTATTGAAAATCTGTATAACAATAACTTGGACAAAGTCAAAATGGTGATCTGACAGTAGCTAACGACCATTTATGCCCAAAAAATCAAAGAACAACTAGTTTTCTTCTTCAAATATGAAAAGACTCAATCAAATTCAAATTACAACGGATTCTACAATCATCGTTGAGCTTGTTATTTGTATTCAATCTTTCTTGTGCTTAAAACTTGTTAGTCTTTCATCAAATCACACTTTGGGTTTTCATTTGTAAATACATACATTGTGTAAAGGAAAATTTGTGTAATTTTCATTTTAACATCAAATTGAATATTCGAGAGTGTGGAAATATTTGGGTTAAGAAGTTTAAGGTAATCTCTGGTTGTAAAGGTTGATTGACATCTTAAAAGTCAATTACAAAGATTTTGAAGCCTTAGGGTGTAAGGCTTGGTTAGTGGAATCCTCAAGCCTGGTGAGCTTAGAGGAGTGAACGTAGACGGGGTTTGCCGAACTACATAAAAATCTCATGTTCGATTCTCTTTCCCTTCTCTCTTTAAATTTTGATTGTTGTTATTTATTTGTTATTTGCTTAATTTTATTGGATATTTGCATTGGCTATTGATTTAAATACTCCATAATTTTTAGAAACCCAATTCACCCCGCCTTGGGTTGCTTAGCTAGTATTTCATATGTTTTGTTCTACCAATAATATATTATTTTACCACTTTTATGTTAATTTATTTGTTTTACTTTTACTCACATGTCTTATGTTTTATTTACTTAATTTATACTTTATTTTACACTTAATGTTGATTTACAAGTTTTATATTACATTTATAAGTTTATTTGTTGTTTACCAATAATACATTATTTTACCACTTTTGTATTAATTTACTTGTTCTATATTATATTTACAGGTCTTAAGTTTTGTTTACTTAATTTATAATTTATTTTACACTTAATATTTATTTACAAATTTTATGTTATATTGATAAATTTTTGTTTTTATTTACCAATGATATATCAATTTAGCACTTCTATGTCAATTTATTTATTTTACCTTTCATTTACAAGTCTCATGTTCTATTTACATCATTTATATTTTATTTTACACCTAATGTTGATTTACAAATTTTATATTATATCTATAAGTTTTTGTATTATTTACTAATAATAAATCAATTCACCACATTTAATTTGATTTACTTATTTTACTTTCAATTTACAAGTCTCATATTCCATTTGCACAATTTGTGTTTTATTTTACACTTAATATTTATTTACAAGTTTTATTTTACATGTATAAGTTTTTATTTTGTTTACCAATAATACAAAAATTTACTACTTAAATTTAAATTTACTTATTTTACCTCCCATTTATAAGTCTTGTATTTCATTTACATAATTTACGTTTTGTTTTACATTTAATATTGATTTACAAGTTTTATATTAAATTTACACGTCTTATGTTTTATTTACATAATTTATTTTTTAATGACGATATTGATGCTGTAATTTTAATCACGACATTATAGAATGATCATCTATTATAATAAACTTTGGACAACGAGGAGATCAAAAGGATAATGTTAGCTATGCTTTGTCTAATTGTCTACCTTTTCTTTTTGGGTCACCCTAAAATGCAATTGCTTTCTCTCATACAATTGTTGCCGAAAACTTGAACAACTGGTAAAATACTGGTTGTTCTTTAAATAATTTTTAAATTTTATTTTCAATGCCAAAAAAATATAATAAAATAAAAAAGGAAATTTTCAAACAATAAACATAAAAAATAATTGAATGAGAAAAATATTCGAAAATTTTTTAACATAAAAAGGTTAAAAAACTATAAAATATTCGTATCTCAATTTTTTTGGTTAAATATCAATTTAATAGGTGGATGTTCCAAGTTTATTTCATATGTCCCTAATTCTGGTTAGCCTTTCTCATTTATTGATTAATTTATTTCAACCTTTTTATCCCCTACTTTTTTATTTACACTACACCAAATTTGACCTTTTAAGACTATATGTTTTAGAACACTTTGAAATTTGGTTATGAAATGGTATTTATTGTGATGAATTTATAAAATCGTATCCAATAATTTTGTCTTGGCTTATGTTATATTTTGTGACCAGTAATTTTATTTTGGGACATAGTATTCAGTCTATGATTCAACCCTTTTGTGACAAACATTATTTTAGTCGCAGAAAAACATATATTTTAGCACAAAAAATAGCCTCCAAATTTGACACAGTTTGGGACAATATTTCATCATTTATGACAAAATAAATGGTTACAAAATATAATTATAGGTAATGACACTATTTAGTAACTAAAAAATAAGGGTAAATTTAGCAAAACTATCTCTGACTCATATATAATATTAATCTCTAAAGTTAGTTTAATTTCCTATAATTTTAAGACCCCCAATTTTTAGTTGTAGATGAGTAATTAGAGTGACAAAATTAAAAGGAGTCGCTGAAAGTTTTGTGTTGAATAATATTATATTTTTGTGACCAAGTTATTAATTTCTTTCCTAAAACACACTATTTGGTATCGGATTCAATGTTTTTGTGACAAATTTTGTTGTAGTCAAAAAATAATTTTTTTGGCACAAAAATGCCCTTAAAAAATTGAACATTTTGGGACAATATTTCATCATCATGAAAAAATAAATGGTCACGAAATATAATTATGGGTGACGAAAATGTTTTGTAACTAAAAGACAAGTTTAAATTTAAGAAACCATCAATGATACGTGATATTAGTCTCTAAAGCTATTTTGATTTCTTATAATTTTAAGACCTCAATTTTTATCCTAGACGAGTCACTACGGTGATAAAACTAAAAATAGTAGTTGAAAGTTTTGTCTTGGATAATGTTATATTTTTGTGACCAAGTTATTTAGAAAACAATTGTTAATTTAGGGAAACTCTTAGTGACACATAACATTTGTTTCCAAAGTTATAACATTAGACCCTGTTTTTTGGTCACAGAAGAGCAATTACAATAACAAAATGAAAAAAGTAGTATTTGAAAGTTTTAACTAATTGTAACCAATATATATTATTACTACCATTTTATCTAGATAAAATTTAACTCTTGTGACTAGAATTTTCTTGATTGTTACTTTTCAACAATTTAAAAAATGAACGGAAAGAATTGAACAAATTACTAATATGTAATGATAGAACCACAAACACTTTGTTAGAATTTATATATGTAACTTTATCACACCTATGAATAAATTGACCGACTTTTCAAATAATTCTCTCATCCACAATCCTCTGTATAGACAAATTTGAGTAAACTATTTGTAGTCTATTTTTATTTTGACAAATTGGCCAGTTTTTTAATTTTATTTTACTTGAAAATATTTTAGCCATCTCAAAATTCAGGTAGCTTAAGAAAACTAACTTTTATTAGTACTAGTGTTGTCATATGTGAAGGGCACTTGTTTTATTTCTTTAATTTTATGCAACGTACTAACTTCAATTTATACAAAATTAGTTTTTAAGTTAATAAATGTATAGACAATTAATCATAAGACACTTACTAATGTTGTTTTGTTGGCAGGTTGCCCACTACATGTCTTCTTTGTTTTCATTTCTTTACAGCCTTTCAATTAACGTCTTTACGAAAGCCTTTTTACTTGTCCTTAATCTTGTGGTCAGAAGCTGGAGCTGCCATAGCTTAAGTCTAGAGCAGTGGGAGGGCCCTAGCGGAGAGAGCAGTAAGGACAACGAGCGCTTAGCCCGTCAAGCGAATAGTCGAACTGAGCATCAATCCTCTTCTCCAGGTCGATCTGAACCCATGGAAGCACCACCAGAGGAACCAAAATCCTTAGCTAAGGAATGGGATTTTTTACCTCTTATTACAAACCTTTTGCTCTTCATAAAAACAGCTCCATCTTCTTCTTATTCCCTTATCATATTATCAAATTCAAAGTTACCATTGCAGAATTCTAGTTGCTAGTCCTTGTTATCATATGATTTTTTATTTCATAATTCTACCTAATACTTTATCTATCGAGTGTTGTTCACAAGCTCTAATTAATAATAGATACTCTATGTTCTTCTTTAACAATAGATGACATATATATTTTATCAAGTGTTGTTCATATGCTTTATTTGTTACTGTGATGTTGTCTTAAAAGTAATATGAGTCTTTTGAGTCAAAAATAAAAAAGATGTAGCTTTTGAAATGAAGGTTTTTAATCTTTGGTAAATGTCATATAGGTTGTCCATTAGACAACTACGTTGAAAGCTTCCTTCAGTAGAAATACTTTGGCTAGTGCAGTGGCTGTTGCCTCGCCAAATGAGATCAGATATGAGAAACTTGATGAGAGGGATCAAATTCTTGAGTTACGACTGATTTTTCTTTTATCTACATCTTTATAGAAGAGTCTTTTGTAAGATTTATAATTTTACTATTTGTGGTTATTATGGAGAATGTGTTATATTCTAATGATTTTGGTGATAGTTTTATTTAATTTCTGGAAAAGGATATCCTCTTACTAACTTCTAAATTATAAATGGAAAAAATAAAATTAAAGTAGTCTCTTCTAGCAGTCTACTAATGTTTTGAATGACATGTAAAAATTAAATTATTACTTAACGGATTGTAATGTTTTTTTTTGTTAAATTTAATTCTAATTAAAAAAAAAGTTATTTTGGCTGCATGAGATAAATGTCCCGCCACATCAGTTTATTTATTTGTTTTGTAACACACACCTATTATAACAACCTTCTACAAATTGCCACATTTACTAGTTTAACACACCCATAGGTAATTCTTGCTTTTATCGCATCTTTAAAACCCTACTTCATAAGTTTTTTTCTTTTTTACAAATTACTTCCACACTCGCCACTTCCCCACTATCTGTGTTTCATGCTTATCAAAGAAATAAAGTGACAAGCTTTTTTCAGAGATTTTCTTAGGTCATTTTATTATTATTCATAATGCAATTGTGCTTCTTTCTTTTTTTCCCCCTCCCTTGAAAGAGCAGTCACACTTGTTGACATATTATATTGCAAATTTTATCTAGGGATTTTCATCCAGCAACTTTTGCTCATTTTTCTCATCCATCAAGTTTTCCTAGGGATTATCCATTCTCCACTCATCAAGATCAGATTATTTTTTTGTTCTATATTATTTTTATATTAGATTTTGTTTTCATTTATATTTAATATTTTAATAATTAATAGTTTCATGAGCAATGTGTTGTTGCCTTTTTAGTATTTATACTTTAATAATTAATCAGTTACATTTACAGTTGATTTTTTTTAATACTGCAAAATCTCATTAAAATATTAGTATTGTTAAGATACATTGCCCATCACATGTGGAATTTGAACACTCAGATCACATGAATGATGAATCATATATGCAGCCACACAAGTCACGTACCAACATGGAAAAGATTAGCACACCAACTCAATTCTACATCAACAAGGCAAGTAGCAAACCATTGGAAACAAATATGGTCATTTGTATTGCTCTTGCCAAAGGCTTTGAATGGAATCATCTCACACAATACCGTGACATGCAAACTCACCAAAGAAAGATAGCCAACTATTATTCAAGTCTAGATTCTCTTCATAACTTAGCCAACTGCTAGTCAAGGACTAAGTTTAGAATTAATCCCATAATTTCTGTAAAATGTTTCTTCCATAGATAATCCTATACTCGTGTATAAAAACCTAATCTTGTTCCTTAAAAAAAAAGTCAATAACGCTTTTAATCTGTTTTAATACTCTTGAAATTTAGTATGGTACCAGAGCTTATGGTTTCTTTATCCAACATCCAAATCCAGGCCAAACTCTTCCTGCAAACTATCCGCCAATGTGCCAATCTAATCTCTATCAAGCTCCCCAGCAACAACTATCTCTTATGGAGGTCCCAAGTCCTTCCCTTGATTAGTAACCTAGAACTCGACAATCACATCTCTGATGACGCACCACCCCAAACAATTTCCAATAATGGAAAGTCTATCACTAACCGTGACTTTTCAGTTTCGACACACAATGATGGGTTGCTTTTTACTTGGTTACGTGGAATGATGATGGAAGACGTCTTTACACTGATAGTTAAAGGACAAACAGTGAAAAAAGTTTGGCTCTCCATTGAAGAACACATGCTTTTCGCTACTAAGGAGCAAGAGCTAGTCTTGGCTTAAAGACAATCTCTTCTCCCTAAAGAAAGGCTCCCTGAAGGTTGATGACTTCTTGAAACAATTTCAGAGGACTGTGTGACAATCTAGCTGCCATTGGAAAGCCCTTGAATGATGATGACAAAGTCTTTCGAAAGATTGGCACATGCATTAGGACCCAAGTACACCAACTACAAAACGGCTATGCTAACCCAGCCACCTTATCCAAGTCTGAAACTAAACCGATCAGCCTTACAAAATCACGAGGAGACTCTGATCGCTTAGAAAAATGATGGCAATGAAGCGGATCCACAGCAAGCTTTCTTTGGCCAACGTGGATGGGAAAGGTTTTCAAGGACAAGGACAAGCATGCACTTTCAACAACAACCTTCGTGGAAGAGGAAATTATTCCTCTAATAATGAGCACAACAACATGAATCAATCCTTTAACATGAATCAATCACCCTCTAACAACTCTCTGCTGCAACTAAGGTTTAACAATAATGGCCCAAGTCCGCCACCTGCACCAAAACACTACAATACAGAACATACTAATCACTGAAAACACAGTTCCAAATCAGGTATAACCTGTCAAATTTGTGGCAAAACTAACCACAGTGCTGCGGTTTGTAGGCACAGGTATGACAACTTTACCCCTGAAGAAGAAGCACCGCAAGCCCTCGTGGCCATGAATCTATAAGACGAGAATGACCCATAACTTTATGCTGATTCAGGTCCTACTGCCACATGCTAAATAACACTAGTAAGTTAAAGAAATTCATATCCTACGGAGGTTCTGATAAGATTTTTTTAGAGAATGGCCACAGCTTACATATTTCTTATATCGGTGATACAACTCAAGGGAAATTAAACTTAAAAGATAATTTGGTTGTTCCCAAACTTAAAAACAACCTCCTGTCAGTAAGCAAACTTGTGGATGGTATAAATTGTTATACGGAATTTAACTCTTTTGGCTTTGTTGTAAAGAGCAAGAAAAACCGACTACTAGCTCAGGGAGCTAGGCACGGCGGGGACTTGTACGTGCTCAATGAAAGAGGAAATTTAGCCTTTTAAACAATAAGAAAAAACTCAAAAAACCAAGACTTGTGGCGTAAGAGACTTGGCCATCCAAATTCTAAAATATTGCAAGTCTTGCGCACTAATGGGTCTATCAGTATAACTGTTTGGACAAAGAACACTAGTATTTGTGTTTCATGCCAATTAGGCAAAAACTATAAACTCTCATTTAGTTTATCTAATAAAATTTCTGATTTTTCCCTTGATAAAATTCTCTGTGACTTATGGGGCCCCGCTCTATTTGCTTCTAATCAAGGTTTTCGTTACTCTATTTGCTTCTAATCAAGGTTTTTGTTACTATGCATTATTTGTGGATGATTGTACACGCTATTGTTGGTTATTTCCTTTAAAATCAAAATCTAATTTTTTTAGTGTTTCTTTAAATTCCAAAAATAGGTGGAAAATCAGATGGAACGAAAGATCAAAATATTTCAAAGTGATGGCGGAAGAGAATTTAGCTCTATCATTTTCCAACAACACCTTCAATAGTTTACAATCATCAAACAGACTTCATGTCCTTGTACTCCTCAACAAAATGGAGTTGCTGAAAGGAAACATAAACATATAATGGAGACTGCCCCTACTATGTTATCTAAATCTTTGTTACCATTAAAATATTAGGTGGAGGCTGTTTTAACAGCCGTATACCTCACTAAAAAATTGCCACAAACAATTATTATGATGCACACACCTCATGAGTTACTTTTCAAGGAAACTCTTAGTTACAATGAAATTAAAGTTTTTGGTTGCCGTTGTTTTCCTTCTCTAAGGGATTACAATAAAACCAAGTTTGACAGAAAAACTCTTCCTTGTACTTTTGTTGGTTACAACCCCAGTCACAAGGGTTATCACTGTCCTTTTCCACAAAACAATCGAATTTTTATCGCTCGTCATGTAACCTTTGATGAATTATGCTTTTCTTATCAAAATCTAAAAGATTCTTCTCTTGTGCAAGATGCTTGTAACGTTCCCACTACTCCAAAAGTGTCACAATGGCTCCCAATAGCTTTGACAAAGTCCTTCAACAACACTTATTTTAGGCACACTAAAGTTGCTAATCCAAACTACACTGCTGCATCTCCAAATATGAATGAACCATTGTCTTCCACTCCAAGCCTTCCAAACAAAGCTGTGATAATTGAAGGCCTTCATGAACCTCGCACCTTTTTACTCGAAAATCCTTCTACAAATTCACTTCAAAAGAGCCTCTCATCCAATAACATGCATGCTACTTCTACCGATAATACAAATAACATGCATGCATGCCTTAAACGATCTCTCAGGAAAGTTGTTTGTTGAACTAAACATCTCTTCTGTCAAAACAACAAAGTCTCTAAATGCCCATCTTATGCTAACACACAATAAGCTCAAACAAAATCCTGCTTTAGCCTTTCAAACCAAAAACATTAAAATCTGCTCATACATCCTCTATGGCTACAAGCGATGGCCAAAGAACTTGCTGCCCTCTGTCAAAATAAGACATGGACCTTAGTTCCTCGAACTCATGATGCTTATTCATTGGTTCGAAGTGGGTTTATAAAACTAAGTATAGAGAAGATGGTACAATAGATCAGTTAAAAGCCCGTTTATTTGCAAAGTGATACACACAAGTTCCTGGCATTGATTTCAATGAGACTTTCAGCCTTTTCATTAAGCCAACTACCATTCAACTTGTTTTAGCCCTAGCAATCAGTTCCAAATAGCTCATCAAATAGTTGGATGTTTGAAATGCCTTGCTTCATGGTCAACTAAAAGAAACTGCCTACATGGAGCAGCCACCTGGCTTTACGGATCAAAATCTTCCCGACCATGTTTGCTTACTCCACAAGCCCTTATATGGACTCAAACAAGCCCTAGATGCATGGTTTGAGTGTTTATCATTAGCACTTTTAGAGCTTCGTTTTACAAGTTGCAAAGCTAATCATTCATTCTCTATTTTTCATGGTAACAATATTCTTATTTTACTTTTGGTGTATGTGGATGATGTAATTATTACAGGAAATAATCCCGAATTCAATCCATCATTAGCCATCTTAGCACTCGGTTTGCATTAAAAGACTTAGACTTTTTTTTTTTTTTTGAAAACCACCCAGAGGTGGGGTTAGGCAAGACCCCTTACCTGAAGATTATTAAAAAAAAAAAACAAAATTACATATGGAGGGGGATCTAGACCAAAACCTCCAAGTAAAGGAACAAAAACAAAAAAACAAATGGAAAAACAAATCAAAACAGAGCAATATAAAGCAAATGATATGTAATTAATGTAAACGCCCAGAAAACCGCTTACGATATTTACGACCAGTGACTAACTTGAAACATTTCCTAGAATCAGAGGAACCAGAGGAATGCGGGCCAACAACACTGAAATCACGATTAAGATCACGCCCCCCTGTACCCTCAGGCTCAGACGCAAAATACTCATCAGCTATATGATTGCCCTCGGAGCTAAACTCATCATCTGATTGAAAAGAGAGATTTGGAGGGTGGCAATTAAAACCCACAACTATAGAGCGAATATTATCCACTGTAGAGTTGAAAACGGCAGTGCTTGGGGAGACTCGCAACAGACCATTCCCCTCCTCATCATCAAATCCAGAAAAATTGGTACTATAAGATTGAAATCCATATGTAAAGGATCATCCATCGGCATCGGACGACTAACTAGGCTACTCGAGCCAGCACCGATAGCGTCAGGAGGCACTAAGTGGCTATCCGGAGCACTCGAACCAGCAGGGTGAATCTGCTCACCCATAAAAACTCTCAAGTCTGAATCAACATGAACAGCAGTAGGAGGCACCGAAACTGGGGGAGCCAAGCCAAATCCTAAACTCGGACCCTGATCCATAAGGGGTTGTAAAGGAGACACCGGAGGCCGGTGATCAGCAACAACAACATATTGAGGAGCACGAGCCTCCCGAGATTGACCAGCAGGTTTTGGAACTGGTAAGTTGCCCTTATCCCAGGGCGGAGTACCCTTAGCCTCACCAACAGGCTGAACGGGCTTACGAAGCTCAGGATTAGCGACGTAACAGGAATCGACGGAGTGACCAAGATGCCTACAGGATGAATAGTATGCAGGGACCCGCTCAAAAACGACATCCTGCCAAAACCCAGAATCCCCCTCCCCAATCCAGATACGAGGCAACAACGGTTTTGAAACGTCGTACTCAACAAGCACTCGAGCTACCGACGGCCTATTAACTGAGGCCGTGACATGATCAACATGCAGCGGTGTACCAATAGCAGCAACAATAAAAAATAAAGATGATTTACAGTGGATAAAATGAACAGACAAGTACGGCAATGATACCCAGACAGGTACAATAGGGGACTCCACCGAACATCGAAAATCAGTGCTCCACTTGAAAATGCGTATACTCCGACCATTAACATACCACATTTGCCTCGCCCAAATACGCGAATAATCCTCCGCCATACACAATTTAATCAACACGTGTCGATTATCAAGCAGCGACACTTGACAATTACTTTTCAACCCCAATGAAACAAAAAATTTTTGAATAACGTCTATAGGGGGACGACCAAATGAGAACTTAGCAACCAACGCCAGTTTGAAAGGTTCAGCCATAGCTTGTATCTCCTCTGCCAAAAAATGAACAACAAGTTCACCACGATGGAGTATAGTCGGCTTGACCGGAACAACAGGCGACTCGGAGTCCGTGACAACATCAAGAAAGGATTTTTGAGGTCTAGAGGAAGCAGAGGGGTTAAGGATGGAGGCCGAGTTCAAAACCGAAGCATATGAGGGCTTGGGATTTAAGTTTGGGTTGCGGGAGGGGTGAATAATAGGGGCTGCCGGTGATGGGAGAGGGATACCAACTGTGGCATCGTTGTTCACATTCGAGGTAGGGCAATGAGGGTCACGGATGGAAGTGGTTATGGGCTGGGTTGTGGTACTAGCCGTAGATTTATATTTGGAAACCGAAGTGGTGGTAGGTTGAGTGATGCATCCAGTAGCGGGTGGTGGGCGATGGGAAGCTTGCTGCATGTCCGAGGTTGCATGAGGAGTAGGTGACAGCTTGGTTGATGCCAACGGGTCTTGGGAGAGCGGCTCATGATGGCTGGCCGTACATGGGTTGGAGGGATGAACGGCGGCTGGCAAAATGAAACCACCACACACGGTGGCCAGCAACGTTTGCATGGCTCCAACCGAGGAGACCAAAGGTGGCTGAGGCGAGGGAATGGAGGCATCATCAGCCGTCGTGGGTGCAGCGACGACAGGCAGGAAACCGCTTCCAGGTTGACGCGATCGTGGGCTGCAAGCGTGCTCAACCCGTGGCTGGGAGTTGGATCTGTCAGCCAAGGTCACGTCGCCGGCGCGAGGAGGGTGATTCGACATGGGTGGGGCTGCACCAGCAGCGGCCAAGGGACTGGTAGCAGCAAAGGGCAGGTATTGAGAGGCGAGCTGCAAAAAGGCATTATTGCATGTGAGTGAGGGTGGTTGGTTGAGGGGCTGCCGAGCCAAGAAGACATCGCCGGCGATGGGGGGGCGCTCCGATGGCTGCTGACGACCACCACCAGCGGCCGGTGAGGCCATGCCGACTGCCAAAGGTTAACAAAAGGGTGGCGGCTAGTTGAGGAAATTTTGGCCGAGAGAGAGGTTTAGGGTTTTCTATTTTTCCGCACCTTTATTAAAAGACTTTTATTGAGCTATTTTTTAGGAATTGAGATTCGACGCTTTGCAGGGGGCATTTTTTTGTCATAAGCCAAATATACTCGTGACTTATTAACTAAGGCTGCTTTACTTGATTGCGCCCTTAATCGGACCCCAATTGCTGTCAAACCCAACCATATGATGAAGATCAAGAACCCATACATGCAACTCACTACCTTACTCTTGTCGGCAGTCTACAATACCTCACATTCACCAGACCAGACATCACTCATGCTGTCAACAAAGTTTGTCAACACTTCTAGATCCCTACTAACAAGACCTCAAGGCTGTTACAAGAATCCTGCGCTATCTCAAAAGCACTCTCGACTTTGGACTTCAATTCCTTGAACAAAGCTCCAATTAACTATATGCCTTTTCAGACTTCGATTGGGCTGGTTGCCTTGAAACAAGACGTGGCACAACAGGCTTTTGTGTTTACCTTAGGGCAAACTTAATCTCATGGTGTACCAAGAAACAAAGCACTGTTGCACACTCCACTACTGAAGAAAAATATCGGGCTTTGTCTTCCACTACAGCTGAACTAACTTGGATTTTTTCTTTATTATAGGACATTGGGATCTCAACATCACACATTCCTCACCTCCTTTGAGATAACAAGAGCGCCATCTATATGACACGCAACCCAGTGTTTCATGCTCGCATCAAGCACATTGAAATTGATGTCCATTTCGTTTGTGAAAAAGTCTCTCAAGGACTCATTAAAGCCACGCTTGTTCCCTCCTTGCAGCAAATTGCAAATATCCTTACCAAACCATTAGCAAAGACCTTTTCTTTATCTTTCTGCACAAGCTCGACGTTCAGTCTATGACCCGACCGATCTTGAGGGGGGCTATCAAGATACATTGCCCACCACATGTGGAATTCGAATTGTCACAGCACATGAACCATATGCAGCCACACAAGTCATGTACCAACATGGAAAAGATCAGCACACCAACTCAATTCTACATCAACAAGGCAAGTAGCAAACCAATGGAAATAAATATGGCAATTTGTATTGCTCTTGCCAAAGGCTTGCAACGGAATCATCTCACGCAATCCCTTGACATGCAAACCCACCAAAGAAAGATAGCCAACTATTATTCAAGTCCAGTTTCTCTTTATAACTTAGCCAATGACTAGTCAACAACGAAGTTTAGAATTAATCCCATAATTTCTGTAAAATGTTTCTTCCATCTATAATTCCTGTACTCGTGTTATATACCTGATTTTGTTCCTTAAGAAAACAAGTCAATAAAGCTTTTAATCCTTCTTAATACTCTTGAAATTTAGCAAGTATAACCTAAACTTTGTATAACAAACTGTAGAAAGAAATAAAGTAGAAAGAATCAACTCCCTAAAATACAGGCTCATCACTGTTATCATTTAAACATTTGAAATATATATTTAATAAATAAAATTATTTAATATTTTAATAATTAATAGTTTCAGGAGCCATGTATTTTTGACTTTTTAATATTTATATTTTAATAATTAATAGGTTCGACAATTGTTAACTGTTGACTTTTTCAATACTGCAAAATGATCGCCAAATATATTATTATAACCTAGACTTTGTATAACAAATTTTGGGAAAACATTTAAATACAAAGAATCAACTCTTTGAAATACTGGTTCATTGCCATCAAAACAATATCGTAGAAATGTTTGAAATATATAATTAACAAATAAATTTATTTAATATTTAAATAATTAGTAGTTTCAGGAGCCATGTACTGTTGACTTCTGTAATGAATATACTTTAATAATTAATAGGTTCAAGATATGTGTACTACTGATTTTTTTTAATACTACAAAATAATCACTGAATATATTATTATAACCTAAACTTTGTATAACAAAGTGTAGCAAAACAATAAAAGAATCAACTCCCTGAAATAATAGTTCATAACCATTATCATATAATCATAGAATTATCCTCGTTAAAATCACACTCAATTTAATGGTTAACATACATATTAGATTCAATTTTTATAAAATCACTAAATGGAATAAGAAGAAGAATAAGGATCAAAGTTCATAATTAATAGACTAATAACTGTCTACTTTAAAAAGCCCTTAATGATGGATAAAAATTGGATGTGGTTGTCAAATAGATTGTCCCAAGAGTTTCGTGATGGTGTTAAGTCTTTCATTGAAATTGTAAAAAAAAAATTTAGGCCAACATGGTAAGACATAGTGTTCTTGTCGAGATAATCTAAATACCTGATCATTTAATGTAAAAACTATTAGAAGCCATTTGATCCTAAAAGGATTCTCTAAAACTTATAAAAAATTGACTTTTTTTTTTTCTTTTTTAAAAGGTAAGGGGGTGGGCCAAGTCCAAATAATTTTTATTTTCTCTTGACCCCCCAAGGCTCGAACCTAAGTAGGCAGTTACTACAAGCTTCATGCTATTACCAATCCAACCACGCTCTTGGGGCTATAAAAAATGAACTTTATGTTGAGAACAATATGAAATTGTATAGCAGCATTGCTAGTTTGAATGAGGATTTAAATCAAATAGGTAACGATGATGGCAATGGATGTCTTGAGATGTTGTCCGACATATGTGGGGAAACATATATGAATATTGACACATGTCTAGTGGAATTAAATAATGTAGAAGCTAAAAATATCTTTCATGAATTTAAAAAATTATTTGATGCTGCTAAGCAGGAAGCATATGTGGTGTTCTAAGTATTCAACTTTAACTTGTATTGTTAAGTTAATGCACATTAAAGTACTTAATCACTGGAATGATAAATCATTTGATATGTTGCTCCAATTCTTAAAGGATTTCCTTCCCGAAGGTTCAAACATTCTAACATCATACTATGAGGCTAAGAAAATGTTGTGTAACTTAGGACTAGGGTATGAATCGATTTATACATGTGAAAATGATTGTATTCTATTTTGGAAAGATAATGTTGATGCTGATAAATATCCTATTTGTAATGAGCCTAGATATAAATTTGATAATGCAAAAGGAAAAAAGATCGTGAAAAAGGTCTTACAGTATTTTCCATTAAAACCTAGACTACAAAGGTTGTTTATGTAAAGACATATAGTTTCTGATATGAGGTGGCATAAGGATAAACGTGTTGAAACAGAGGGTATTTTAAGGCATCCTAACTAATTCTCAAGGTTGGAAGGACTTTGATAACCAATATCCTTATTTTGCTCAAGATCCACGCAATGTTAGATTGGGTCTTGCTACAGATTGTTTCAATCCATTTGGTGATATGAGCAAAATGTCCATAGCACATGGCCAGTGGTGCTTGTTCCTTATAATCTACTACCTTGAAAAATGCATGAAAACCCATTTACGATGATGTCACTTCTTTTTCCTGGTCTGAAAGCACCTAGGAGAGATATTGATGTGTATTTACAACCTTTGATAGAAAAATTGAAAGAACTATGGATCAAGGTATTGACACTCATGATGTATCTAAAAAGGAAACTTTTCATCTACATTCATGTGCCGTGTGGACAATGAATGAATTTCCACCTGATGGTAACTTATTACATTAGAGTACCAAAGGCTACAAGGCATGTTCAATATGTAACAATGATACATCATCACAACCTATTATATGGTTCATCGTCAGTTCTTACCATTGCGCCACCATTGGCAATACAGTTTAGAATCTGGTGAGAAACTAGAAAACGATCTAGCACCTAAGGTGTTGTTAGGAGATGAGATTCTAAAACAACTTGCATGTGTCGAATATGTACAATTTGGCAAAAGTCCAAAGTGTTCTAGTCGGAAAAGAAATGTTCCTCTAAGGACTTGAATTGGACAAAAAAAGGCATCTTCTTTTAGTTAGAATATTGGTCCAAACTAAAAATTATGTCATAGCTTAATGTAATGCACATAGAGAAGACTACATGTAATAGCATCATTGAGACATTGTTCAATATGAAAAGGAAAATAAAAGACACTATCAAGGCTAGAAAAGATTCAGAAAAAATGAATATTAGAACTGAGTTTCATTTAATACGTGATGGGGCCAAGGGTTTTAAAACCTCATGCACGTTATACACTTGCTTCAGTTAAAAGAAAAGATTTTTGTCAATTTTTTAAATCTATTAAATGTCCTAATGGATATGCTTCTAATATTTCAAGGAATATGAATGTTAATGAGGGTAAGATTTATGGATTAAAGAGTCATGATTGTCATTTGTTATTACAGCAGTTGCTTCCAATAGGTATACCCCTATACTTGCGTGAAAATGTTTGTACAGTGCTTGCAGAGTTGTCAAACTTCTTTAAATAAATATGTGCAAAAAATTTATGTGTTAGTGATTTGAATAAATTAGCCAAAAAATTGTCCTATTTCATTGTAAATTAGAAGTGATATTTTCACCTTCTTTCCTTGACATTATGGTTCACTTGGCAATATATTTGCCATTAGAAGCAAAACTTGCTAGCCTTGTTGCATTTAAGCGGATGTTTCCATTTGAAAGATATTTAGGGAAATTAAAAAAAATATGAGAAATAAAGTCAGGCTTGAAGGTTCTATTATTGAGACATTTATTATGGAAGAACACTTACATTTTGCTTAATGTATCTTAGTGGAATTGAAACAAGGTTTAACCAACATGAGTGAAATGATGACAGACAAAATGAAGAAAAGTTTTCTTTATCAGTATTCCATCTGGTAAAGGGAAGAAATACAACTACCTCGAGAACTTATAGAAAAAGCTCACTGGTATGTCTTGAACAATTACAAGGAATTACAACCTTATTTAGAGTATGTATATTATAATCTTTTGAACATATATATATATGATGTTTATATGATTTTTTAATTTCTAATTTAATAAAATTTTTGATATAGTGAGCATGCTACAAAGTTAGAGGTACAATGTCTTTCTAATATATCTAAAAGACAAGAAGAGCAATTCCCTATGTGGTCTAAAAATCTGATTTGTAATGAACGTCATTTGGCAATTTAATATTTATACTTTAATCAATTTCAGGATTAGATTGTCTTTTAACTACTTCTTTGTAGATGATGATTATGGGTTAAATTGTTTTTTAACTACTTCTTTTGTAGATGATGATTATGCGTTGCGAAAGGACAATAAAAGCCACTAACTAATTTTATTCATTGGCTGGTGGTCCATATCTTGTCGTGTACTCGTACTTTGGATGTAATGTTAACGGAGTTTGATATCATGTTCACACTCGTGATGAGAATCTACAAACTCAAATAGTGGGGTTATGGTATCAAGTCAACATGGCAGTGTCGATGTTGACTTTTATGGTGTTTTGTTAAGTGTTATAGAGCTAAATTATATTTTCAGAAATCAGGTTATCTTATTTTAATGCAATTGGTTTGATACCGATCTTAAACAAAAGACAATACAAAAGGATTGTCATCTCACAAGCACTATGCAAGCAAAATATAGTACAAGAATGATCCTTTTGTGTTAGCAGTTCAAGCCCAGCAAGTATTCTATGTTGATAACTATAAGTTAGGATTAAGTTGGAAAGTGGCAAAAAAAAACCAACACCGACATATGTGGGATGTTCCAAAAATAGATGAGACAGAAGAAAATATTAAAGGTGTAGATAATATCTACCAAGAGAATGAATCATCTCATATTCAATTGGCCGTTGATGAAAAGAATTTAGATGGTAGACTATTCCATTGGCATGATACAAGTTGTCACATGGCTTTTTTCAAAGATGCAGCAAGCCTATGATGGCGTCGAGCTTTACTCGACCAGCCACTCAACAACCCAAAGGAGGTTGTGTACGGAATGCACACCCAAGGATTTTGCCGCTTTCAACAAATGGAAACCAACACACAAGCTTGTTTTATGGAGACACCGGCCTCCAACTTTTCTATTTCACTCAACAAGAAAAGTTACAACCTACAATGAGCTCTATGTGCTTTAGAGGATGTCACTCTCTCCCAAAATTGTCCACCCTCAACACATGCCCTCTTAGGCTATTTATACATTGCAAATGACAACCCCATTTGCTAGGGTGAGGTGGCGTGCTACCCTTGCGCCACCTTAATCCATTACCCACAAAATAGGTGCCCACTAAAGCATACATAAGGGAGCACATCTCCGCACCCCCTAGGAACAAGGTAACCGCTATTCATGGCCTACAAGTGAGGATGTTGTGGGGCGTAACTGCTGCTGCCCACTTCTCTCCATGTTCCCACTTTTCTCGCCCATGTTCCAAGGCCATGTCTCCCACTCATGCTTGTTTCTTGGCCCATTCCGCAGCCCTTGCTTGGCTTTGTGCCAACCCGCTCATGGCCCAAGACTTGGGCCGCATACATGTCGCGCACTGCAGCGCCCCACGCTCGCGCATCCCTTGGCCACGCTCACGCGCTGCTTGTGCCCAACGTCCTCGCATCCTGCGCGCCCATGCCCCTCGCATCCGCGCGCCTTGCACTTGCGCGTCCAGCGCCCCGCGCCCGCGCACTCTGTGCCGCATACTTGCGAGATGTTGCGCGCGTCACCCACGCACGCTCATGCGTCCGCTGCTATCGCGTGTCTCCGCATCCACTCCGCAGCGTCCGCTTGCTGTCGCGCCCCAGCCCGCGCGCCAGACTTGCCTTGCTTTCATGCTGCCCACCGCACGCCCACATTGTCACCAAGACTCGGCACAAGGCCCCAAGCCAAGCCGCGACATTCGGCCCATCCGGCCTAAGGATGTGACAAACCTCCCCCACCAGAAGAACCCGACGTCCTCGTCGGTTGGGAGTCTAAGTATGTCCGAACCTCCTTTTCGAATTGCCATAATGAAGTCTCTTTCTCCCAGCTAGCATCCGCTTCGCTGCCGCCCTTCCATTGAACCAAATATTCCGTTCTCCGATTCTTCTTACTCTGCCCCATGGTCTTATGATCAAGGATCTTCTCCACTTCCTTGTCATATTGTTTCCGAATTATCGGTGGAGCTCGCTTGGCCTTTTGGCGCCTCTTGTCGACCAAGTCTTCACTAAAAGGCTTAAGGAAACTCACATGAAATGTAGGATGGATCTTCAACCTTGCTGGCAGCCGCAATCGATACGCCACCTGACCCACCCGCTTGACCACCTCGAATGGCCCATCATATTTCGGCACTAACCCTCGATGTACTGTTTTGCTACTAATTTTCTTCCAAATTTGTGGAGTCAATTTTAACAATACCTTGTCGCCCACATTGAACTCCAATGGTCTCCTCCCCGCATCCGCATACTTCTTCATTCGCCGCGATGCCTTCGCCAAACTGTCGAGGGCCTCCTCGATCATTTCCTGCTTGTCTCGCGCGAACCGATACGCAGCCGGACATTTCCCGCCCGTGTGTTGCTTTGCCACCTCGTGGGGAGTCATTGGTTGTTGCCCCATCACCAGCTCCGCTGGGCTCATCCCCGTTGCCGACGAACGATGGATGTTGTAGCAAAACTGAGCTATATCTAGCAAGTCTACCCAATTCTTTTGACTTGCTGTCACATAGTACCGCAAATACTCCTACAACAGTGCATTCACCCTCTCCGTTTGTCCATCCGTCTGAGGATGATTGGTAGTAGAAAACTTCAAATCCGTCCCCATTAGATTGAAGAGCACTGTCCAAAACCTACCAGTGAATCGAGCATCCCGATCACTAATGATGTCTTCCGGAACCCCGAAGTATTTCACCACATGCCTAAAGAACAACTCCGCTGCTTTGTCCGCTGGGCAAGCATGAGGTGCGGGCATGAATACCGCGTATTTTAAAAATCGATCAACCACCACAAGGATCAACTTCTGCCCTTCCGCTTTCGCCATTCCCGAAATGAAATCCATCGAAACGGACTGCCAAGGTCTCTCCGGATTTGGTAACGGCTGTAGAAGCCCCGCCGGCCTCCTCTTCTCTGTCTTATCTAGTTGGCAAACTAGACAAGTTTTGACGTATAACCGCACGTCATCTTCCATGTTCGGCCAGAAATATGAACGCTCTAGCAGCGACACCATCCTATCTACCCCCGGATGTCCAGCCCATTGAAAATCGTGTGTCTCCCGCAACAAGATTCTCCGCAAGTTCCCTCCCCCGGGAACATACATTCTTCCACCACGTGCATAAATTAGGTCCTCCTCGACCCAATACCTCCGCACCAAGCCTTGCTTGATCTTCTCGCGGAGTTGACAGTAGCTAGGGTCCTCGATCGCTTGTTGCTTAAGTTTGTCAACGAAGTCTGTTGTTGCAGTAGTCAAGGCGGCCACATACGCCTCAACTTCTTTGCGGCTGAGAGCATCCGCAACTTGATTTTGCCTTCCAGGCCTATGTACCCACATGAAATCATATTCCGCTAGGAATTGCTGCCACCTTGCTTGCTTTGGTGAGAGCTTTTTCTGCGTTTTGAAATAAGTGTTAGCCACATTATCCGTAACCACAGAAAATACCGTACCTAACAGGTAGTGCCTCCATATGCCCAAGCAATGCACCACTGCCGTCATCTCCCTTTCATGTGTCGAGTACCGTTGTTCTGCACCTTTTAGCTTTCTACTTTCAAAAGCAATGGGATGGCCCTCCTGAACAAGCACGCCACCAATGGCCCTATCCGATGCGTCCGTATGCACTTCAAATGGCAAGCTAAAGTCCGGTAGCTTAAGCACGGGCTCCGACGCTATGGCTTGCTTGAGTTTCTCGAACGCTTGCTGACATGCTCCCGTCCATTCCCACTTGCAATCTTTCTTCAACAAATCCGTCAATGCACTCGCTTTCTTCGAGTACCCCTCGATGAACTTGCGGTAGTAGTTAGCTAACCCAAGGAACGATCGAAGTTCAGCCACTTTCGTAGGTGCAGGCCAATCAAGAATTGCCTTGATCTTTCTCTCATCCATGTGAATCTCGCCTTGGCTCACCCAGTGTCCTAAGAACATCACTTCCTGGCGACAAAACTCGCATTTCTCTTTCTTGACAAATAGTTTGTGTTCCCGTAGCCGTGAGAACACCAGCCTTAAGTGATCAAGATGATCCTCCAAAAACTCGCTATAGACGACTATATCGTTGAGATACACCACCACAAAGCGGTCCAAGTACTCGTAGAGAACATCGTTCATCAAGTTGCAAAACGTTGCTGGTGCGTTGGTGAGTCCGAAGGGCATCACCAAGAACTCGTATGCCCCATACCGAGTTACGCAAGCTATTTTTGCTTCGTCACCTTCTGCAACACGTACTTGCCAATACCCCGACCTCAAGTCTAGCTTCGTGAAGTAAGACGCTTTGCCCAAACGATCGAACAAATCCACAATGTTGGGGACCGGATACTTGTTCTTGATCGTTACTTTGTTCAAGGCACGGTAGTCCACGCACATCCGCATCGAGCCGTCTTTCTTCTTCTGAAACAATACCGGTGCGCCATAGGGTGCCTTAGATGGTTGAATGAATCCCGCATCCAGCAACTCATCTAATTGCTTCCGAAGTTCCACCAACTCCGAAGGTGCCATCCGGTAGGGAGCCTGTGTAGGGGGTCTTGCACCAGGTTCTAGATCAATCCGATGATCTATTGCACGTCTCGGTGGTAGGGTTCGAGGGAGCTCCGGCGGCATTACATCCGCAAACTCATTTAGCACCTCCGCGCACTCGTCAGGTACCTCCACAACCTGATCGGGTTTTAGTTCCACCAACGCGGCCAAGAATGAGCTCTCCTTCTTCTTCAACCCTTTCGCAAATTGTTTTGCAGATTGGAGTGGTGGTTCCGATCTGCCATGAATCCGAAACTGACATGGTACAACACATGGCGTCTCCAAGCCCATGATAATGATGCACTTCCGATAGGGCATCGCCTGTACCATAACGGCAACAAAAAACTCCATTCCAAGGATTAAGTCAAAATCGTCAAGAGGCATAACAGTAAGTTTTACCTGTTTTTCCCATGTTCCAACCCTCAAGGAACAAATGGTGACCCCTTGAACACCCACACTTGCAGCATTGACAGCCTTCACCTTGCTGCCCACCGCGGTCACCCCCAATCCCAAGCGCGACACCTCGTGCGACGCTATGAAGTTGGCCGTGGCTCCCGTATCAAACATGGCTTGCACTTCGCGCCCATTCACCCATACCGTTGCTCCCATAAGCCCATGGTTGGTGCCGTTAGCCACGATTTCTTCCGTAATGACGTTCACCCGCGAAGCGCTTGCCTCGGTCACTGAAGGTTCTCCCTCTGTCTCCTTGACCATTGCATTGATCTTGCTGCGTTTTGGGCAATCCTTTGCCCTGTGTGGCCCGTCACAAATGAAGCATCCCGCGCTTTTCTTTTCTTGCGAATCTCCCGGTTTGGATTTCTTTGTGCCACCCTCTTTTCTCCCGCCACCACGCTTAGAGGGGCTGTTTCTTCCCGAATCTTTTCCCTTTTTAGGTTGCGAGGAAGAAGGACCCGCAATCCTAAAATCTACCAAACCATCCGCAACGGCAATCGCCGAAGGTAAGTCTCGCACCACTTGCCTCCGCAACTAGGTCTGCGCCCAAGGTTGCAAACCTGAGATAAAGTTGAAAAGCTTGTCTTCATCGGACATGTTCTTGATGTCGAGCATCAACAAACTAAACTCCTTGACATAATCTCGGACAGAGCCGGTTTGTTTAAGCTTCTTCAAACTCTCCCGTGCAATCCAGCTCACGTTGCCTGGCAAGAATTGACCCTTCAATTCTCGCTTGAGTGACTCCCACTTGTCGATAGGCTGCCTCTGTGCTTCGGCATCCTCCTGGAGCCTGTTTCGCCACCAGAGTTTCGCATCACCCGTTAGATACATACTAGCAATGGAAACTTGCTCACCTTCGGGCACCCGAGCAGCTTTAAAGTATTGCTCCACGTCCCATAGGAAGTTTTCCAACTCCTTGGCATTGCGCATGCCGCCAAAAGGCTTTGGCTCAGGCACGTTGATCTTCGCAGGCCTTGCCTCCGAACGCAATGGTGCGTTGCCAACTGCACGCTTCAGCAACCCCACCTCATTCTCAAGCGTCGCAATGCTACCCCTGAGTTCGCCCGCCAAGGTAGCAACATCATCCAAAATCGAGCCAAGCTTTCCCGCAACATCCCTTGCTAATCCCTCATGAGCAAGGTTCAGATTTGCCAATTCCGCTGAATTAACTTCCATCATGACCGCCAAATTATCCGAATCGGGCGGTAAGTTCCCGACAACAGCTTCCAATCTAGCCAACCTATCCCTCGTCGTTTCACACGCCATTTGTTGAAAATCCCTCGCCCTAACCGGGCTCTGATACCAGTTGTCACACGGCTTTTCTCGAAGATGCGGCAAGCCTGTGATGGCGTCGAGCTTTACTCGACCAGCCACTCAACAACCCAAAGGAGGTTGTGTACGGAATGCACACCCAAGGATTTTGCCGCTTTCAACAAATGGAAACCAACACACAAGCTTGTTTGATGGAGACACCGGCCTCCAACTTTTCTATTTCACTCAACAAGAAAAGTTACAACCTACAATGAGCTCTATGTGCTTTAGAGGATGTCACTCTCTCCCAAAATTGTCCACCCTCAACACATGCCCTCTTAGGCTATTTATGCATTGCAAATGACAACCCCATTTGCTAGGGTGAGGTGGCGCGCTACCCTTGCGCCACCTCAATCCATTACCCACAAAATAGGTGCCCATTAAAGCATACATAAGGGAGCACATCTCCACACCCCCTAGGAACAAGGTAACCGCCACTCATGGCCTACAAGTGAGGATGTTGTGGGGCGTAACTGCTGCTGCCCACTTCTCTCCATGTTCCCACTTTTCTCGCCCATGTTCCAAGGCCATGTCTCCCACTCATGCTTGTTTCTTGACCCATTCCGCAGCCCTTGCTTGGCTTTGTGCCAACCCGCTCATGGCCCAAGACTTGGGCCGCATACATGTCGCGCACTGCAGCGCCCCACGCTCGCGCATCCCTTGGCCACGCTCGCGCACTGCTTGTGCCCAACGTCCTAGCATCCTGCGCGCCCATGCCCCTCGCATCCGCGCGCCTTGCACTTGTGCGTCCAACGCCCCGAGCCCGCGCACTCTGTGCCGCATACTTGTGAGATGTTGCGCGCGTCACCCACGCACGCTCATGCATCCACTGCTGTCGCGTGTCTCCGCATCCACTCCGCAGCGTCCGCTTGTTGTCGCGCCCCAGCCCGCGCGCCAGACTTGCCTTGCTTTCGTGCTGGCCACCGCACGCCCACATTGTCGCCAAGACTCGGCACAAGGCCCCAAGCCAAGCCGCGACATTCGGCCCATCCGGCCTAAGGATGTGACACAAGTCTTAAAGAAGTTGACAATGATGGGGAACATAACGATGGACTAATGCTTAAAGATGAGGTTTCTGATGTTGGGGAAGAGGATGAAACAATTGAAAATTATTGTAGTGATAATGAAAATATTTCATCAAAAGATAATAACAGTGATGTCGATTAATCATGCACACCATACAATTTGGTAATTTTTTTCATTATTACATATGATTTATTTTAAGTTGTTTGTTTCTGTTATTAAAATTTTTAAAATAATTATTATGGCTGATTTAATGATGTTGTGTAAAATTTTAGGATACAGGATCATGACTCCTAGAGGTTCTTGCAGATCACATTCAGTAGCAGCGGCACAAGCACGTGATGGATTAGCTGCACCAATTAATTCATTGTCTGTCTCGAGCTCTAATGCCATTCTTGGTATTTTATCTAGTCATATTTTCATTTTTTTTTATTTGTCTCATGTCATTTAAAATTATTGAAATTATTATTATTATTATTATTATTATTATTGTAATTGCTAATATTGTTGATATTATCATCATCATCATCATCATCATCATTTTTTTTTTTGTAGCTGCTAATACTAAGAAAAACAATAGATCCAAGTCAAAAGGTTAAAACTTGACAAGCTCATTCACCAGTCCTCGGCACCATTGGCAATTGAGTTTTGTGATACAATGAATGTGCTTATTGGTGCTAATGTAGTGGCGCTAGCTTCTGATATTGATGTTGTTCCGAGGAAAATTGCTCCATTAGGGGCAAAGAAATGGAAAGATGTGCCAAGAGCTCAAACGACACCGATGATAGATGATATTGCCGTATTGTTTTATTTCATTTCATGTTTAATACTTAATGGGTTGGTAGTCTTTTTTTTTTTTTTTTTACAAATTGATTGTTGGCAACACTTGTGGTATTTTTTCGTTGTTCACATTGTAGAGCAAATTTGTCGTTGATGTTTATAATCCAATCATTAGAAACACTTATTGGATAAACTAGAGACGAGGTTCAAGAATTTTCGCCGCCAATTGAAGAAAAATTTGAATAATATTGTACACTGAAGAGGCTAAGCAAAATCCACCTAAGGATCTTCGTCATAAGCAAGTAGAATGGGAGAGTCTTTCTGATTATTTCTCAAGTAAGGCATTTATAGTACACTTTTATTATATCAATTGCTAATAGTTGCTGGAATTCTTCTCTGTGGTTTCTATTTGTTGGCACTACTTTTCTCATTATTGTCTACACTATTTTTAATATTTTCTACAATTTTTGCAATAGAGTTAATTATCATAGATTGTTGGTTTCTCTAGAATTTTTGCACTAGAATTTAGGTCCACATATCAGGAGGCTGGATGGTAGTGCTAGATATTTCCATTATTCAGTTTATAGTAAGCATAACCCTAATGACCACTAGAAAAAAACAATACAATTGATATGTCACCTTTCAGAGGAAAAAAATTTTTTAAAAAAAAAGAAAGAGCAATAGTTTGAATCTCATATTATATACATTTTTCCTTTTCGGTAATTACCCCATTAGAATTAATCTTACTTTAGTCCCTGTGTTTGCTTCTCAACTCAATCAAAAGAAAACAAAAGCAAAAAGAAAGAGAGATGAGATAGAAAAGCATGGGGGAGAGATCATCAGATAGCCCTATTTTGAATTTTCACTGTAAACCAAATGGAGACCGTATGTAACGGTTGCTTCCTTTTATTTTAATTGCCACAGGACTAGAACTAGAAGAGTTTCATACAGTTTTTATAAGTTTGACTGGACCAAAGACCAAAATAGCTCCAAAAAATCTAGAGAAAAAGACTAACCGAAAAATCCAAAGAAAAAGGCTAACATAAGATGCAAACACCTTTTTCTTTCTCTCCTAGTGACACACCATGCACCTTTAAATCTTTAATAGGAGGATTCACTTTAATTAGTCTATGAACTCATGCCAGCTTAAAAAAAAAGTTAAATATAAAACAATAAATGTATATCAATAATTATACAGTTTGAATAGGCCAAAGCCAAAAGCCTAAGCTCATTGATTTATAGATGGAGACCGGTACATATACTCCTTCCATTCATATGCACGGCTGCTATACATATTCATATTCTTGACTGTTTCATATTACATCTACTCCTTAATTTATATGTAAGATGCAGATCAATTTGTCTATCCACTACTCTCAAATAAACTTAATAAATATATATGTTAAACATTAAAGGGAATTTCTCCAAAGGATTGATTAACGTTTATAGTAAAATATATATATCTGAGGATTCTTTCCATGAAGCGGTTCTGTGTAAAGCACTTAGGAAAATTAAAGTTTGTAGATATCATAGGTTTTAACTTCGTTTTTTTTGTTTCTACTGTGGGTAATTTTTTTTTTCTGATATAGACTAATCTGTTCTGAATGCTTTTTGCTACTGTAAAAGCTATGCAATGACATATACTGTTGAAAAATGAAAAATCATATATTTGCAGACTTGGTGGTTGACATCACACATAAAATGGCCTGTAGGTACATCAATTTTAATGTCTTTTAATAACTTATTAGAACCTAGGTCAGCTTACCCACTTTACATGATGACATTAATTTCAAGTAATAGTTGTTAACTCTTTTAAGTAATTTAATGTTTAATAACATGTTCTAACAAAATCAATTATAGAAACGATAAAAAATAAATAAATAGAATCGTGATAAAGTGTATTTTGTGCATCATGGTGGATTAAAATCTCATGCACAACATCTAAATGAAATGGTACTTAAAATGATGGAGACTTTGTCTTAACTTTTTTCTATTATGTGCTTATATCATGTTTATAAATAGGGAAGATGAAAACGCTTGGAGAGTCTCCTGGCTTGATTGCTTTGTTCCAAAAAATGTTCTGAAGTGAGGCCAAAGGACGAACTAGTATGGAAGCAAAAGCTAAATACGTAAGTTATTCCAACTTATTTACATTTACTTGCAAAAATTATATTTGGGATTGAGGACATTTTTGCTTAAAAATTTCAGAAAATGTTTCATTCTTGCTTTGTGTTATCATTTTACTAATATTTTTTCAAGTGCTACAAGAGTTGGTGTATGCTTTTTTTAATGACAATTTTTCAGATAATGTTTCACTAGGTATCAATTTATGTGACTACAAAATGTCTTCGTGAATGACTTTTTTTTTTTAATGACAATTTAGAGTAGTCACTTTAACCTTTGGATACGATATAAATAGTCATCAAATAGTAAAATATATTGTGGTTAAAAATAATATGAGGCAATATTGCCTATCATTTGAAACGAAAGTAATTATCATTCTAGATATCAATTTATGTGACTATGATATGTTGTCATGAATGTTTTTTTGAAGGACAATTTAGAGTAGTCATAACCTTTTGGATACGATATAAATAGTCATCAAATAGTAAAATATATTGTAGTTAAAAATAATGTCAGACCATATTACCTGTCATTTAAAACCAAAGTAATCATTTTGAATAAAAATTTTTTCAATAAAAAATTGTTGGTCACTAGATATCAATTTATGTGACTACAATACGTTGTCATAAATGTTTTTTTTATGATAATTTAAAGTATCACTTTATCTTTTGGATACGATATAAATAGTCGTCAAATAGTAAAATATATTGTGGTTAAAAATAATGTGAGACTATATTGCCTGTTATTTGAAATGAAAGTAATCGTCGTGGAATAACATTTTTTGAATAAAAAATTTTTGGTCCCTAGATATCAATTTATGTGACTACGATATGTTGTCATGAATGCTTTTTTTTTTTGTTATAATAATTTAAACCATCACTTTATCTTTTGGATACGATATAAATAGTCGTCAAATAGTAAAATATATTGTGGTTAAAAATAATGTAAGAAATATTGCATGTTATTTGAAATGAAAGTAATCATCGTGGAATAACATTTTTTGAACAAAAAATTTTTTATCACTAGATATCAATTTATGTGACTACAATATATCGTTGTGGATGCTTTCTTTTAACGACGATTGAAAATAGTAATTTCAACTTTTTCAATACGATATAAACAGTCATCAAATAATAAAATATATTGTAATTAAAAATAATGCGAGACTATGTTACAAATATTTAGCAATGAAAGAGTTAATCAAAACATGTTAATTCTGACTAATTATTGTAGTCACAAATGCGTACATTTTATGACAAGAGATAATGGTCACTTACAATGTTCTGATACAATTTAACTAGTCATGAAACAACAAAATAAATTGTTTGTAAAACAAATTCGAGACTAAATTAATACCAATTGTATTTGTAAAAATTATCACAAAAAACAACTACTTGGGATGATTATATAATGTCGCGATATGTAAACTTCAACAACAAAAAAGGCATTGTTGCTAATTGTATCTTCAAACCTCTAAAATGACGATTTTCAGTAATTGTTGCAATTATATTTACATTCTCATGAGACAAATATTATAGCACTATAATAACAAATATTAAGTGTCATTGATTGCATTTTTAAATCTCTAATTTGACCATTTTGAATATCATTTATGACAATTTTAACTTAATTTTAAGAAAATTATGTTCGTCACAAAAACATATTTTTAACATGACAAAAACAATTTTGGTTGCTCGAATCTTTTAAGATGTCTTTTCACGACTAACGTGTGACGATTTATTTTTTGTCATAAAGAATATAAAGTCACTAATTTAATATCTTTAGTGACTAATTTTTTGTAATAAAATATTATTTTTCTTGAAGTGTTAATATCCCTACTAAAATCGTTAAATGCTAATATTTTAAATCAAATTACAAGTAGATTCCATTTCTCATTAGACAAGTTCCTAATTTTGATTAAAATTTCTTCCCCATTAGTACATAATTTTCAACTAATAATTTTACTAGTTTTGTGTTGAATACTTTCATTATTTAGGTAAGATTTCAATTATTTAGTTTAAATACCAAATTCACTTTGCAGATTTTATTTTTGGTTAGATTAGTTCATAATTTGGGTTAAACTTTCTCAATTATAGGTTAATGTATTTCAACTTGTTACTCAATTAGTTTTGTATTTATTGTTCCTACTAAAATCATTAAATATCAATATTTAGGATTAAATTCCAAGTAAATTTAATTTCTTGTTGGATTAGTTCTTGATTTTAGTTAAACTTTCTCCATTATGAATTCATATATTTCAACTAATAATTCCACTAATTTTGTGTTGAATGTTCCATTATTTAGGTAAGTTTCCAATAATTTAGATTCTATCATATAATTTCATTTTTGGTTAATTTAGTCCTTAATTTAGATAAAACTTTCTCAATTATAGGTTTATATGTTTCAACTTTTCGGTCTGCTAGTTTTGGGTTCAATGTGCCTACTAAATTCGTTAAATATCAACATTTTAAGTTAAATTCCAATAGATTATATTTCTCATTGGATGAGTTTTTAATTTTGATTATAATTTCTCTTATGGGTTCAAGTGTTTCAACTAATAATTTCACTAGTTTTGTCAAATTTTTTTTCATTTTTTTCATTCTTTTTTTTTTTTGAAAAATTTTTCAAAAAACTTTTAAAACCTTTGGGAATAGAATCGAACCACTTGAAACAGCTCGCTATAACCCAAGGAATATTTTGGCGGAGAAAAACCTAACTTTTCTTTTTCGCGCTCATTTTGGGCCCAAAACCAAAGGCTATAATGTCAAATTTAGTCATTTAAATTCTCACAGCAGTTTAGCAATAAGATTTGACAAACACATATAATTACTTTTAAAACTTGAAATATTTTTAAAAATAACTTTTATCAAATATTTAGCTGATTTTTTCATAGTTAATTATTTTTACAGTACAGTTAACGGTAATTATTTTAAAAGTTATAGCATTCCTAATCTGACAGTAACACATGATTGCCTAACACATGAGTGTAAATTACCTGAAATATTGTTTAAAAAGTGAAAAAAAAAATGATTGCTTTGTTGTCAAATAAAAAGTCCTCTTATCTTAACGCATGTACTTAATCAACCAAATAAAAAAGAGTGAAACTATTAGCACTCTATAACTTTCTTTTAAATTAAAAGAAGTTTAGAATGAAGAAGTGTCTGTGAGGAAACAAAAAAATGTAAAAGACTTTAGTGTAGTCATATGGTGCAAAAAGTTAGAAAGAAAAATATAATGTAAAATTAGATTTATTTTATCTTTTAATATAATTGTAACAGAGAAGGGGTTTTATAGGGATTATAGAGGGGTGCCAATAGTTCAGTTCAATAAAACATCTTCGTATCTTAATTTATGTAATTAATTTATCGCGAGGTCATTACAGCGGGATCTACTTTTTGGGAATAATACTTGACTGTTTACTTGTCCGGTAATCCCATTTGACTAAGGTCATCTAATTCTAAAAAGAGACCAACCATTTTTGCCTTGTCAGTTGTCACTCTTCTTCTTCAGTCAACAAAGGAATGGCAGAAGGGCTTCTCTTTGACACAGTTGGGAAGATCTTGGAAGTGCTTGCGTCCCAAACCTTTCACGAAATCGGATTGGCCTACGGTGTCCAAGATGACATCAGCAACCTCAAGGACACCGTCGACACCATCCAGGCTG
Organism: Murraya paniculata; assembly: GCA_030449075.1. Lineage (NCBI taxonomy): Eukaryota > Viridiplantae > Streptophyta > Magnoliopsida > Sapindales > Rutaceae > Murraya > Murraya paniculata. Next base: position 526,565 of record JAEVFN010000065.1, read on the forward strand.
TTCTTCTCGACGCTGAAGACAAGCACAGCAGGAAGGATCACGCCGTCACCATTTGGCTCCGGAGGCTCAAAGACGCCGTCTACGCTGCCGAAGATTTGTTGGACGATTTCTCCACTGAGTTCTTGCGCCGAAAGTTGATGTCTGGGAGTAGAGTAACCAGAGAGGTACTTCTTTTCTTCTCAAAATATAACCAATTTGCTTATGCTCTTGAGATGGGTCGTAAGATCAAGGCAATTAGGGAGAGACTAGAGTCTATAAAAAATGATCGGCAGTTCCATCTTCTTCAGCAGCCCTATGAAAGAAGAGTGGAGAATATAAGGAGGGAAACACACTCTTTTGTGCATGCAGAGGACATCATTGGCAGAGATGGTGATAAAAATGAAATTATAGATCGGTTGTTAGCCTCGAGTGAGGGTGAGATTGAGTCTGTCGCGGTCATTCCTATAGTGGGTATAGGCGGATTGGGGAAAACGGCGGTTGCTCAGTTAGTGTACAATGACGAGGATGTGAAATCCCATTTTAATCTAAGAATGTGGGTGTGTGTTTCTGATATCTTTGATGTGACTACTATTGTTGAAAAGATGATAAGATCTGCAACCAATAGGGAGTCCGAGAAACTTGATTTAGACCAACTACAGGAACGCCTTCGTGGAGAAATTGATGGGAAGAGATACTTGTTGGTTTTAGATGATGTTTGGAATGAGAATCGTGATAGATGGCTTGAATTGGAAGCTTTGTTGATGAATGTTGTGAGAGGAAGTAAGATACTGCTGACCACCCGCAGTGAGCGTGTGGCAAAAATTACTAGCAAGCTTCCATTTCATGCTCTCAGAGGCCTCCCTGAAGACATGTCCTGGTCTTTGTTTACGCGAATGGCATTTGAACAAGGATCGGAACCAAAAGATTCCAAGCTAGTGCAAATTGGAAAAGATGTTGTAGGAAAATGCGCTGGAGTTCCTCTTGCCATAAGGACGATTGGACGCTTACTTTACTATAACAATACAGAAACTTACTGGCTGCACTTCAGGGATGATGAGCTATCAAAAGTTCCTCAGGAAGAAAGTGATATTTTACCAAAACTCAAGCTCAGTTATGATCATCTGCCATCACCATTGAAACAATGCTTTGCTTACTGTGCATTGTTTCCCAAAGATTATCTAATAGTGAAGGAGCAACTGATTTTACTTTGGATGGCACAAGGGTTTCTTGGGCTATCAATCGACAACCAATGTCCAGAAAATGTTGGTCATGAGTATTTTATGAATTTGCTCTTGAGGTCATTTTTTCAAGATGCAGAATATGATGAATGGGGAAATGTAATCAAATGCAAGATTCATGATCTTATGCATGATCTAGCAGAGTCAGTTGCCGGAACTGAGTGTGCCAAGGTGAAACTGGATGCAAGAAATGTTGATGAAAGGACACATCACATTTCATGTGTTTCTGGTTTCGATTCATCACCGGAATTTCCAGCTGCATTGCTTAGAGCTAAGAATCTAAGAACCTTTCTTTCAACAATTTATTCTTCATCTGAGAGGCGACTGAATGAGTCCTACTGTAACAAAATCTTGTCTTGTTTTAAGCGTTTGCGAACGTTAAATTTGAGTAATTTGGAGATTGAGACAGTTCCAAGTTTGATTGGGAAGTTGAAGCACCTGCGATATTTCAACCTTTCTCATAATGCTGATATTAAAAACCTTCCTGAATCTGTGTCAAGATTGTTGAATCTCCAAACACTAGATCTCTCTTGCTGTGATGACCTTGTGGAATTGCCAAGAGATATTGGAAAAATGGTGAGCCTCAGACATCTTGCAATTGAATCCTGTCTATCCTTGACTGAGATGCCAAATGGACTTGGCCACTTAACCAATCTCCGTACTTTACCTTTGTTCATAGTAGGCAGGAAGACTCAGCTGAGCCAATTAAATGGGCTGAACAAATTGAGAGGTTCCCTAAGAATTGAAAACTTGGGTGAGAAGCAAAATTCGAAGTTAGCTAACTTAGAAATAAAGGAAGGTCTTCAGTCTCTGGTGTTGGAGTGGGACGTGAACAAGACAGATATTGACACTGATGATGCTCTGTTAGAAGGCTTAAAACCACACCAAAATCTGAAAGAACTTACTATAATCAGGTTTGGGGGCATCAGGCTTTCTACTTGGCTTTCCTCTGTCACCAATCTGACTAAGATTGACATATCCATCTGTATAAGATGCCTCTATATTCCAGAGTTGGATCAACTGCCTTCTCTAAAGCGGTTGAGACTCTTTAAATTATCTGCTCTGGAATATGTTTCTTCTTCTTCCACACCATCAACAACTATATTCCCTTCCCTTGAGGAACTCCGAATTTTTGCTTGTCCTGAATTAAGAGGATGGTGGAGGACAGATGGATCAACTACCCAAATGGCAGAGCCACCTTTGTTTCCTGGTCTCTCTAAATTAACAATAGACGATTGCCCTAAGCTGATTTTCATGCCGTTGTACCCATCTTTGGAAGAACTGTCTCTATGCTCTACCAGCTCCAACCCATTGCAACAAACGATGATGCTAATGACAAGTACTGCAGAACCACCATTCTCCAAATTAAAGTCTCTGACCATTGAATCTATTGATGATTTAGAAACTTGGCCAGAGGAAAGGATGCCAAACTCCCTTCTATCCAGAATATATCTATTGAGTTGTGCCCGAAATTGATTTCTCTTCCACAGCGGCTCAATAGTTCTACCACACTAAAGACTGTTGGGATATACGATTGTCCTAATATGGCGATTCTCCCTGAAGGACTGCAGTTACAGTCCTTGGAAATCATCCAATGTCCCCAATTGTCTGAAAGATGTGGAAACAACATGGCTGTTGATTGGCCAAAGATTGCTCATATCCCAAATATTCGAATTGATAACGACTTGATTCAGTTGGGGGATGCTATCAATTGAATTAGTAATGAATCTTTGTTTCGACAGGTTGGTATTTCTTTTAAATCTATGTATGTATTTCCGTTTTCCAAATTTTCTTTTTTGTACATCCTCTCTTGCTCATTGTGAACTTGTGATTTTGTGTGCACTAGCAATTTGATCGTGAATGTCTGGCTCTGCAAATAAATTTTCAAGGTGGCATAGAGGAGTACCCATCTTTGAATCCTCCATGTTTTCTGTGTGATTGTTGGGCCAATTGTTCATTGAAGTTATCTAGTACGAATTTTCATTCATGCACATGGTTCAGATAAAGTAAATTTTCAATCCAATTCAATCCACCAATCCACAGATTGGATTTTTATGGATTGGATTTTTGCGAATTTGACGGATTGAGCGGATTGGATTAGATTCTAACACCTCTAGAAAGAAGAGCGAGTAAAGTTGGAGAAGTCAAAAAACCAGGTTTCTTGTAGTAGCTTAAGCACATATTGTGAGTCAGTATGAAATGTTGCTATTAATTTTTCAAATTATCTGTTTAACCATGTTCTCATTATTTTTGAATTTGTGGGTATTAGTTGAGCTGAATTAGTTAATGTTTCTCTAGAATTAAATCTCATTCACACCACAATTAGGGTGTAATTAGATATATTAAAGAGCTGTTCCCACACTGGCAAAAACCTAACGTCCCCTCTTTGTTTCTCAATTGCCGTAATCAACATCCTAATATCAAAGGTCTCTGTTAGTTATTGTTATTCCCATTTGAATTCGGCCAAAAAAATACCATTATTTAGTCTGTTAATTGGATTAAATGGTATCGTGATGACCCCATTTTAATGTAACATATACTTTTTGAAATAAACACCTTTGTTGTTCACCCCTGACAGTCAACTCCTCTGTGGAACATACATACAGCATCAATATTTATTTCAGTAAGTACACTTAATATCAAATGGGCATGGGCTAGCATGTTATTTTTATTTCTCTATCATGACATACAACCCTCCTTTTTTTTTGGGAATGTTTTTTTTTTTAAAAAGTGCCACTCAGAGCTGCTGGCAATGCAAAGATTAAAGCCAATAAGTTGATAGCTTTATAATAAATATAATCTACAGTGTTTTCATGAACGTCTAAATGCAGGAGAGATTTTGAGTCATATCTGGAAGCTTCAATACTATAAATTGTTAGTGATTGATTTAGAAGTGGACAGCCTTGCATGTAGAGGGAATGTTAAATTCTGCTATTTCAGCCCTCGCTGAATTTCAAGCTTAACTTATATTCAAACCCAACTCAACAATTTTATTTGGCCATGCAGAAAATCAAATGGGAAGCCATTTGCAGGTTGCAGCAACCAAACAACTCACTCAAAATGCTCTTTCAACGGGGCTGACAACATCAAAGTTTCCAGGATCCTTGCTCAAATCATAGTTTCCGAAGCCCAGTCGAATAACAAAGGATTTACAACGTTGCAAGTTGAGATTATGAATAGAAGGTTGCCTTGAGCTTAACTTCCTTGCCATCGTACCCATCTTTGGCAGAACATTACTTGTGTGCTTCTAGCTCCAAGCCATTGCAACAGACAGTACTGTTAATGATGACCAGCGCTGCAGCACCGCTGAGGATTCTGCTAGAAGGGTTGCAGTTACAATCCTTGGAATTCATCAGATGTCACGTCCCCATTTATCAGAAAGAAGGGGAAACTACAGTGCAATTGACTGGCCAAAGACTGCTCACAACCCGGATGCTTAAATTGATGGCAAGTGGATTCGAAAGGGGGAATGTATCAACGGAATAGATATTCATTCAGTTAAGGGTGGGAAGAATTTGTGGATTGAAGTTGATTCCACATTGGTTATTTGAATCCTCTGTAGGCTGTTGGGTGATCGTTGGGGTAAACAGTTGATGACTTACTGTATCAGGCAAACAGCATCACTGATCCTTTTGGCTATTTGGAACCTCACTGTGTACATCTTACTCGTGAGAGAGACATCCAAATTCCAAAATGCCCGTTCTTTACATTACATGTTTTCTTAAGTTTCTGCATTATTTCATAATGTATTTGCCATTTTAGCATTTGCATATTTGTTGTTTTGATATTTTTGCCAATGGTTTCCTACATGCAGGTGAGGCTCATTACATTCATTTAACTACCGTACGTGTCTTCAGGAATATCTAAATGTTGGAAAGGTTAAAGTTATCTGAATGCTTCAACACTCCAATTAATTGAGATAATTGCAAGTGGTATAGCGGGTGAAAATTCAACTTATCAGTGTGCTAAATCTTAGATTCCAACACTTTTGCCCATCAAAATAGCTTAATATTTCAGGTATTAATTTCATGATGGGTATCTAGCTGCAGATAGGGAATCTGGGATTTGACTCCTCGTTGACAACATAAAGTTGAAGTGAAAAATGATGTATTATTTAAGATACCAACTTTGTAACCCCCATTTGCAACATATCATTGCTCTCTTTAATTTTTCATGAACAATTGTAAGAAGTGCCCTGTCGCGAAAAGAGAGAAGCAGTTTTAAGTTAAATTAAAATAAGATTTGAACTCAGCAACAAAATTGTGATTTTCTCCTAGACAACTTCAGCTACATTCATTGCAGCAGCATCAGACAATTCAACATGAGAAAAATTAACAAATCAATCAAAAGGCTGCTTCATCATTACTAATGACTTTATGAGAGAGCAAAGGCACAATGTCTTAAATGTACAGTGAAAAGAAACATCTGCAATAGAATCTAAAGGTACCAGAATGCCATCCCTGAAAACAAATTTTGGATCAAACCCCAAATGGGTATTTGTAGACGTATCTGCTTCGGTTACACCTCCACCAAGAAAGTGACAACTGCATTCCATTGGTGAATCTAAACAATTTCCTGAAATTTTGCAGCAACATGAACTGAGTTCTGGACACTCAGACAACTCTGGATTTTCACATCTTATGTCTTCCTCGATATCATTCCCACCACAACCAGCAAAATAAACTTTTCCAACTGCCGACAGAAGATCCACAGATAATGATGCAACAACATCATGAACATCCTCTGCCATCCAATTGCTCCCACTCAATCCCAATGTATGAATAAGAATTTTCTTCATCAAGTTGTGGAGGGTGCATACACATTCATTGCAGCAATGATACATGCATACAATCCCCGAGTCAGTAGAGAGACTGGTAGTTTTTCTTGAAGAAAAGCCGACATCAACAGTATGCTCCCAGGGATCAGCTTCTCCATTGTTACATGGAGGTTTGGTCTCTGTCATGGAAAAACCATTAATCTGGTCACAAGATTTTTGGCAATCCGAGAACACAGTAGCACCTAATTCACTTGCACTACAGGGCCCATTCTGGGAAATAACAACAGATTCTTGGAATGCAAATCCATTGGAATGTTTCGTCGACTCAGAATTTGTATCAAGAGCAATATTCCCAGTCCTTTCTGACTCAAATGGTCCAAGATTTGTCCCGTTCTGTTCCTCTGTAGTATTACCAGTTGATTGATCAGCAAAAGGAGAATTGTGAAGATTCTTGTCCGGTAAAGTATCAGGAAGGAGATTATGCCGCGGAGACCCTTCTTCAATTAGAACATCTCTCCCTGCAGTAAAATTATCCGCACTGTTCAAGCTAAGGCCTTCTAAGTTAAGGCCTTCTAAGTTTTCAGCAGCTGCTCCATTAGGCCTACCTTCTGTCCCTTCTGATTCATGGATGCTTTTCTCAGAAACTTTTTGCTTACTTTGTTCTGTGCGAACTAAATTGACTGTACATGTAAGACTCTCTGGACATCCCACAACATTAAGTTTAGGGCTTGCTTTCAGCAGAGCATCCGACTCCAAACTGAAAATTGAATAACTAATTGTTAGAAAATATTTGGAGAACAAAAATGGAAACACAAGCAAACAAGGATAATAGCAATTAACACCTCTGCAAGGCATATGCCCAGTTATTGACCACATCTTCCAGATAAGCCACTTGCGATAGCAGACGGACATATTGATACCTATCCTTCCCTGCTTGAACTTTTGCATTAATCTCTCCAACTAAGAGCTCAAGAACCCTCCTTACATCGGAGGAGACTTCTCTAAGTGAAACATACACACCTCTATATGCTGATAAGCCAACAGCAATTAGACCTCTTACTAAACCAGATTTTTCCTTGCTCTTAATACTGGTGGAACCACAAGCATCAGCTAACTTCTCAACTGAATCACTAGGATGAATAATGCAAGAATTGAACGGCCACCCCTTCCAAGATCCACTTATGTCAGCACAAGGACCTTCCTTTAACTTTGATGTGACCCAACAGAGTTCAGCAAAATGAGGATATCGCAGAATCTGATTGCCAAATGTAGATATTGCTAACACCAAGCTTGATTTTCCCTTCAAAGTTCTATTGTTGGGTGGTGGTAGCCCTCTTGCAGAGGAATCATCAGGAGACTGGGTTTTTACCTCATGTTCATTGGCCTTACCATGACTTGTACTGTGAAATTCAGTGTCAGTACAGACTTCAGTAAAACCACAATCTTTGGGCACCTTCCAAGAAGTTTCACGGGGATGTGTTCTTTGATGAATTGACTGAACAACCAGTTGAGTAACATCTCTTGCTAACTCTGCTGCAGATAGATTGATCACTCTATCACAGTTAAAGTTCCCACCAAGCTGTATAGAGAATCGGGGTACCGGGTGCTTCAAGGGAATTGACAGATTGCAGTTCGATATATGACTCTCAAAAAACTGCCTTACTCTTTTGGGGAGTAATACATATGGAACTTCTGAAGTAGCCTGTAGGCACATAAAAGCATTTAGATTTGAGCAACCGCTTTTACAAAACAATGGTTGCTATGATATAGAGAAAGGAAATTTGAAATGTAATTAAAATTCAACCAAATCATGACTAAAACTAGATCAATTCCTAAAGACTAATTGCAAGAAAGTTTAGGATCAAGTTCTAAAATATTGTTTTCCTCTATCGTTGCTGAAAATATAACGTAATTTACTTTTTCTTCAAGAATGAGTTATTTTTTCTTCGAGAACACTCATGACATATACTAAATTAAACTCATGACATATACTAAATTAAAACAACTATGTTCCACTGCATGCAAAAATAAAGAGAATTCCTACAGATGACCTCTCTCTAACTTGTATGGTCTTTGTTTGTGAAGCCGGCCACCATTTTCATGCCAGAGATATGATATGAGGTGACATGTACCGCAAACATATCCTATAAACATTTGAGTTTTTTTCTCACTGTGCAATATAGTACAGAAACTGGTGAAAAGTTAATGTGTATGAATAGCTTAAAGGACTAGGAAAATTGAAAATTTGAGCTCTTTGAGACGACTATCAACCCCTAATTTTGATGCAGACTCAATTATTTTTCTAATTCAATTTGTCCATTTGTTTCAATCTCTTATTTATTTATTTTGCTCAACAGAAAAGGAGTGTCTAACTCTCTATCTAAAACAATAGTATAAATTAAACTGTGTGGAGCAACTAATTAGGCACAAAAACATTATTGTCAAGGCCTTCACCTAATAACTAAAAGGAAATATGAGATGTGAACAAATTGTTTACATCAATAAACATAGCTAGAAATGGACAAAAGAAGTTTGGTAGAAAGAATTAAATTGCTTCATAATATACTAATATACAGTTTAACAACTCCTAAAATATTAGAAAGGATCAACAGGTGAGGAGTTGCACTTGTACCAGAATCATCAGGGATGTAGACACACATATGGATTCCACCTGCTCAACAAATGTGCTCCAGGCATGTGAATGACCTTGGAATTCTGTGGGCCCTTCTGATTTTTGCTGCTGCAACCAGGAATCAGTATCCTTCTCAACAAATTGCCCATGGGCAAAACAAGATCCATTGCTTCTGGCAAGGTCATCATTCGTTGCACATGAATCACTCTCCCCATTACCTTGTTGAAGTGTCTCCACAGCCCACAAATCGACTCGGGGCATGAACACAAAACACAACCCCACAGTAGAACATTTCCCTGCCATGTCAATAGCTAACAGTTAGTATTTCTTAAACTAATCAAGAATGAACACTTCGTTATGGCATATTCATGCAAGTACTTAGAAGCTTCCTCATTAAACTATGCCTGGGAGTTCAAATTTCAGGCTTAAAAGAGCTGTTGAATTTGAAAAGAGTATCTAACCAAATGATTAAAGCAAACTCAAGCATACAGTTTGGCAAGTGTAAACAACACAGAAACTAGCATACACGTAGGTTTGTACTGGCAATTTTCCACCAAGAACTCACTTAGCATATAGGTTCATGAAGAATAGTGTATTTAGCAAAGTTCACAGTTGATCTCTGTCAGACTACATTGCTGAGTTGGTCAATTAATAATGTTTTCTATTTCCCAATACTAAATACTAAATTCCTAGAGCAGAATTTTCTTTTAGCAAAATGATTTATTCAAACATGTAAGCACTTTTATTTATTATCCTTTTTTTTTAATAAAAAAACTCAAAAATGTGTTAAAAGATGAAGAATAAGTACCGTAAAGTGGACCAGTTGCCCACAGAATAAGCAAAAATCAAATTTTCTGTGCCATCCAAAGATATACCCAGACACCTATCACCCCTCTAGAGGACTAAACCAGCCTTTAAACTATCTCAACACCCCTCCCAACTGAGATAAATAAAAAGAAAAAAAAATGATGAATCTTGAAATGCCTTAGAAGTTGAAGCCCAAACAAAAGCTAGCATATGGACTCTATCCCATACATCTTCAATGTTCATGTTTCTCAAAAGTACAAGAGTTTCTTTCCTGTCGAATCACCCAAAATATAGCTGTACAAAAGTGGCTCACAAACTGTTGGATATTTCTTTTCCCTTTCTGTTTCTGAAGGATAATCTGACACAAATCGTAGTAATGTTAAGCATTCCATTGCACAGACAATATTAGCTAGTCTCAGAGACCAGAACCTAAAGGTATGCGAGCACTATTACAAATAGGTCTGAAATATAAAATAAAGAAGCTGGAGAAAGGGGAACATACTTAGTAACAGTGTTAAACCCTGCACCAAATCACCACGTCCTTCTTGGGAAATAGTTGCCAAATCAACCTTCTGAATTTCTACATTTCCAATAAAAGAGTGAAGAAGACAAGCAGCAAGATGCCTCTGGCCAGACCCAGGACTTCCAGAAATCAAGACCCGAAATCCAAATCTCTTGCTAGCTGTACAAGATATATTTTGCAGTAAACTAGAGTTTATACCATAACTATGCACTATAGAAGGCTCACTATTAGCACAATCATCATTCCTATCACCAGCAGAAGCATCAAAACCAGCAAAGCTAGCCTCTCCGGTTATTATGCCAGCATATTGGAGCCTTCTCTCAATCTCCTTTGCAATGTCTGCTTCTTCAAGAAAATCATTAATATGCGACCACCATTGATCTGTCAGCAGTTTCTTCTTGTCCAAAGCAGAAACGATCACCCTTTGAATCATCTTTGCAGCTTTAGTAAGAGAAGGAGGCAGCCATAGGCGTTCATCAAGATAAAGTGAAACAAGCAAGGTGGATAATGGTTCCAACAGACAAGGAATCAGATGGGACGGAAGAGGAGATGATACCAAATCATGAGCAGCAATTCCTGCTTCTCTTTGTGAGCATGGTGGAGGGGCACATGATAGAGCCTCCAACCAATCTCTTTCCTCCACGGCAAAGGAAGGAAGAGTAACACGTTTAGAGCCAGAAGCTTTTTCTGCAGCAGCAGACAATATTTCTTGCAGAGGAAAATTCCTTTTCAAAGCAATAATAGCGGCTTGAGTACAAAGAGCCTGCAGATCAGCACCAGCAAAGCCTGCAGTTCTAGCTGCAATCCACTTTAGCAATGATCCAGTGATTTGTTTTGGCCACCTCTCTGTGTGAAGTGAGAGAATAGCAGCCCGGTCCTCCATTGATGGCAGCGGGAAATAGATCTCTCTATCAAATCTTCCAGGCCTCCTTAATGCTGGATCAACAGCTTCAGGACGATTTGTTGCACCTATCACAACCACTGAACCTCGAGATTTCAAACCATCCATCAAAGCAAGCAATGTGGACACAACTGAAGAATGTGTCTGATCTTGCTGCCTAGTGCGGCGAGGAGCTAATCCATCGATCTCATCAAAGAAAATTATAGAAGGTTGACATTTCTCAGCAACCTGAAACAAGAGTCTCAGCTGTCGCTCAGCATCACCAACATATTTTCCTAAGCAGTCTGCGCCTTTGCGGGCAAAATATGCTATTCGTTTGTCACCACGAGCACAAGAACCTATCAATGCCCGAACTACTAGCGTTTTACCTGTTCCAGGGTGCCCATGCAAAAGAACACCTCTAGGAGGAGTAAGGCCCAGATTGTCAAAGAATTCAGGATATAACAATGGTAAAATAACAACTTCCTTCATACAACGAATGACATCTTGAAGCCCAGCAACAGATTCAAAACCCTCGAATAATTTTCCACTATCAGAGCCTGAGCCACCAATGTACACAGGTGCAATTCTCAACAAATCTCGATGAAGCCTCTTTCCTTCACGCTTCAAGAACTCCTCATCCTCACCGCAGTTCTCCAACCATTTTTCTTCCGCCTCCATATCCTTTCGCCAAGCATCATTTGACAGCTTCCTAATTTCCATCTTCATTTTCTTAGCTTTCAACTTCTTTATTCTGGCCAAATATTGATTACCATAAGGTTGGAAAAGATGCCGATGATCTGTGCAGGCTATCAGAAATTTGCGGTGATCAAATATGCAACCATTAGCTCGTGCACACGGCTGCAAAATAGAACATAGGCAACAAAATAAGGAAAATAAGGAACAAGATTTCTGGCTTCCTACACTTGGGGAAAAGGAAAAATCAATCACTAACAAAATCAGATATTAAATACCAAGTGGTAAGTCCTCGGACACCGATCAACACGACATCCAATAGTTGCCCCAGGCCTCCCACACCGAGTGCATTTCAGTGCTCTTCCTCTACAGAGGGCAGCCCTTATATTTTTTAAGCATCCCAGACCAGCAAAGTAAACCTGCAAACATGTATAATCATGTATGAAAATTTATTGGATGAACAGAAATTTCAAAAATTGAGAATGATGAACCAGTAGCAAAGCTATTAAGCCTGAAAATTCAAAAATATCAACAAAAAAGGATAGCGAGTCAAAAAACAGAAAACAAACTTGTTGATACACAAGCAACGAAGAGTGTTTCTACTTCCTACAAGTATGTTCCATCACATGGCAAGACTACAGAGGTATAACGTCAAGCCCTGACGATGTTAATGACACCATGTCAATAATGATTCATGCTCAGAAGATAATCAGTGAGATCTTTTGAGCAGAAAGTCACCAACCTTAAATCTGAGAAAGTATACTAATGTTGTTAATTAAGAATATACCACCACTACATAAAGATTAGAAGTGAAAAGAAGAATGAAGTTCTGCAATTAAAATTTGTCATGCAATTTCAGTTCTAGGAAACAGCAAAACATCTGCAACTAATCTCTTCATATAGAGAAGCAATGAATTTCGTGTACCATCAATTCCTCTGAAGATCCTGCCACTACCTTTTAAGTTAATTTTGTCTCAACAGGATCGTGAAAGAAACAACAGAAGAAGTTGAGTAAACCTCCAGTTTATACCTTTCATCCAAGCATCAGAGGATAATATTTCACTGCAACCCTAAGGTAAATGGCATTGCCTTTACTATGATATATAAACATTCGAATGGCCAAAATATGGGCTCCAAACCCAAAATTTCGCATTCAGTTCTGGCAAACTAATCAAATAATCTATTAGCCAAAAAGATTTCAAGTATGAAATGCAGCTAATAATAATCAAACATCCCCATCAGAAATTACCTTGTTCTTTAAAAATGAAATTCCAAAAGATAACTAAGTTGAGCAATTCGAGTACCTTTTTCATCATTTCTCTACCTCCACTCAGTCAAGGTTTAATTAATGAAATGCCCAGTATTGGTTTCTTAAGATCTCTTATTGTCCAAATAGCTTTATGTAAAAGGCTAAACAAGCCTACACCTTCATACATAAAGTCTAGACATTAGGAAAATCTCCAAGACATAAGCGTTCCCAGTCAAAAATGGAGGTTGTCTTTTCGATATTCTTCGATTAATATAATTCCTTAACATCATATAAACTACATATACAATATACCATGTGAAGTCATTAACTCCCACCAATCCTTTTGGTAAAATAGCTACTTGATCTGAACAGAATCACAAAGAAGAAAATAGAAGCATGCATGTGGAAACAACAAATATTACTTATTCCTTATATAAGGCAAAAAATGAGGAATTGTTATCTCTAAAATCAGCATGAATACACTTTAATTCCATCCGCAAAACATAAACAGAAAGAAATAAGCATGATTCATTGTACTAATCAGTCAAAAGAATGCACCTCTGGACTCCAGACGGCACAGTGTTGATGAACCCAGGTTCCAGCAATGCCATAACGATCGTTTATAGGGCCCAACAGACGACCAAGCCACCCAGCTTCATCACCAAATCCATCCCAAATGTCATAATTAGGCTCCTCTGAAGCTGAAGACCCACTGTACACCTCATTTTCACTCTCACCTGCATCCTGGATCAACCTCTTTGGAGGCTTACCATCATTTCCACACCCACATAAACCACACCGCCTCCCCTGTTTAATGCGTGGCCAGCCAAGTGTACTGTCTGACCCATGGTTAAAGGCATCCACCTTCAGAGCATTCTCACATTCCACAGGTTTTTCCTCAAGCGTTGCAAGAAAGTCATCCTTTTGATGATCAGAACTTCCATCTTTCACCTCAGTTGTGGAAATTCTGACATGTTCTACACCATCTTGACGATCTTCTCCTTCATTATGTTCTACACCATCTTGATGATCTTCTCCTTCATTATGTTCTCCACCAATTTGACAATCTTCTCCTTCACCATGTTCTCCACCGTCTTGATGATCTTCTCCTTCACCGTGTCCTCCACCATCTTGATGATTTTCTCCTTCATGTCCATCCTCAAACTGCATCCTTTCTTTATCACTCTTTTCTGATGTATCCATCACTTCCACATTTTCATCACCAATGCAGTCCTCCTTTAGCTCCTTATCACTTAATTCTTTTGTCTCCTCTTCCTCAATTAGCACTCTAGCATCAGCCTCAACTATTTCTGTTATGTTTTCAATGCCCAGTACACTTTCCGGAATCATCTTACTGTCCTCACCTTCATCAGCCAGTGCACTCTCCGGAATCGTCTTACTGTCCTCACCTTCATTGCCCGCTACCTCCAATTCCTCCTCCCTCCCACTCTCCTCCCTTATCCCACTGGTCACCACCTCTTCCTCCTTTTCATGCATTTCCTCTTCCTGCCCACTCTTCTCTGGTTCGTCCCCCAAATCATTCAACTCTTTGAACCTGTCTAGCCTCTCTGTTTCCGAAACCACCAAATCCCCACCTTCCAATCCCTTCTCCATACCAACCTCACTCTCAGCATCCTTCTCGTCCATTTCCCTAAAAAGCTTCTTCCTCCTACTCAGGTGACCACTCTCCTCACTCTTAACCCCAAACCCTACATTTCTCCCTCTAGACCTCAGCCTCGATCCCCAAACTCCTGGCGAAACGGACTTCTCATTATCCTTCTCTTTAGCACTCCTTCTGCTACTATTCAAACTCTTATTAACATCCAAATTCACTATTTTATCCATTTTACGCCTCTTTTTAACCGGTGAGGGAGAGACATCAAGCAACACCGGAGCCCGTCTCACTCGGGAGCTTCTACGGAGCTCCAAATTGCTGGTGGCCGACCCTGTCTCAGCCGCTTCATCATCATCCTCATTTGGTTCACTATGGTTCTTAGCATACTCCTCTTCACATATTGCATCAAGCCTCTTGTGCTTCTTTCGAAGCCGAGGCCCCGACACACTACCATCCCTCTTCTTTGGGGAAGAAGAAGATGCCATTGATAATTGCATTACCTTTGGAACAGTTAATATCCAGAAGTTCTATACAGGTAATATCGTTTATATATGAAAGAAAATATCTGTAATATCTATCTATCCCTATGCGTTTACATAAAATCCCTATGCGTTTACATAAAAACAGTAAATTAGCGCAAATGGGTAGCGATCGATCTTGAATTTTGGGTGTGTTATTAACCAAAAATTACAATGAAAATCATTGATAAAAGTGATTTAGCTCCGTGGCTCACCTGTTTCTGCTAAGTTGGATGGCAGAGAATTCGACTTTTACATGAATCCATGCGTAAAACAAACAAAAGCAAACCCTAGCAATCGATTTGCTTTTGATTTTTTTTATTTTTTGGTTGCCGATTTTGTTTCTTCGTTTTCAGTCTTTTTTTTTTTTTTAATTTCCGGGTCTGTCAATATGAATCCTTTATAATTTCATCTAAATTTTCTCTAGCTGCCAGCCCGCCTGTAACTTCTAGCAAGCCTAGGGCTGTTCACCTGATATTTTTCCTTTCCCTTCTGAGAGACTTACCACGCGCGCGCGTAAAATCACGCGTGAAGATAGTTTGACCCATTGGCTGTTCGGAAAAAATTGTAGTAGTCGGATGCACCATCTGCCACTTGTCATTAACACATTTGGTAGATTGAGGATGGAGGATTAGGATTCAGCACCACTAACGATTATGCTATGCGATTTGTTGAGTTAAATAAAAGCTAGTGAGTCTACAAAAGTATTTTATCATTAGAGTGTAATTTGATTGATTATATTTAAATTAATTATTTATGGTTGGAATGATAATTTGGAAATTTTGGAGTGATAAATGAGTGACGACACGCGCTATAATGGGAAGTGAGGAAGGGGATTGAGATGAGGTGATTTTGTTGATATTTTTTCAATTTTCCTACCAAAAATTTGCCGCCAATTATGCATAAATTGCTTGTGGATGTAGCATCGTTGCCTCAGGGGAAGGACAACGGCTCTTTTTCAAAAGATTGTAACTATATAATGGGATGCTTTTGTAAGGTGTCTTTCTCAAGCATTGGGGGATAAGGCATTCGGGTTTGTGTTTATTTGACTGTTTTTTCAAATTTCAGATGCAAAACTATAAAGCTTATTTATGATAAGATTAAAACAATGAGACCAGAAACTTAAAATAACCCTAGGATTGGTAACTTTAAATGTTCCCTTTTATGTTGGGAACCGCTAGTTTTTGCAATTTTTCATAATATACCCGCCAAACAGCTGAATTTCTATTAAAGCAATGCAGTTTTTTGCACTAAAAGAAGCAAAACACCATATTCATATCTCACCTGGAAAAGCGAGAGAGAAAGAGCATCTCAACTGTAGAATACGAGTAAATACAATTTTGAATGAATAACAACCTGTCCAAAGAGCATTTTAGCTTGTACATGTTCCTTTCGCTATCAAATACGATCCTCAAACAAATACTGAACATTTCGAGAATCAGGATTCCTCCGAGCAGTTATCTGCATACGAGCACCATCAGCAAGCATGCGCTGCAACACTCTGGCTATGTTCTTTGTGTCATCAATGCCAAGATGGTGACTTCCGAACACTGCCATCTGGCGGTTTTTCATCATTCCCATCATTCCCGTGGCCTGTATCCATAGTTATGCAAAAGCATCAATTCTCTTTTCTATTTATAAAAAGCGAAGACAAATAGTACAGGTGGGTTCAGTACAAATACAAACCAAAACCAACCAGCTCAACCTTATTGTTGGTCAGTTTCGTAGTGGTTCGAGAAATAGAGATTTATCAAGTTAAATCACATTAACTTGATTCATATCATGTGAACTGAGCTTCAAACGAAACTAAGTCACAAACAGAGGAAGAAAGTCCCACTATTTTTCTCAAAAAATTCATACCAGGATGATAGATAGGGGTAAAAAGGACAACTTCTGAATTGAAACCTGAAAGCTAAATTCTCGAGATCTCTTACCTCACTCTTCCTAGGCTTATAAAAATTATAGAAAACATCCTTCAGATTGATCCACTCCATGAAATATGGAGGAACTTTGATCTGTGAGACTTTGCATTGATCAGGGACCTTTGTCTTCAAATCCCAATTTCCACTATAATAACAGTAGAACAAATAATTCAAAAAAACAAAGTTAGATAAGTTCAAAATTTAACATAGTCAAACAACATTCAAGTAATTTAGAAAAAGTTGACCATTTGAATTGTCAGAAGCCGAATGTATTTTCAAGAAAAAGGAACAAAATGTATCGTAAAAGTGTAGAAGTGGCAAAGACAACTTTGAAATAAAAAAACTACTTATGAGTAATAATTAATAATTCATTTGTTTCAAGAAGGGAAAATAACATTTATAAAACACTTTATAAACACAAGTGGCAGGCTGCCTAACTGAAGGTGAACTGACTCAGAATATTCTTATGAAAAGACAGTTTATTTATTGAAGCACTTGCCTCAAGCACCTTGACCCAGCTGAGGCACTATAGTCCAAAGGCAAAGGAAAGTGCCTTACTGAAGTCACTAGCCCAATAAGGCAAGAAAGTGCACCTCTATCACGACACTCGGAACAGAAAAGAAGAGATGCAAATGACTCGTTTTGCATGAAGGCAAATTAATATGTCCATCTGTAAATAAACAGGGATTCACCAAGTCACAAATGCTGCTCGATTAAGACGGACACTCAGCCCCTTTCCCCACAAGTGACGCTGAATTAACCAAGCTTCAAATTGTTGAATAACTTCCTTAAATGGGAGAGCTGTATCATGCCACACACTGCAAATTTAGACAATTTTTTATATCAGTTTGTCACAAAATAAGTTACATATATGAGGAAAAAAGGGACTTAAACTCAACAATTTCAGCTTGGAAAAGATATATGCCGCACAAAATTTGCGTATCGTCTATAGAATATATCATGTAATTACATAAAGAACTTTATTAAAGCATCTGAAAATTCAGAAGCAGTATAGACTTCAATGAATTCTGAAATTGGGGAAATGATAGTCAACCATGAGAACAAGAGAAAAATCTACTAATAATCCTGTAACCATAAACAAAATACTAGTTTTATTAGGATCAATAAATAATAAGCTGCATACCGATCAACTCCAAATTTTCCATATTTTCCTTCAATGTACTTCTTTATGTGTTGCTCGCTCATTTTTGAGGGCCTCACAAACCTGTAGAAAGAGTAAAAAATGTATTTGTTTCTTTATTCAGCTGATATGATACTTGCATAGTCCCAAACCAATTAAAGAATAATTTAAAAGGTGAATTCTCTTACACAGACACCACAAGCAAATGTGCTCGTGTAAAGGTTCAACATGCCAACTCCTTCATAGGCATGAAAAAAATGTCAAATGATAATATGTTTTACTCTAGTAATCATAGAGAATTAGAAATGAACAAGGTCTAAACGCAATTGTTACACCCCAAGATGACCTCATCCTTTCACGACAGAGCTATGATAGCTGCAAATGTTTGTAAACAGTAGGTGCACACAAGTTCTCACTATATATTATTTCCAATAAATTTAAGGCCATGAAGATGCCCAATTGAAAAAATTACAACGCGAGGAAAATATACAATAAAATGCACCACTGAGCACATATTCAATTAACCAAATGCAAAGAACTAACAGGGAAATGCAGATGATAATTCACCCATCATATGAGTATGTCGCAAGAAAAAAAGAGCAGCAACCTGTGGAACAAATCTACAAAAGCCATGGTTTTTGCATCTATCAACAGAACAGGAAACTCAAGAATCTCAATTTTGCCCTCCAAATCAAGCACCAAGAAAAAATCTAAATCCTGAGAGCACTTGCGTTGAAAGGCAGCAGCATCAACTTGAAGATCCCTAGAGAGATCATGATTAAACTTCTCAAGATGCATAGCATCATCCATCTAAAATGAAGAGTGTATAATTCCAGTTATAAACCACATTTCAAAAGTCAAAGAGAAAATAAATTCTGGACCACAATTCAAAACGACATTTTCAGAGACAATGTAATCAAAAACACAGATTGCACAAGCAACCCGACTTCTAGAAACAAATGTAGTTGAATTTGTAAACTGGAACATTTTAGAAAAGTTATTGAAAGATACATATTAAAAAGTTATCCGACAAAGTAAACCTTAAGGTATGCCTGGGCTGTCAATTATGAAAGGACATGTTTTGGACTGAAATATTCTTTTAATCCAAATCCACAGTAGGATGAAATAACTAGCTGTTAAGTATATATAGGAGCGGTAAGTAAAGTGCTAACAATCGAAGGCCAAGTAAAAGTAGGTGCCACACACTTTAGCCATTGTGCTTTCAAACTTGAGCATAAGGAAACACCAGTAAGGGTGTTTACAACTGATATGCTTTCCAAATTAGCTTCGCAAATTAAGCAGAACCATAGCTGTTACAAACATACCCTTTGATTCTAAATCTCTCTCAGCCTATGTTTAATGCGAATGCTTACTATATACAAATAAATGCGTTCATTTGTGAGAACCAAACCTTAAACAAAAGCAAGAACGAGGTTCGTACACATTCATTAAAACTTTTTATCGAACGTGTGATGTGCAATACGAAATTTGACAAACTGAAATCAAATACGGAAATGGTAGCATATCTTGGCAAAAAGCAATGAAGGGTCAGCACAAAAAGGTACCATTTTACACTTTCCTTGCGTGAAGTACAAACACATTGGTCTCCATCGAATACTTGTACCCTTCTGATGAGTCGAAGAAGAAGATGAAGAAGAAGAAGCTGAACATGAACAAGATATGTGCTGGGTACAAATGAGTTTACGGACGCGAGTGAGAGAAACAGGAAGAGAAAATGGAAGTGCAGAAAGAGAGTTGGCAGAGCGCAGGGGAGCAAATCCGAAGAGACAAATTTTTGAGAACGACATTGTCGTTTTCGAGTTTTGACGAATTCGACGTTTCGGTTTTCAATGGGCTTTTGAGACGCAAGTCAGAAGTGGGGGATTTGATTAGAATTGGCGGGTAAGTCGTTTATAATGTGCTTTTATTCTGTGTTTGTTGTCCTCGCCTTATATATATACAATGGCTAGAACTCGAACCGGTGGCCTCAAGGACTCAACATTGTTGAGGGTACCAGTCCAATTGCATTCTTATGGCTGATATTAATCTATTAACAGTAAAATTCAAATATATAATTTTTTTATTATATTATTTCTCTTTTTTTAAAGATAAGGAAGTAAACACAACACAAACTTATTATTTTATCTCTTTTTCTT
Source organism: Murraya paniculata (assembly GCA_030449075.1). Classification (NCBI taxonomy): domain Eukaryota; kingdom Viridiplantae; phylum Streptophyta; class Magnoliopsida; order Sapindales; family Rutaceae; genus Murraya; species Murraya paniculata. Next base: position 546,698 of record JAEVFN010000065.1, read on the forward strand.
TTCCAAACTTTGAATTTAGAGGGTCACTTAAATAAAATTGTTCAAAATAGAAAAAATTATGAAAATAGCCACAAAATTTTAAGATTTGTTAAATTTAACTCCTCAAATTTTTTCTTATCATAACTAGTTAAATACTAGTTTTTTAGACTAAATAATATTTATCACTTTCAATAAATTTACAAACAAATAACATTCCTACAAAATCCAAAAAAAAAAAACTCAGCACCTCAACTCTCTCAACACTCTCAACAAATCATTAAACCTCATCACTCTCAATAAATTGTCACACCCCATCAAACAAATTATTATTTAATTGAAGATATAATCATCAATTAGAAAACTTCTTAGGGTTAGTCTATGTTCTTACACAATATAAACTTTAATTTATTAAGTTTAAGATTTACGTTCAAAATTAATGTGGGTTTTCTTGTAAATGTTATTATTTTTCATCATAAAACAATGTAATTTCTTAAGTATTTACTTTTAGTCGAGAAATCAAAAAAAAAATTGAAAGTAATAAAAATTCAAGGTAAAACGAAACTCAAATTATGTGCGACGAGAAAGCTCATGTGTGACAAGCACGTGTTCCACTATTTATCGCATATAAAGTTGCATGTTGCATATAATCATAGTATCTACGACAGTCATGTAAAATATGTCGGGTACTTTCGTTTTACTTGGAATTTTATCATTTTCAATGACTTTTTTTTTTTTTGAGATTTCTCCAAACTACATGCCTTAAGAAATTACATTGTTTTATGATGAAAAATAACAACATTAACAATAGAACCCACATCATTTTCAAACCTAAACTTAATACATTAAAATTTTATATTGTGTAAAAACATACACAAATACTAAGAAACTCTCCAATTGATAGTTATATCTTCAATTATGTAATACTCATTTAATAGAGCTTAGTGGTTTGTTCAAAGTAACAAGAATTAATGATTTGTTGGGAGTATTGCCAGTGTTGAGATGCTAATTTTTTCTAAATTTTATAGGAGTGGCATTTTTTTATAAATTTTTAAAGTGATAAGGACTATTAGGTCCAAAAAACTAATATTCAACTAGTTATGTTGGAAAAAATCTTGAGGGATCAAATTTGAAAAATCCTAAAATTTTGTGGCTATTTTCATATATTTTACGAAAACCACCCAGTACGCCCTTAAGGGCAGTATAATTCAAATATTTGTTTCACTAAATAAGGACAATGCTAGTAATTTTATTTTAGACAAAGATTGATAGACTTAGATGTTCGAGAAAAATCGCTGGGCCAGTCAATTGATGCTAAACACAAATTGATCAGCAATAGTTACATTGCCAATCTAGCATCAGTTACTAATCTGTGCAACCAAAAAAGAATATGGGAGGTATTCTAAGAAAGTGTAATTTGCACTCTTCTGTTCTAGAGATAGCATTTATGGAGTTCAGTTAGCTCTTAATTTCATCACTCGCTTTGTTCTTCGTCAACTGCAGTGAAGTCTTCAATCATGTCAGTCCTAGCTATTTCCTTACTCGTTCTTCGCATTTCATCAATATCGACGAGTAACAATGGGTCACAAACAACTTTTGAAACCTGCAATTTCCTAGGGCAGCCTGAGAAGAAAAGTAAATTATCAAAGATGAAGCAGATACCACGTACATAATCAAAAACAAAACAAACAAAATACCTGCCACCGGACATCGAGCATTGGCATTCTTGGATTTTATGTAGGCCTGGATTGCATTCTTTTCATATATATGCTTGCATTCCACACTGCAAAGGAGAATACAAAAGAACGAAACAGGTCATGTTGGAGGCTTTGAAAGTCCACTATCTATGGGTTATAATTCTCAGTATATCTTTCCCAAGGTTCGATGGAATAATTTAATTGCCGCAGGAAAAATAATACAAGCATGCTTAACCTACAGTCAAGTAAGCAACACCTCCGCTTGTAGGCTAGATGCAACCATTTTCATAACATCCAACATTGTTATTTGTTGTTATCCACATTAGCCACACTTCTTTCCTGTATTCAAGTAATTTAAAAAGCACTTCACAGTTTGGGAAAGCACAGTTGCTTCCCAAAAAATTGGCTTTCTTTTTATCTAATAATATCTTAATTCCATCATTCCCTTGAAAATATTATCCCCACCAATTTACACTTACATATATTGTCTCATTGATATAGTGGGCAAAGGGAAGTCCCATTTGCCAGTCCAAGGAGGTTTATATATGCCAGCTTCAACCACGCGTCATATTCCAGAACTTGCATGAAAAGCATATGCCCCTTCATGTGGTATTTGAACATGCATTTTTTCCAGTTAAAATATAATTGCCAGCCAAAATGTTTACCGCTTGGAAAATAACAATCTAAAGAACAAAAAAGAAGAAAAGAGAACCTAATATATGTTTGACGGATTTGATACCTGCGAACTGGTTCTGCTAGTTCAGTGATGGGTCTTCCACTCAATGGGCAACTGATATTCAAAATATTGGATTGGGTAGTGGTCATTACAATGTCTTCCTGCTCCTCACCTGGCATTGGTTCACCAGCATGATGAACATTCTGCACAAAGACAGTGAGGAAAACACCAGATATATAATTAGACAGAACAAATTTAAGTACTCACTGACAGCCAATAGAATGTACCACCAACAAATAAGGAAAATGATATACTCAGATTATGTTTTGTTTTCAGGAAGTCCGAAAAAATTTGCATTGACTGCTGCAACAAGAGTTAAAGCAAGTCAAGTAGATCATTGAATGTTAATTAACTAAACTTAAGATCATTTTTGAAGTATTTATTGTTGCTGAATATACATCTTATTCCATTTTCATTTCATACATATAGCTTTAAAGTATCTGTTGGTTGCAGAGAAGTGTCCAATTGTTCACTCTGCACACATGTATTCTATCTAAAGACTAAAATGGTGACCCCAAAAGTCAAAATTAACTTAATCTTTATTGGCAACATCCAAGGATAATATTCATAGTTTTGTCCAAAATCTCAGGACGCATACCCAAACTGCTTCTCTGAATTTATGTATATATAGATCATTCTGTGGAACAGAAGAAGAAGCAGTCTTGGACTTTGCAGCCTCATCCACAAGCAACTTCTTAAAATCAGTTAACTGCAGTTCAAAAATAAAACCAATAAAGTCGATTAGAGAGAAAAGCATGTTTACAAAATTGTCAATTGAACAAAGAATTCAATAACCTCTGTCCCATGCTGGAATGTATCCCCAATTGATTGAATGGCTGCCGAATGGTGTGTACAGTCTGCATAAGCTGCCATCAACTGAATAGTAGCATCTTCTAGCTCCTTCACCTGCAACAGTGTACAATTATCAATTAATTAAACATGTCAAAAAGAATCTAGAGATCTCACCGTTCTGAATTGCTATATATCAAGTGAAACAAATAATACATCCAAAATAATAAAACTGGATTATTGTTCAGAAGAAAATGGAAACTACATTAACAGCAATTATTATAATTCACAACAGAGCCAGGACTGAATGTAAGAAACTAGAGTAGATGAATGCAGAATATATATAGAAATAAAAGATAAAAATCCTCTTGAAAAAAAATGGGACATGAATGTATATGGAAGCAGCAAAGAACTCAATCAAGTAGCAAAGTCTTTATCAGGCATCATCTAGTCAACTAGTATGTGTATAAGCAATTGGAATCAAATCGCAGCTTCATCAAACCAGCCAAGGTTTGTGGATTACGGAGAGGCTGAAGCCCAACTTGCAAACAAAGATGAATAAAGATTTTATACAGCAATGTGAAGGAAGCTACAATTCTCTGCTTAGGAACACAAAAATAAAAAATCCAAAAAATTTGGAGTTGTTTCAACATTCCAGATCTTCTGACAACCAGAATCATGCGAACTCACGTACGTATACAACCAAACATATAGCCCTTCAGAATATCAATGAAAATACCATTTGAGACTGATTGTCTTTTTCCAAATCAACTGCAATTTCCTTTATCGTACCTAAAGCCCTTCGGATTTCCTACAACAAAAAGTAAAAATTACAAATGAAAGAACAGCTGATATTAGGGTTGAGATCCACTAGAAACTATTATTCAACACTTTCTTCTTGCTTCATTGAAGCAATATATCATGATTAATTTGGTTTAAATAGTAGCATGTAAACATTAATAATAAGTTTTAAATATGTTCTTGATTTAGCAAAAATACAATAACACTTATACGTATGATGCATTTGGAATGCCCTTTGACAACATTAAAAACACTCTTTAATATGCTTTGTAAGTGCTTTTCAATTGGTACAAAAGGCTTAATGCACAAAAGCACTTCTAAATAGACCTAATAACTCCTAAAATTTAAAAGGAACTTCAATAAAGCCATGTTTGGGATTGAAGTTGAGTTGCTATAACTTAAAAACTAAACACTAAAGTGTTTGGTCACTTGCTACTATAGCTTAGAAGTTATGTTAATATGATTTTTTATTTATACGAAGTTATGTTAATAATTTTATTAAAATTATTACTTAAAAATTATATTTATTACATACTATTAATTTTTATTTCATAATTACAACTTTTTTTCGCAGCAGCTATAACCTAAAAATTAAAGCACCTCAGTTCCAAACAGAATCTAAGCTACAAGAAAACAGCAGAACACCATGAGACTAACCATCAATAGGTTTCCAAACACAGCCTTAGTATTTGAATTAGAAGTAATCATCATCTACCGATTAATTTAACACTCTTAAACAGAATTTATTTCTATTTTAATTTTTGAAAAAGTAAAAAAATAAAAACGACTTTCAATTTTCTTTTTTCTTTTTAATTTTACAGAAAGAAAACTGATTCTGAAATTGAATGAGAACAGAAGAAGGCATACACCGATAAGAGCATAATTGTCGTTATAGAGAGTTGTAGCGGCGTTTCGGATTCTTCCGGTGACGGCGTCGTGCCGAGAAGCGGAGGTTGATGCCATCTTCCGCAAAAACGCTACGTTTTGGGGAGTCGAATTGATAAATCTCTCCTTTGTTTCAGCAGTTTTAGGAGTTCTTTTTGGAGGGAGAGCGAGGGAGTTTGGGATTGTTGAACAGGGAAACGCTGCGTTTCGTAAAGACTTAGGACAATTGTCTTGTATTCGGAAATAATAAAAATAAGGGCAATTATCACGGATAAGGTGTTTTTTCGCACTTTTTTTTAAAATATATAATTTTTAATTTTTTTTATTAAATTTCACTTGAAGTTATATTATTTTATACATATTCACTTTTGTTTTCAAACTATTAAGAGAACTAACGAAATATTTCATAAATAATTTTTTTACCCCCCAATTATTTGAAGACGAAAATTAATATGTGCAAAATAATATAACTTCAGGTGGAATTTAGCAAAAAAAATTAAGAATTGTATATTTTTAAAAAAAATATAAAAAAAGGTGGTCGATAGATAATTTTCTTTTTTTTTTTCCTAATCACATATTCTAAACGACATCATTTTTTAAGCATAGGTGAAATAATCATCTTGCCCTTATAACATCAGTAAAGTTATAACAATTTAAAGACGGAAGTAGACATGTGTAAAATAATATAATTTCAAGTGAAGTTCAGTAAAAAAAAATTAAAAATTATTTATTTTTTAAAAAATATGAAAAAACTGATAATCGGTGGATAATTTTTTTAAAAATAATAATAAAAGAACAAGTGAAAGCTAAACAATTAGTGTTTATTAGTGTGTACACCCAGTTCGAGGTTACCGGCCACTATTTATTTTTAGCACTCGGCTATATTGGAGATATAATTCGGAGTCAACTAACATGAGCAGTTGGATTCCTATATTGTTTTTCAACCATTAAGGTCATTAATATAAACGTTAAAGTGATCGGGTAAAATGGTTTAAAATATTTAGAACAACACACTGTCGTTTTAAGGAAAAAATTTACTCTATCACAAATTGTAGGCAATTCTCTCTCTCGTGATTCGGAGTAGTAGTTAAAATCACAAAGATGAGGACGATTTTGAAGACAATCTGTATTGAAATAGGTGAGAATCCTTAGCTGACTTAGATTGGGGTTTTCGTCATGGGATTGATGGGCTTTTGAGCCTTTAACCGTACGGTTCTGAAAATATATGATACTTTGTTCCTGTTGTGGGATTGTACAGCGGCAGCGACAGTTATTGCAATTATTGAATAATTATTTGATTTTTGTTTCTTATTACTTTTATTAAGTTTGGCCATCGTAAATCTGTGTAGCTATGAAGTTTCAGTGAAATTGTATTATTGACAATTCTAGATTCAAAGATGAAGATTTGCGTGTGGTGTTAAAACATCTTATTAAAAAAAAAATTGAATTTATAACATAGGCAAATTTAGGGTTGTGATAGCGATTCCATAATTGAGAAATAATAAAAAGGGGACGGAGGCGTGGTGCTAGTACTATTAGTCACTTGTTATTCTGATCACAGATTGCTTCTAGCTTTAGCAATTTTAGTTTTGTCCTTTCTACATTCTGTTTATTTTCTTGCGAAATAGGTTATGAAATGTAAACTAAATTGATGTTTCTTTGTAATTTATAACGAATTGCATGTTCCAATCATTTAACACGAAGTTAGGTTATGAAGTGTAAACTAAATTTATGTTTCTTTGTAATTTATAACGAATTGCATGTTCCAATCATTTAACACGAAGTTCTATTCATCGGAAATGGAATTGGCGACCTTTGTAGAGGTGTCACGTTCCCATTAAACATAGATTTCCTAAATGTGTGATCTTCACCCTTTCTTCAAAAGCGACCATCTAACGGTTAGAGTTAGTTAATTGTAAGTTGGATCATCTCCAACATAATCGAGTCCTTATTTTTAATGTTTTTTATTTTCACCTAATTAATAATAATATGTTATATGAGTTTTTACAAAATAATTTAGGTTCTATTACAAAATAATTTATTTTATTATATGTTTAAAAGTATAAGTACCCAATTTTCCGGAGAACCATATGTTGTCATTTGTCCCTCTTAATTAACTACGGAAAGATTATTCAAAATAAGATGATATCCGAGCTAAAGTCAAGAGAAACTTGGTTCAATATAGTCGCACACCTATCACCTAAATAAACTATGATCAAAAGCATTAACTCAGCAAAAATCATTCTTGATAGAGGAGAGTCAAAAATACCTACCAGTCCGAACCTGGACCGGATCTGGGCATTGCAAGCTGGGTAATACCTATCTCGGGATGAAGCTGGGCCGATCTCAGACATCACTTGATAAGCCTATCTATTACATATATAAAGTTTCAAACATTTAAAGTTTATATTTTTATGTCCAATTTCATTGAAATAAATTTAAAAATTATAAAATTACAAAAAAAAAAAGAATGCATATATAATGTTAAAAATATAAAATCCAGTTACAAAAATTCAGATTAAAAAACCTGACCGGTGCTGGGCTTTTTAACCCTGGCCCGTGTGTCTAAAAAATACATTCAGGTCGAGGCATTACCATACTCAGACTCGAACTTAGGTTTTGCCAACCTTTTAGGATAATATGACATCTAAAATAAAATCTTTTTAGTTACAAAAGAAAATAAGAATAAAAAGAGGAATAACGTCCAACATGATCCAGATCTAACACCGAATGAGATCATGACATGGAGCACAAGAGAAAGGAAATAGACGTACATAGTAATAATGTACAAAATTCTCCACATAAGTCCACATACACCTGTATTAATCTGAAACGGTGACATGTGTCCTTGGAATTAAGTTTTTGGCATTCTTGTATGGTAGGAATATGAAATTTTAGGGCAACTGAGTGATAGCGAAGCCAAGCTGTATAAAGGCGAGCAGCCCTTATCGCAATAGTAAATGGCCAACTCTCGTTGATACATGACTGAATCGACTGATTGGCAGCATAATTGACCACTCCGATTTTACAGCTGATACAAGTGACGTTGCTTCATCTCCTTTCCCATCCAGGGGAACCGAGTCTTCTTTAGTGATTAATGAATTGGTTGCTGTAGAGGATACCACTTATGTCACTGACCTAGTAGATGGACGAGCCAACATCTTCCACCGAGCCAAAAAGCTTACTATCGCTTAAGTTAATAAAATAAATAGATAAGCGAGCTTATCATTTCATCATTTTACCATATTTTCAATCCACAAGCAAAGCATTGAATGAACACATAAAAGAGCGGGAATATACTCCTAGAATATAAAGAGTTCTCCCTACCTCTGGCGTTGAAATCCTAATTGCCACGGTTCCATTACATCACAAGGAGCAATTATAAGGAATAACCATTCTAATAAACAAACAATCATTTGCTTTACTTCATTCTTTGACTGCTCTGCTCCCCCTAAAAGAAGAGAGACTGACACTTACCATCCTAATTTAGGAAGACGGAAATCGCCTTTGTACAACCAAGAAAGGCATGGGAGTTTCAGTGGAGATTAGTTCAGTTAGTTGCTTCACTCTTCTCTGTTCTACCTCGCACTGATCTTCCTTCGCTGGTATTGCTTCCTTCACTTACTGCCATAGAAAAGAATAAGCAACATTGAGGCACCTACCACCTTGCATTACATTTTCGTTTTTGGCTTAATTAAGTATAGATAGGACAACCACCTCTCTCGTTTAAAGGACCACTGAGGGGGAAGTCAAGAAAATTACTGACTTTTCTTTTCTAGTAGTCTTAATGACTAGTAGTTTGAAGCCTTAACGGTTTTTTTCGGCACTCGGTTCCTTCGTCTTAAGTCAAGTTCAGTTTACTTTTTCGATTTGAAACTCCTTTCCTTTTTATTAGTGAGGTTGTTAAATGGCGAAACATGAGTTCTCTTATGAATAAATTAATCTAATAGGGTAAGGGGTGCTAGTCAAGCTCCTCATTGCCCTAATCCTCCCCATAGGCTTCCTGATCCGCCAGCTCGACAACTGTCCAAATCATTTAACGGTTCTTCTCACAAATTGGATCTAAACCAATATCAAGCAACTTCGCGCAGTTTTCTAGTGAATAGGAAAAATGGATTGAGATTACTAATGGCGGATAGAAGTTGAGTATAGCTGACGCTAACCTTGCTTTCGCTGGAGACTGCAAATAATAGGAATCGTATCGATAAAGAAGATCGCATAGGCATTGCCTCTAGATCCAATCTGTCTTCCCTGGCTTCCCCAACCTACTCTGCTCTTTTCTTCCACTTTAAAGATTAGATTCTTCCTCTCGGGTACCTTCATTCAGAGTGGCGATACAGGTGAAAGACAAAGACTAAGAAGGTAATGAAGCCGAGAAAAGGACTTCATATGATAACGAGACCATTTATAGTAGCATAAGAACAATCACGATGGACTCAACTTGAGCTATCGAATCAATAGTTGCCTTTAGAGAAAGAACCATTTGATAATTTGGATGTGTTTTTGTATTTCATTGAGTGGGAAAAAGAAGGCAAGGTGCTAAAAGGACTTCTACCAATCTTAAACAAAGGGCTAGAACCCACACTAGATGTGTTATTCACTATGGTTTTGGAAAATACGGCTATGCTGAATGGACTAAAGTCAAGTGGGGGTTGGCGTCATCGAACGTATAATAAGAGCATACTTGCTTTTGTTGTTTCACTTTGCTTGTTAGGCTTATTAGTTAGGGCATTGCTGCATCTGAGTGAGAAGCCAAAGCCACTCGAAAGGCGTATTCAATAAAGATATGATATTTGTCTGCTTTTAGTGAGGATTGGGATGAACAAGTCAGGTGAGGGCAGTAGCATACCAATAGAATAGGTGCCATTCTTGTGCTTTTTGGGGAAAGGGCAAGAGCGCTCTTTCCTTTGCACTGTCAGAGGGATGGGAAGTAGATTGCTCGATAGCTTACCCCGGGGGGAGAAGATTGATTTTCTTCTCATTGGATCGGTCGGCCACCATAGCACTAAGACGGAAAGCCTGGTAGGCAGTCTACACAGATGGGAAGTCACCAAAGGTGGGAAACTGTAAGTACCTATTCTCAAAGGAACCGCCACAACAGTACCCTTCTAAGAAAGAAAGGTCATCGTCCTAACAGACAACACAATAGACCAGTAACCCGAAGGAGAGCTTTCCTGTATTCTAAACCTCAATTTCATGTTATATATTTTTGTAAATAAAGGTCCATCACTAAGAAAGAAAGAGAGGTCTTTGACCTTTGAGAATAATGTTTACTCTTAGAGAACAAACATTAACTTGCGTGTCGAAATACCTTTTTCAAGTACACGTTTTCTCTAACATTAACTTGCGTGTCGAAATACCTTTTTCAAGTACACGTTCTGCTTGATCCAAGGCCAACTAATCATAACAAGTTTTCCGCAAAGTTACAAATATGTGTGAAAGTAAAAATCCAGGCCCTTCAAGAAAACACTTGAAAAGATATAAAAATCTTAAATTCAAATTTTTTTCATTTTCAATTTATAAACTAATTTTATTTTTTATTTTATTTAAAAAAGAACTACATAAAACGTCATTGAATTTGTGATTATTCTTTTTGCATTTTAGACAAAGGAATTAAATCTGAGTACTGCATCTTATACACTGTGAGTTGTAGATTCATTTAATTTATCTTTCATTTTTCTAACTTATTTTGAAAAAGATGTTTCAAATAAATTTTTGTTGTTATTGTTGCATTGATTTTGCGCGTTTAGTTGGGTGTTAACATGTGGAGGCTCTTGACTTGCAAAAGCAACGAAAACATAAATGAGGATGTGTGCTTGTTGACTACGATTTCAAAATTTCGTTACAGTAACCATTATTCCGTACAAATTTATAAATATCGTAAAAAAAATAAAAAATCGTCTTAAATAATCAAATTCAGTGTGTTAACACTGGAGGCGTGTTTGGCACTGAGGTGAGGGCGTCGGTGACTCGACGTGCTAACCCCCCAATGCATTTGAGTGAACCATGTCGTGCCTGCCTGGCTAGCTCTTGTTGTAACCTTGCCTAATTAACTATAGAATCCAGGGTTGGGGTTGCCAGCTGGCTCTTTATTCAGTCCTACTTTAGCTTTAGAAAAGAAAAATGAATGAATAAAAATAAAAATCTAAACTAATTATTAATTTCATATTAGCAATCACTTTTATGATTTGTAGCATATGTAATAGTACATGTAATACACTGAACACTTTTAACTTAATTTTTTTTTTTGAAAAGAACTTAATTATTTAATATCATTATCAACACTCTATCCTAATGACAGGTCACCCTTCATATGGTTTGTCTGTAGCTTAGATCAAAACACGCCTCTTCAATCATCTCACTAATTTGAGCCCCATGCAGACCCACCATTGCCAATCAAACAAGCAAAAAGCTCATGATCAATTTGCAGCCCCTGATCACGGTCATGATCATCACCATGTACATGGTATTCCTCATGCAATAAGCTAAAGCTAGAGCAGCTACCAGCTTTCTCAGCACTACAGGAAGTAGCACTAGAATAGTTATTGTTATTATTGCAGGTTATTGCTTCCACTGCTTCCTGATTATTATTATTATTAGTCATCAACTTAGCAAACAACATCTCTTGAGTCTGCCTTAACTCTTCCTTGAGCTGCTTCACATCTTTCTCAAGCCTTCTTTTATCAGCCAATGCATTCTCCAGCCTCACTTGAATTGTGCTGTAATCAAGCTCCAAGCTCTGTGTCTTCCACCTTGCCCTCTTGTTTTGATACCAAACCGCCACCTGTCGGGCCGGCACCCCGAGCTGATTTGCCAGCTTCAGCTTCAGCTCTATGTCAAGTTTCTTTTTGGTGGTGAAGCTTCTCTCAAGCACCCTCACCTGCTCTTGATTTAGCCTCTTTTTGCTGTTTAATTTGTTATGTGGTGGGTGTTTTTGGTGCTGCTGGGTGTCAGCGATATCCATATAATTCTTGTTTGGTTTTTGTTTCTAAGTTTTAGAGAGATATATGAGAAGAAAATGTTTGAAGGATGAAGCATTTGGGTTATGATATTGGTGGCTTTATATAATTTTTTTCGAATTTCCTTTTCGGAAAAATTTACAAGGGATTAAGTCATGTAGAGTTAAAGACGAAGGGCCCTAGTACCCTACCAGTGGAAGAAAAATTTTGATAGAAATAGTGAATCTTACTTTGTTGTTTTTCATGAAAGAGAGAGAGAATAGGATGGCTAAATAAGAAATTTAATAACGACGGATATTCTCAATTTTATTTCGAAATTTTATTTTAAATAATATGATATGTAATGTGTCGTTTATTAAATAATTAATAAATAATTGATAAGTCTCCAAAAACATCGCCAAATGTTTTTAAATAAAATTTATTTACCTGATTAGCCGAATTCGAATAAAATTTTAGCATAGGACTGCTCCAAAAATGACTTTTATTTAAACTGGTTAACAGTTGCAATAAAATTTTAGGATAACACTGCTCCAATAGTAATGACGTTGAGATAGTTGAATAATAGTCATGCATGAGTGTAGCCTCTTCACGTGAAGTTGGCCCTACTTTATTAATTTCTCAAATATAAATAAACGATCCCTCTTCAGTAGAAATGATAATGAATATCTGAATATAACAAGGTGCGTGTTTATCATTATCAAACCCGCAATTATAAAAAATTTAAATTTTATAATTTGTAATATAAATTTATTACTGTAGCTTAAAAGGTTTGTATAAAATACATAATTTTAGATTTTATCAACGTAAATAAAAAATTAAAGTTTCAACATTAAAATTAACACATAAAATGTATCAATCTAATACAATATGTTTCTATTGTAGGTAAATCATCATCACTAAAATCAATATGTTGCTTCATCTTTTAATTAATATACAAGTATTATCAACAATATTAACAAGTAAATTTTAGACAACTACCGTCAACAATTAATTAAAAAATAACAACCTAACTTTAATAAGCAATCATTAGGTTCAAGTCATTAAAGCAAAACAAACAAAATTAACCAAATTACAATAAAATATCAGTAATATTAAACTTGAAAATTATAAAATTCTGCTTATTAAAAACTTATTTTACACACACACACTAGAAGGAGCGAGGCATGTGGCTGCAATGAGTTAGATTCGGTTCAGGAATTTCTTAGGTCACTGGTATTAACTTTAACTTATATTTATTTATGATTAAATATTTTTTAAATCTAATTTCTATGATTAAAATTAAAAGCATAAATAATTATAAATAAAAAAGAATGCAGATATCGACTGCTAGATTTTTTTCTCAATACCTAACTCACCTGCAACTTGTAGCTTGTTTAAATTTAAAATACCAAATTTTTCCGCAACTTGTAAAATTACCTACAATGGAAGGTTTTCTATGAACTAATTTAGATGGATTTGTAGGTTATTTTACTATCCTTCTCTTCATATGATTTTGGATTAATAGACTTGATTCGATGGACAAAGGGTTGAAATTATTATTCATTTGATGCATTAGAATAATAAGGTTGCCCAAATTCCACTCAACATATGATGATTCAAGTTTGGACCTTCGACCTCTACTATGAGGCGATGATAAATTAATTGGATTTAAATTTATTAAATATTTTTATGATTTTGATAAATTTTACGCTTGATTTAGAATCACGACCATGCTATATTCAATTTGGAAAAAAAAAAAAATACCTTTGTCTTCAAAAATATATATGTGTGTACACATATACATATATAATCATTCTCATGTACGGGCGTTCTCATTTCTTTCGTGCGAATATGCTATTAAACCATGTAGTTTAATAATTAATTAAAATGATTGTATTAATTTACATAATTTAATAGCGTGTCCGCATTAAAAAAATGAGAATCCCACACTAGAAAATGACTCTATATACACATATATAAAGAGAGAAAGTCATTCTCTAGTGAGAACATCTTTACTTTGTTAAAATAAAAATGTCTCTAAAATACAAAAAATCATATATTTTAATACATTGAAGGCTTTTTTTTTTGTTAGTGTATTAAAATTTTTTTATTTTTATTTTTTATTAGTTAAAGTATGGATGCCCTCACTATATATATGTATATGGAGAAAAGATTACAATAACAAGCCTCTTTGCAGCCGAAAAACCTTGAAGACAAGGGGCGGCCGTCAACCATCCACTCTCGAGATTCATATTGATCTCACCGTCCTGCCAGTTCGTTAAGTATATTTTGTAATTGACAAAGCCTAAAGTTACACTGTTGTAAGTTACAGTAGCTGTAACTGTAGCATGAACAATAACCCACACATAATTACTGTTCATACTACAGTTACAGCTGCTGTAAATTAGGAAAATCCTTTATAATTTTTGAAATATTATCTTCAACAAATGAGTTGCAGCTGGCAACTCAACATAAGTCAAAGAGAAGAATATCTAGAAAAAAAAATGAATTCAAACAAGATCATGTTCCCTGTTTTGTGGGTTACGTGACATCTAAATATTAAATATTATCAATATTGGTTTGTTATGATAAATTAGTGATAATCATGATATAATAATATTAGGGTCTGTCTAACTAAATAATTTTAACCAACAATAATAAATAATTCAAACGATAAACTGATATTTAACTACATATTAAATTAATCAATAATTTATATTATTTTCTCTTGCAAGTAGATATATATTGAAAGGTTAGAAAATGGGGAATGTCTCATCTTCGATGGCCAACTTGCTGCATACATATGTTGGACAAAAAATTGGGAGATGACTGTTGAAAAAGACAGTTGTGCTCTTGTTGAATTTGACTCCGTGCTTAATTCGTTTGACCGTCCCCTTGTACTTTCTATTTTGTTGTGCTAGGTGGAAAATGGAAAGCAATAAAGTTGACAACCAAATTTGAGAAGGATAATAAGTTATTTAGGGTCAATTTGGTAATACTTTAACTTTTAAATAATGGTGTATTTACTTATTATAAATTGGAATGAAAATTAAGGAATGAGAATAAATAATATGTTTACTTACTTAAATGAGAGGTGGAATAGGAATTAAAGTGGCAGGTCTCACCTAAAATCAGAAATAATCCCTATAGTTTCTATTCTCATAAGGGAGGCGAGAATGAGAATCTCATTTCTTGAAGTAACTTTATTATCCCACTCAAATTTTAAAATTCTCATTTTATCCTTCTTTTATTATTATTATTACTACTACTACCACTATTACTATTACTATTGCTGTTGCTATTGTTATTGCTATTGCTATTACTATTACGATTACTATTACTATTAGTATTATTATTATTATTATTATTATTATTATTATTATTATTATTATTATTATTATTATTATTATTATTATTATATTCGTCGTCATAATAATAATAATAATAATAATAATAATAATAATAATAATAATAATAATAATAATAATAGTAACAGTAATTAATATTATCAAAATAATTATTACTATTTTATTATAAGAATAGTAGTAATAATAATAATGTTATTCTTAATACTAACTATAATCATTATATTAATAACAGTAATTTTACTGTTGAATTGCTGCAAGATTGCAAATAACTAAAATGGACATAATGTCGACTATAATTTATTTATGTATTTATAAACACTTTTGTGTGTACATACACATCATTTTTTTAATTTTTATTTTGTTAATTTTATTTTTATTTTATTATCTCAATATAATTGGTAATAATAATAATCTCTTTAAATTTAATAACTTTATTTCCTAATTGAATAATGATAATTTTAGATTTTTATAATAAATGTGAGAATATACATGAAATTGTATTAATTATAAAACTGATTCTCAAAATCAGATTTAAAAAGCTACTTCTTCCTTCCTTTTCAAAATATGTTGTAGGATCGGTGATTTGACAAAAATGATTTTTAATAAAAATTTACTAAAATCAAAATTAATTTTAACTCTTTAAAATTACTTTTGTATCTCTCAAAAGTAATTCCAAACAGGCCCTTAGAGATATTAAACATTTAACTAATGAGTAATTAAAATTAGTCATAGATAATAAGAACCAAGTGAAGATTTTAAGATCGTGATAAGAACGAAATAAATATCACTCTCAATATGTCATTATAATATGGCTGTTGGTTATATCTACTTTGATTGAGAATGATATTCATATGGTTTGATTCCTGTCATGATCTTAACGATCTTCATTTTATTCCCAAGCGACCCAGAACTTTATATTATCCCAAGTTATATTAAAAATTTTATATTTTTAAGTGAGCACAAAAATTTGTAAGTAGAAAGAAGGTAAAAAAAAAAATGCAATTCAAATATAAAAACACTAATTTTCAATTATAGAATCTGACATTGCAAACTATAATAACATATAATTATATAAGATTAATACATTAGTTAAGAACTACAAGTTGAAATAAATCAATACATGTAAACAATCAATTGAAAATCGAAAGAAAAAATTTTAGTTTGAAGTCAAATACTTAATTACTAGGCTTAAAAAAAATTAAACAATTAAAATTTATTCATCTTTTTAACTTACAAAAATATTACTAGTCAAAAACTTCAATAATAAACTAAAATTAATCCAGTAAAAAGGTACTTGAATGCTATTGTTTATTTGCCAGGTGATCTGAGTCCCTTTGAAGAACTAGATAATGATGATTTTTCTATCAAAAAACTCAAATTTTATTTCCTAACTTGTTCTCTTAGTTAACGTAACTAATAAATAAAATATCAAAATTCACATAGAAATTTTATGAAAATATTGATAATTGTTACTCTATGTGATTTTTGTAAGTACTTTTAATACTAGTAACGATATTAGCATTGACATACCTTTTTTTTTTCAATAAGAAGGTTTTTAAAATAAGTTAAAGCAGTAATAACATTTTAGCCCCCTAATGATTTCAACTTATTAAATAAATATATAATTTAATCATTTTATAAAATAAGTCAATTGGAAAAAAAATATAATTGAATTATGGACATATTTGAAAACAAAATAAAAACTTTTTTATTGTATAAAATTGATAAAAGTAATTGAATTAGAGAAATATATGAAAGCAAAATGAAAACTCTATTCCTGGGATGGCTGCCTGGGGAGGTATCGTTAGAGATCATCCTGGAGTGATTTTGGTTGCTTTTGGATCCTTTCTGCATGTTTAGGCTACCAACTGATATTCTATACTGAGCTCATGGTTGTGTGCGAGGGGTTAGAGCTTATTGCTTAGCTTGGTTATTCTGTGCTTGAGGTGGAGTCAGACTTGGCTAAAGTTGTTTCTTGGATTCACTCTTAGGGTCTTGTTCACAGGGATTATGCTTATTCATTGCGTCGAGTATACTCTTTCACATATTCTTCTCATATCTTGGTGAGGCATGTGTTTCATGAAACTACTTTTGTTACTAATTTTTTGGCCGGTTGGGCTTGCTCTCATCGTGTACGTTGACGTTTCTTCTACCTTCAGGACTTTCCTGTAGGCTAGTCTGGTACTCTCTATTTGGATGTGCAGGTTGTTCCTTACATCATACACTAACATTTATGGGCTTCGTTTTCTTTACATTGCTTTCATTCTTTTCTTGGTTATTTGTGTATATTTACATTTATTCTAGAAGGTTTTGGTCTATGTTATTCTCTTTGTGTATGTGTATCATTTTTTGATTAATATTACAGGTAAGAATCCTGCTTAACCCCACTTCCTAGTGGTTTTTGAAAAAAAAAAAAAATTCTATTATTATATAAAATTAATTAAAAAATAAGGGCTATATTTGATTTTTTCTTGGACTAGAACAGGCTACAGCCCAGTCTAGCCCAGCTATTGGTCGGCCACTGCTTATTCCTATCAGCTATTACATTTTTAATTAGAAATCAAACCTTATTAAAGTTTTCTCTCCTTCACTGTCATATGTTTATTAATAAGGCAATTGCTACCTTGCAGCTGCTGTACGTTACAGCAGCTGCAAAAAATAGATGAACAGTACCACACGTGGGTACTGTTCATCCATTTTTGCAGCTGCTGTAACGTACAGTAGCTGCAAGGTAGGGGGACCCTATTAATAAATATGAGTTTTTGTTCAAGACAAATATTAAATATGTTATCAGTTATCTGATGCAACTACCGTTTTCATATAATTATTCGAAGCCTTGATACCTTGCAACCAAGTGCATGTATACAGAGCCGCCTAGCTCCAATTTGCAACAAGAAGGCAAGAATCTTATTAAGGCTTTTGAATTAAGATGCACGAAAATTCAATTTATATATTGTTTGTGTCCCAAAAGCTAAAACAGCTACAGTTGTTGCATATGATGAATTAACACAAAAATATGAAAATTGCATGGGATTACATCATTGTCATTGTGCTGTTTGGAGGGTTTACAATTCTTCCCCACATTGGGGTCACCATTAAATGGTCGTTGAAGCTAGCCCCTAATTAATTCATGCACCTACGACTTGTGAAGATTGGTGATCATTTTATACGTTATAGCCATCTGGGCCAACTATCTGTGAAAATGATATGTGAAATGAATCCTCGTGGGGTTAGGGTTCGGGTTTTGGATGGATGAAATTAATTGAACTTTCTAGCAGTGTACGTTCCTTTCGCAGTACAAATTGTTCAATGTTTTAATGCGCGGCTTCATTTTCTGTGTAGCAATTAGGTGCAATGAATGATGGGAAGTCAACTCGTTTGTGCACAACTTGGCTGTATTCAGACAGAAGAAAAAGAAAGATATCGTAAAAAATTAAAAATCCGAAATAAATGAGGGAGCTAATAATTGGATAAGATTCAATTGACAAAATTTAGTGAAAAAAAGATGATGGAAAATGTCAAAACAACTCTTAACGGTGATATAATTGCAATTAAATAGTTATAAAATCATATGGTATTAGTAATACTATATGATTTTACAGTTGTTTTGTCGTCACTGTGTGATATTTTTCAGATCAAATATCAGTACTCAAAGATGATTGAGGATGCTTGTTGTGACTTATAAATTAAAAAAAAAAATTACGCACCTTCCTAATGAATCCCAGCTCAACTCCTTTATTAACTTTTTCACGCAATTACTTTGTCATTAATTCGAACTATAAGGGTATCCATTAAAATGTTTCAACTTTTATTTATTCTTATGGTGGTGATATTTTCACCCCTCAAGTTATTTCAACCCACCCCATTTTAAAAAATAATTATAAAAAATTCATATAATATTTAAAAATTACAAATAACGAAGAAATTTAAACAATTAAATCTTCATTAATTTTTTAAACTTACAGCACAAAAAGCACATGATATAGAAAATTTAGCTATTTTATATTATAAGGATAAAACAGTCAAATTAAATTAAATTAAGGGTGGGGCTATTTGAACCTACCAAATTCCTCTCTACACCTATTTTAAAAAATAAATTAATTATTAAAAAAATTTAAAAATCTCAAATTGCCCTTCACTGATCTCCTTCTCTCGCTATCTTATATGATTGTATATTCTATCTCTACTCTCATATTCTACAAA
Source organism: Murraya paniculata (assembly GCA_030449075.1). NCBI lineage: Eukaryota > Viridiplantae > Streptophyta > Magnoliopsida > Sapindales > Rutaceae > Murraya > Murraya paniculata. Next base: position 566,091 of record JAEVFN010000065.1, read on the forward strand.
CTAAACACTCAATTTCACTCTCTTTTGAATTTTTTTTCATCTTTCTTACTATATCATGATCTATAATTCATGCTTTCTATATATAAGAATTGTTTTTCTTGTTATTAGCTTTTGTGTTTGATAAAAATTAATTTCTTTATATTCATTACCTTTCATGACTGATAAAAAATTGTTGATGTTCATTCTAAAATAGTAAGTCTTTTCTCCTTTAGTTTGATAGATAAATTATTTACAGTTAAAAGAAAATATATGAATAAATTGATGAGAATTTGTGAAATTAAGAATAAAAAGAGAAGAAAGTAATTAAGTATTTTTTTAAAAAAATATTTAAATAATAAAATATTTGATTAAAAAGATGGTGTAGAAAGGAAAATGGTGTGTGCAAATAGTCCCATCCTTAAGTTAAAACAATTTTAGTGATTGATGGGGATAGATTTTTACCTTCACTTGAATTTATAGTTGTGGAAAAATTACAAAGATTAATTGGCGTTGAATCCAGTAGGGTGAGTAACTAAAAAATGCACTATGATGCCCAAATTAATGGTTGATTAAGGTTAATAGAAAGAGAATGGAGAAGAAAATGGGTTTTCTCTCTCTAGGATGAACATTGTTCTTCAGAGGCTAGGAAACATGTTTCTTATGGAGGCGGTCTCTATTTATAGATTATGGGTGACGTGGATTTAGGGTTTTGCCTTAGCACTCTTCCTAATGACACATGTCGCCCATCATTTCTATATGCATGGATGTAAATTTGATTGTGGGGAAACAACCATATTTATTCAGTGCTTGTATGTTTCCTTACATATGACTTTTTTGGCGTGGTTTCCTTGGGCCATGGAATTTGGAATGAGTTTAATTCGCCCTCTTGCCACTTTTATAATTTCCTAGGGAATTTTATCTTGGATGTTATTTCCCCTAGAATAATTCCTTTTTATCTTAGGTGTCGCTTCCTTCGGAAAAATTTATTTTTACCCAAAAGAGTAGGCACGTGGCATAATGGGCTGTCCTTGAAATATGGCACCTACAGTAATCAAGAATAGACTTATGCAAATAAAAATGTATAATTAGTTAATTATTTAAATTTTTTCTTTACTTTAAATTTAAAAAAAAAACATGATTTTGTTGATTGAAATGGGGTAATATACATAAATTATGGGGCGAAGTAAATTATATAAATTAAAATTAAAATAGATTAATTAATATTAAAATTAAAAAATATATATTTTGATGTGAATAAGAAATTAACGATAAGATATTTTATTATACTTTTTATTATTTCTAAATCTTTTTTCTTATAATAAATACATATTTTATATTCCTAAAGTCAAATTCAAGCAATTGACTCGTTTACTCCTCTTTTCCTTAATTTGTAGTGCTATGGGGTTATTAAATACTATAAATGATATATATTAATTTTAATAGGGAAAAATTGGCAATCTCCCATTAATTAATTATCGGTATTAAAAAATAGTTAGGTTTTTGATAAACTGTATTAATTGTTAACAGTGCTATGATGAATTCCAAAAGTAGGTGCATGCATAAGTTTGGTAAATTTTATTAGCCAGGCGTTGTGATCTAGTGTAATAACAATACTAGATGCATGATTAATTAAAAAGTTCAGCTATGTTGGATATGCTCTAACTTAGAGCATCTATTGCAGCCATTGGATCTAAAGTTGAAAGAAACAATATTCATTTAAGCTTGAGATCCAATGACTGCAATGGATGCTCCAAGTTAGAGCACCTCCAACATAGCAATTCCCTTAATTTAATTATCCGCTAACACATGTAGATATTATTATGATTCTATTATAAGCATGAAAATTTGGGTAATTTATATAGATTTTAGATTTTGATGAACCTAATTCATACTCAAAAAAGCTAACTTATAATCATTTGTAAAAAAATAATAATAATAATTACGAAATAATGTAATTGGTAAAATTCACCATATCATCAGTAAAATAAATAATTAATTAATTACCAAATGCGTTAAGTCTTAAAAATAATCCTATAGAATAATCAATTCGATCACCCTGAAAAAAGAATTAGAAAAGGAAAAACATGAAACCATTAAAGTAATTCAGAGGCTGGCATATTTGTGCAAAGCAAGAATTTTATTGTCGACTTGTCTATAATAAAATCGTATGAATTAGGCAAGACATGCTATTGAAAACGACAATGGGTTTCATCACAATCGCATCCAACGCTAAAACTTGTAATCATCGATCAAATAAGATAAAAAACTTGTTGGAGAAGCGAATTAATTAAAGCCAGCATTGGACATCAAACCGATTAGATTTTGTACTTAATGCATCGAACTTGAAATCTATCTACAAACAAAGAAGCCGACCATACTTCAACATGACCCCCAGGTCGTTGCTTCGCGAAAGACATGCATGCGCAGCCAACAATTAAGTTTTGATCAACTCACAATTGGTCTGTAAACTCACGATGGCTTTCGCCTTCGCCATAATATTTTTGTCACGTGTGTATTTACTTTTATATCGAATTGATTTATAAAAACTCGTGTTCGTAGGCAGTCGATGTTAATTTATAGTCATAGAAACCCGTAAGTTGAAGATTACCTCGACCAAGTGCGTAGGCTTATTGAACTCGTGAGGCTCAAATCGTCCGAACAAAAGAAATTTCTTGAAATTGTCGCGTAAATTAACTCCTAAACCCCCAATAAATTACTTTTTATTATAAATTAAAAGGGATTGGACTATATAACCCATAATTTTGAAGTAGATTTTAATTTTTTTTTCTAAATAACCTATGAATTTATGTCGGGGTAAATATTCATTTAGTTATTATATTTTAATTTTAAGGCTTATTTATGCCCTCAAAACACGCTTATAGTTAAATATATTACATTTTGATCCTTACTTTTTCTTAACTTGGACAATAATATCTTTACAATAATATTCTTGACATTAAGTAATTTATCTTTAAAAAAGTTAATTTTAGAAAATTAACTAATAAATATCAAATAAAAGAACTAGTATTTTTTTTTATACCCGTGCAACAATTTTACTAATAATTATTTATAAATAAAGTAATCCATGTCAACTTAAAGTAACATTTAATATACTTGCAATAATTGTACTAATAATTACATTATAAAAATTTATTTACCAAGCTAATCCTAAAAGTACAATAATAATCTAAAAATATAAATTTTTATGTTACTTTTAAGGTTATTTTGATAAGTTATCATTTTTTTCTTTTCATTAACATCCCAAGCATATTGTTGCAAGGGTATTATTGAAAAAAAAAATATAAGATTAGGAGTGTAATAGGTATACAACAGCAAATGTGTTTTGAGATTTTTTTTGTTGTTGTATAGGAAGTTAGGAACTAAACGAACATTTATCATTAATAGTAAAATAATTATACCTTAAACAGTAATTTTTTAAAAATCTTTTCATCTTTAACCATTCACTTAATTTTAACTAAAAAATCAATAACACTTTGTATTAGGCAACCACAATATTAGTTTATTAAAGATAGTTCATAAAAAGGAGCCCCAATCAATCAATTAATGTTTAGCCTCCGTCCTTATCTTTGAGCTTATATATTATCAGTCGGTGTAAGATTATCTCATTCACTCTCCCCTTATGCGTAGGTAAATCTTTTTGTTCGATTCTTATCACGTGAAAATATAGGGTGAATCAACTCATGAGTGAATTCAAATTTGATATATCATATAGAAATTGATGAACCGATACTCTTTTTTATTGTTTTTCATAATTTATTTCACGCTCTATTATGTTGCAATAGTTAAGGTTGCAAATTGTACGTTTAGACTCTTGGGGCGCCAAGGAATTAAACTCTGTAATGTCGTTGTTTCGTTAAGGTGAGGCACATAAGATATGTGGCTGGCTAAATATCACATTCATTTAGAGAACCGTGTGTGACAATAATAAAAGGTCAATTTGAAGTAACAGAAACTGAAATCGAAATTGATATATATGCTTCAATTAATATTTGACAAAATCGAAATCGATGGGACATAATTTTATGTTCCCACTTGCTCACAAACGTATGAATTAGGCAAGATATGCTATTGAAAACGACAATGGATTTTATCACAATCGTATCCAATGCTAAAACTTGTAAACATCGATTAAAAAGTGGGGGAAAAAACTTGTTGGAGAAACAAATTAATTTAAGCTAGCATTGGACATCATGCCGATTAGCTATACATGCATCGAATTTGAAAGCTATCTACAACCAAAGGACCCGACCATAATCCAACACGACCCAAGTCTTTGTTTCACGAAAGACATGCATGCATGCATGGCCAACAATTGAGTTTTGATCAAATTACAATTGGTCTGTAAGCTCGCCAATGCTGGTTTGGTTCGTATATTTTAATAAGGTATCTGTTTAGTTCTTTTATTTTAAAAAATATTTTAAAATACTTTTAATATTAAATATGTTACACTTACTCTTATTTTTTCTTTACTTTTATAATAACACCCTTACAATAATATTTTTTACATTAATTTTTTAATCTATAAAAAAAAGTTAATTAGCAAATTAATCAATAATTACTTATTAGCAAATTAAGAAATAAATATCAATATCAAACAATTGGTATTTTTCATACCCTTGCAACAATCTTGCTAATTAATATTTATAAATACATTAATATTAGCTAATTTAAAGTAATGTTTAACATCCTTGTAGCAATCTTTCTAATAATTTTTGTAAAATATTAATTTACCAAAGCAATCCTAAAAGTAAAATAACAACAACTAATTTATTTTACTTTTAAGGCTAATATCAATAAATGTGTCTTGAAGTATATTTTAAAAGAGTAATGATATAGCCACAAACTTTTGTATAAATTTATTTTGTACAAACTGATGTGGCATAATTTAATTGGTTGAATTAAATATTACTTGGTCCACATGATTGATTTTTATTATTTTATATTTTCTTTCAACTAATGAATTAATGCCAAATCAATTGTACATATTTAATTTGTACAAGAGTTTGTAGCTGTATCATTACTCATTTTAAAATATAGGAACTAAACGGATACCTAATTTAAAATATAAGAACTAAATAAACATTTACCCATGTAAACTCATGATGGCTTTCACCTTTGCGAAAAGAATTTTGTCATAAATGTATTTACTTTAAACCGGTTTATTGAAACTCATGCTCACAAGTGGTCAATGTTAATTTATAGAAACCCACGAGTTTGTTTTGTCTCAAGCAAGTACGAAGGCTTCTTGAAACTCCTCAAACTCAAGTCCGCACAAAAGAAATTTCTTGAAATTGTCTAGTTAAATAACTCCTATGCCCCCAATAAATTGTGTTTTGTTGAGAGCTGGAGAACGCATATTTATAAATAGTAAAATTGTCAGCTTGCGCTACAAGTCTCATTAGCATTTCTATTTTTACGTGTTTAAATCCTTTCATCTTTGATTTTGTGTGTTTATTATAATTTGAATATTTTATCTATTTTAGGGATATCTTGATTATTTCATGATTAACGAGAAGTCAGACAACAAAACAAATAATATTTTTTAGTTCAGAACAGCTAAAAACCTTAGGAATGAAATAAAGGGCAAAATCACAATTTTACAATTTTAGTGGAACCAGCTGACGTGGCATTAATTGATGACGTAGTATTGACTAGTTGACATGGTATTGATCAATGATATGACAGTATATTATTGGATCTGATGATGTGTTATAACCAATCAAATCTTGCCAGATGGAGCAATCCTAAGTGTCTAAATTATTTTTATCTGATAGTCATAATTTACTCATTGTATCTATAAATAAAGGGTCTTCCCCCTAATTGGATAGCTCCGAATCCAAATTTGAGCTTCATTTTCTGTAATTCTTACTCCATCTTATATTTTCCATGTACTATAATAAAATTATCATTTTACCCTTAGTTCAATTATGAGTGGCTAATTTAGTTTCAATCTTGGATTGAAGGTGAAACCTCAAAATGCTCTATGAGCTTAATTTGGTAAGTTTATTTTCTTTTCCTCTCTAATTTCTGTGGTTGATTTGATTCATTATCGACAAACAATGTATCTTGTTTAGATTTTATACGGTATACCAGCTCTCTAGTGAAAGATCGTTACTGTCTGGCATAATAAGCACTTTACATCATATTTATTAGAAAGAAACTCCCATCTAGCATTTGGGGATCGTTTTCACTCAGTACTGATAAAGAGTGCATCTAACTTATTTAATGAACGGTCTTACCAAGTTGTTAGTAGAAGGATTACTATCGTCTGACACAACGTGTACTTGACATCACACTTAGCGGAAGATCATTATCCTCTGGCACACTGAGCGCTTGATACCATATTTGTTAGAGTGAGGCTTATGAGGAGTGGAAATACCCTCTCATAAATTAATTGGAACTAAAAAGAAATATTAAGCCCATGGTGAAGTGTGAAATGAGAATCCAATGACTCAAGTGTTTTATTTGAAATTTTTTTCATCTTTAATTTATTCCCGCCAATTTTTTACTTTTATTTTAAATTTAGTAATGCTCAAAAATCATCTCCAGCCAATTCACATACACACTTAGAAAATTAACCCTACACATAATCATCTACTTAAGGGATCAACATTCGTTACCATAAATCTATACTATAATAATTCGTACACTTGCGAGTATAATAAAATTTACACAACAAGTTTTTAGCACTGTTGTCGGAGAGGTAAGTACTTTAATTTGTGAAGAGTTAATTTTCATTGTAAATATTATGTAAATAACTTTGTGTGCAAGATTTTGAACGTGTTTTCATAGTAAGTTTGTAACAGCATGACAAGGTCAATATTGTAACTTCCCTTCTCTCTTTATTTTTATTAGTTTTGTTTTTAATTTTTATGTTTTCTATGCATGCATAGTCGAAGATCACAATCGCATGATCTAGAACCTATAGATCTTGAACTGGAAAAGACACTTCGCACATAGACATGTTGCATCAAAGGTTAAAATTAATTGAAATAGATTTGGAACAACCACCACAAGCACCACAAGAGAGGCCATTTAAGGATTACTTCGATCTCTTAGTTGATTTGAGCACATCATGCATAAGTTACCTAAATGTAGGTGCTAGAAGTTTTGAGTTAAAACCTAGTGTGCTAAATTGTCTCCCATCATTCTATGGCTTAGAAACCAAAGACTCACACAACCATTTAAATGATTTTTATGTTGTTTACCGAACTTTTAAATATGAAAATTTTTTAGATGAAGATGTTAAGCTTAGATTGTTTCCATTTTCTCTAAAGGAAAGAGCTTGTTCATGGTTCAACACATTTCCTGCTAATAATATCACATCATGGGAATAAATGGTAACTAAAATTTTAAATAAATACTTCCCAGTACATAAAATCACTGCCATTCAAGGTAAATTTCAAAGTTTACTCAGAGAAAGGATGAGTAATTTCTTTAAGCATGGGAGTGATTCAATGGGCTACTCTTGAAGGGTCCACATCATGGGTACAAGAAATGGCACTAATCTCAATACTTCGTAGAGGGACTATTGCCTCCCGTGCAAGAATGGTTAATAGCGATTAATGGAGGTGAGCTAATGTCTAAAAACACATTATAAATTTGGGATTTCTTCTAGCAACAAGCAGATAATTCTTAACAGCGAAGCCAATCATTCAGAAATGTGAGAAAAATGAAGAAAGTAAATGAAGTCCACATTGGCAAATCATGATCGAACATCAAGGAAGTCAAAGCAATATTCAAAGGACTGTCTTGCCAAATAACATTATTAACAGCTACCAAATCAACAGAGCCACAAGCCCACAAGCCTACAATTAATTTGGCCAAGATTCATACTCAGATCAAGCCAATGCCATAAATTGATGAGAAAGCAACCGAACTACAACCCTTACTCTAATATTTATAATCTTGGATGGAAAGACCATCCCAATTTTTCATGGTCTCAAGGATTCCAATAAAATAAAACAATAGCCCCAGCTCCTCCCTTATGGCTAGTTTATCAAGCTCCTTAATCTTCTCAACCACCATTCAAATAGTACAATCTGAACCAAACAATGGGAAGAGGCATTGCAAAAATTTGACCCACTTTGTACTAGAACAACAAAATTGCACAATTGATGAGCTGTGGAATGAGATGAGAGGTGGTCTAAATTTCCAAGCGCAATCAATTTCGAACCTCAAAAAGATGGTGCGTCAGCTTACCTCTTTGATTCAAAAGTTAGCAATAACCGCTGAAAAAGACATATTCCAGAGCCAGCCAGTACCTAATCCTAAAAGAGTACATGAAGTGAGTACCAGTTCATCCCAGCAGCATAAAGAGGTCAAAGTCGTTATGACCTTGCGAAAAGGCCAAAAAGTCAACAATAAAGAGTAGATGCCTTTGAAAAAGAGAACTTATTATGAACCCTTAAACTTTGAAGACTCATCACCAAAAAAAAGAAAGAAGAAAGTAGCCCATGAAAACATTTCCCCCAGAGGCTAGTTAAAGCAAAGAAGTGAAATTCCACATGTAAGATTATGGAAATCTTTAAACAGGTAGTGTTAACATCCTTATGCTTGACGCTATTAAACAAGTGCCATTTTATGCCAAGTTTCTTAAATACCTTTGTACTAAAAAAGAGAAGTATTCATGTTCAAAAGAAGGTTTTTCTAATAAAAAACATTAGTTCTATACTCTAACATAAAATGCCGACAAAATTCAAAAACCCAGGCTCCCTTACTATTTCATATAGTATTGAAAACCACATATTTGAGAACGTTGTGTTGGATTTAGGAGTTAGTGTACATCTTTTGTGAAACTTGGACTATGAGAATTATACCCAACTCTAGTTGTGTTGCAGCTCGCAGATCGATCCATTAATACCTTGCGGTATTGTGGAGGATGTGCTCATCCAAATTGATAAGTTTTATTTTCCTATTAATTTTATTGTAACTGACACTTAACCATGTAGGACTCAAAGAAGCACATCTCGATTATTTTAGGCTGACTTTTCTTGGCAACTACAAATGCCCACATTTAATACAGGACTGCAAATATACAATTGTTTTTTGGTAACATGACCATGGAGTTGAATATCTTGAACATTACCAAAAAAAGCTCAAGATGCAAATGAAGGAATTGCTGATGTGGATCTAATTGAAGAATTAGTTTATCATACTTTTCCTTATAATCTTAGTGATGATCCTTTATAAAAATGTTTAACTCACTTTGGTTTAAATTTTGATATTGACAGATCGATTGATGAGGTCAATGCCTTACTGGATTCATTACCATCCATTGATACCAATAAATAGAAGGCAAGAATAGTGCAACTAGTACCATCAGGGAAGAACTTAGTTGATTATCAAAAGCCCCACTAAAGCTCGAGCTCAAACTATTACCCGACAATTTATAATATGCATTCCTGGGAGAAGAAAACTCTTTGCTAGTAATCATTTCATTTTCTCTTAATGACAAATAAAAGAGTAAGTTGTTGGGTATTTTAAGAAAGCATAACGAGGCATTAGGATGGACTATAGCTGACATAAAAGGTATAACCTAGTAGAATGTATACATTACTTTCACCTTGACAAAAATGCTAAACTTACTAGGGAAATGCAATGTCGGTTAAACCCTAACATGAAAGAAGTTGTTAGATCTGAAGTCCTTAAACTATTGGATGCAGATATCATTTACCCCATCTCTGATAGTTCATGGATCGGTCTTGTGCAAGTTGTCCTAAAAAAATCAGGAGTTACAATGGTTACCAACACCGACAATGAATTAATACCCACTAGATTGACTACAGGGTGGCATGTGTACATTGATTATAGGAAATTAAATTTTGCCACATGAAAAGATCATTTTCCTTTACCATTTATCAATCAAATGCTTGACAAATTAGCGAGTTATGAATTTTATTGCTTTTAAATGGCTACTCATGATATAACCAGATCCTAATAACACTAAAAGACCAAACGAAAACCACTTTAACTTTTGGCACTTTTGCATATAGGAGAACGCCATTTACATTATACAATGTACCTAAGTATTTTTTTTTTTTAGATGGCTAAATGTTTCCTTGAAGTCTTTATAGATGACTTTTCTATTTTTGATGATTCATTTGATCAATATTTGCACTATCTAATGCAAGTTCTGCAGAGATGTATAGAGAAGATTTGGTCTTGAATTGCGAGAAGTGTCATTTAAAAAAATAATAATTTGAATTTTGTTGAATTTATATACTTAATTTGTTAGGGAATAGCAGTAAGTTGGTTGGGGGTGTCTTAAGTGATGGAGAATGCATATTTATGAAGGATAAAATTCACAGTTTGCATTCCAAATCTCACTAACACTTCTACTTTTAAGTGTTTATATCCTTTAATCTTCGATTATGTGTGTTTTGTTATAATTTGAGTATTTCATGTATTTTAGGGATATTTTAGTTATTTTATGATTAAAGAGAAGTCGAACAGCAAAATTGACTGTATTTTTTAGCTCAAAATAACTAAAAACCTTAGGAATGACATAAAAGATAAAATCATAATTTTATAATTTTGGTGGGCCCTAGCTGATGTGGCGTTAACTGATGATATGCCATTAACCAGCTGAAGTGGCATTGAATGATGATGTGGCAGTATATTATGGGACCTAATGATGTGTTCTAATCAATTAGATCTTGCCATGTGGTACAATCTTAAGCATCCGAATTGTTTTCATTCGATAGCCATAATTTACTCATTATGCCTATAAATAGGGGCCCTCTAATTGGATAGCTCTGAATTTAAATTTGAGCTCTATTTTCTATAATTCTGACTCCATCTTGTATTTTCTACGTATTTTAATAAAATCACCATTTTAACCCAAGTTCAATTATGAGTGACCAATTTAGTTTCAAGCTTAGGTTGAAGGTGAAGTCTCAACATGATCCATGTGCTTACGTTGGTAAGTTTATTTTCTTTTTCTCTCTGATTTCTATGGTTGTTTTGACTCATTATCAACAGACAGTGTATCTTGCTTATATTTTGCATGGTATACTGGCTTCCTAGTGAAAGATCGTTTCTGTCTGGCACAATGAGCACTTTATACCATGTTTATTAAAAAGAGACTCTCCTATAGTATTTATGGGTCATCTTGACTCAGTGTTGACAAAGAGTGCATCTAAGTTATTTAATGGACGGTCTTGCCACACTGTCGACAGAAGGATTATATCGTCTGGTATAATGTGTATTGACACCATACCTAGCGGAAGATCATTACTCTTTGGCACACTGAGTGCTTGATACCATATTTATTAGAGTGAGGCTTATGAGGAGTGGAAATACCCCCTTATAAATTAATTAGAACTAAAAAATATATTAAGCCTATGGTGAAATATTGAATGTGAATCAAGAGGCTCAAGTATTTTATTTGAATCATCCTTAATTTGTTCCCACCATTTTTTTATGTTTATTTTAAATTTATTACTGCTTAAAAATCATCTCCAACCAATTCACATACATAGTTAAAAAATTAACCGTACATATAATTAAATCTACCTCCTTATGAGATTGACACTTGTTATCATAAATTTATACTACAACAAATTTGTGCACCTATGAGTACAATAAAATTTGCACAATATGTTTCGTGATAAATTAAAAGGGATTGAGCTATATAGCTCATAATTGTGAAGTAGATTTTGGTAAAATAAATATGCCTTAATCAATAATGGTTTTCTACTATGTACATTTTTTACCTTTTCATGTTTTAGCCATTCACATCAATTTTAACTAGAAAATCATTAACTCTTTCCATTAGGCAACTACAATACTAGTACTACTTCTAGTTTAGTAAAGATTGTTGATAAAAATAGTCCCCAATCAATCAATTAATGTTTAGCCTTCGTCCCGGTCTTTAAGCTTACATATTACCAGTTGGTGTAGGATTATCTCATTCACTCTCCCCTTATGTGCAAGCAAATCTTTTTGCTTAATTCTTATCACGTGAAAATATAGGGTGAATCTACTCATGAGTGAATTTAAATTTGATATATCATATAAAAATCAATGAACCAATACTCTTTTTTGTTATTTTTCATAGTTAATTTTACACTCAATAATGTTGCAAGAGTGAAAGTTGCAAATTATACACGTTTAGTCCCTTGGGGCACCAAGAAAACTATGGGAAAATTTACAAAAATAACCACAAGCTTTTTAGATTTTTCACTATTAACCCCTAAAATTTCTATTCTATCATAATTAGCGACATAGTAATAATTTGGAAACAATTACTCTTTAAGTCCCAAAACACTCTCAAACTCTAAACCAATTCATTTCTCTTAACTCCCCAAACTCAACGACAACAACCAAGCAATGACGGCAACGATCGGAATCTTATATTTTTTTGTGTTGTCGCAAAATCAAGGAGTGAAAAAAAAATCTAAAATATGTGAGTTTTCTTAATCTTGAAGCTTGATTGGCTTTTAAATTGATGGTAGATGATTGCATTGCTGATATGGTTGTGGTTTCTTGAATATAGTTGTATTGTTTATATGGTTGTATTGCTAAAAAAAACACTTGATTTTTATTAAAACATTACTCAAATACTATTGGAAAACCAGCGAGTCAACAAATGAGATTGTATTAACAAGATAGCAACAATACTCGAAAATAAATTGCTGGAGCAACAATAAAATTAGCAATACATAGGATAGAGGAATAACTAAAATGAAATAAAATGAACAATACACAAAATAAAATGAAAAAACCCGAAGCCTGTTAAATAACACTCTCCTTAAAACAGATTTACCGCCTACTACAGTGCTTCTAGGTTTGTCGATATCTGTTTCCCAGGATGCAACGGGAACGAATTATTCGTTAAGCACGCACGAATAATTCCGGCGAACAACAGCAGCGAAGAACCTCAATCAAGAAACTGGAACGTCAGAGGAAGGAAAACAGAAGTGCTCTTGTGTGCTTAATTTGTTTTCTTTTTCCGGGTGTAAAGCAGAAGAGGGAAGCTGCCTTTTATACACATGAGGGTTTGTAACTGCTAAATATTTGAAATAATTATTTGATTTATTCTGCTCTTGTAACAGTCCATTGAATTGAAGTCATTTAATTCTGCAACAGTCAAAATTTTTTCATAATATTCAATTCTGTAATCAAAACTGCTCTTGCTTTGATTGCTTATTTGAATTTTCGAATTCATTGTGCACATGAAATTCTGCAACAGTTCATAATATTCAATTTAGTAATCAAAACTGCTCTTGCTTTGATTGCTTATTGAATCTGAAATTTTATTTCACAATGAAATCCTGTTGTTGCTGTTACAATATTCAACCAAAACGGCCCTTGCTTTGATTGTGAAACTGTTACAAAAAAAAAATTAAAAGGAATTCAAAAACTAGCCCATGCAAGCTTGAGTAGTTTTCGGCCCAACATTCGTGTACGCAGGACGTGCGGATGCACACGAGTTCAGCTAAATTCGGCTTGGATTCGCAGCCCCCCCTGCGCACGCGCGTGTGGAAAGAGCCTTTATCCTTACAATTGTTACTCATTTGTGGATGAGTGTTTATATATAAACACAAATCCCTTAACTTATTTTTCCCTTGTGGGACAACTTCCATTTCCTTTCAAAATTTTCAACTTCAAGGGTGCACTTTCAGAGTCAATTTCTCATTCATCCAAGCATAATTTTGAGTATAAATTATACCATTCCGAAGTGTTCACGGAGTAGAATCCGAACCTCTCAAGATTTTCTACTTTCGCTAAGTGGGTTTCTCTCAAAATGTGCCCTTATATGGCACACTAATAAGCTATTTTTTCAACAATCCCCCACATGAATGAAAATTGGCAATAAAACAGAAAACCGCTAAACTTTTGACATCAAAACCATTTTTAACTTTAGTGATTGAGTTCACTGGATCAAAACCTTGCACAGGATAGGTAGGTCTTACCCTTTGAACCTTCCCTTATGATAGTACATCTACTTTACTAGTTGATCAGTAGATGCGATATCTTTGAACTGTTCTACCATTTGTGTAAGCAGTAATATACTACACACATGTATCTCTCCTAATACTGTTGAGTTCTCATGGTTATGTTCATTTTGGCCTTGAACATCTACCTGGTTCTGCGAGAGTTTCTAAGACCTGATCCCTTATTAGTTCCCTTTGAAGCGGCCCCACTTCTCTCTCACATAGGTGATATCTTAATTAAGAGTAACCCGCATTACTCCGCTCGAATTTTCGACGCATAAGAATCATTAAGAGCCTAGCTCAACCTTTCCCCTACGGGTATCACTGTTTCATCATAGGAATGGTCAATGAGGTAACCCTTACAAGAGGATGACCCCCACAATGATCCAACTTTAGTCGTTAACAACTAGGTTGTCCCTTTGAACCTAGATTTTGGGATCTCCAGTCAACTAGGTTGGGTTTTTCTTCGCTATTGACTTATGTTTCTATGGGTTTTAGTCTCATTCCCCTCGATGATTTTTCTACTAGCTGTCTATTTAACTCTTTGGTTAGCGGATCCGCAATGTTATCCTTTGACTTCACATAGTCAATAGAGATAACTCTAGTAGAAATAAGTTGTCTAATGGTATTATGCCTACGACGTATGTGTCTAGACTTACCATTATACATATTGCTCTGTGCCCTACCAATGGCTGCTTGACTGTCGCAATGAAAATCATAGGCACTGGCTTTGGCCATTTTGGAATATCTTCTAAAAAATTTCGTAACCATTCTGCTTCTTCACTACATTTATCTAATGCAATGAATTCAGATTCAATCGTAGATCTGGCGATCACTGTTTGTTTATAATACCTCCACGATACGGCTGCACCTGCTAGTGTAAACACATAGCCACTAGTGAATTTTGAGTCTTTTACATCTGATATCTAGCTAGCATCACAATATCTTTCTAATACTGCTGGATATCCCGTATAGTGCAGCCCATAGTTACGAGTATGTCGAAGATACCTAAGTACTCTTACGATAGCTCTCCAATGGTCAGCTCCTGGATTACTCGTATATCTGCTTAGTTTACTTACTGTAAAGGCTAAGTCTGGTCACAGTTTGTCAAGTACATCAGGATACCTATCACTCTAGCATATTCTACTTGAGAAATACACTCACCTCTATTTTTAGATAGATGTAAACTCGTATCTAACTGAGTTTTTGACACAGTAGCATTATCTTTATTAAATTTCCCAAGTATTTTATCTACATAATGAGCTTGGCTTAGAATAAGTCCATTGGCAGCCTTTAAGATTTTAATCCCCAGGATAACATCTGCAAGACACATGTCTTTCATGTCAAACTTAGACTTTAACATATTCTTGGTAGATTTAATCATGTCATCATCACTCCCAACAATGAGCATATCATCAACATATAAGCATAAAATGACATAGCCATTTCTTGTTTCTTTGTTATAGACACATTTGTCGCATTCGTTGATCTTAAAGCCACTTGTGATCATTGTATGATCAAATTTTTCATGCCATTGTTTTAGTGCTTGTTTCAAGCCATATAATGACTTTACTAATTTACAAACTTTCTTTTCTTGTCCTGGGCCTATAAAGCCTTCAGGCTGCTCCATGTGGATTTCTTCATCTAAATCTCCATTTAGAAAAATTGTCTTAACATCCATTTGATGTATTTCGAGACTGCGCAAAGCTGCAATTGCAATTATCATCCGAATGGAATTTATTCTCGTAACAGGAGAATAAGTATCAAAGTAATCAAGGCCTTCTCGCTGCCTATAGCCTTTAATTACAAGCCTAGCCTTGTACTTATCGATTGATCTGTCGGCTTTCATTTTTCTTTTGAAAATCCATTGATACCATAAAGGTTTACATCTTGGAGGAAGGTCTACTAGCTCCCAAGTATGATTCTGTAAAATGGATTCAACCTCACTATTAATGGCTTCTTTCCACAAAGTACCTTCAGGTAAAGTTACAGCTTCCTTGAAGCTTTGAGGTTCACTTTCCAGCAAAAACGTCATAAAGTCTGGGCCAAAAGACTTTTCTATTCTAGCTCTTTTGCTACGTCTAACCTCAACTTCTTGTTCTTCTTCTTGAACTTCATCTTTGTTTTCATTGACAGTTTCATGAAATTGTCGTAGTTCTCTCAATTCCACACTAGAATTACAAGGAAACACATGTTCGAAAAAAGGATGCATTTCTTGATTCTATTATCGTATTTTTGTGAACATCTGGAACTTTAGATTCATGCACAAGAAATCGATACGTACTACTATTATGTGCATAGCCGATGAAAATGCAATCAACGATTTTTGGTCCTATTTTTACCTTCTTATGTGAAGGAATGACCACTTTCGCAAGACACCCCCACACTCGTAAGAATTTATAAGAAGGTGTTTTACCTTTCCATAACTCATACGGGGTTTTATCTTCTTGCTTTCGGGGTATCTTATTTAACAAATAATTAGCTGACAGGACAGCTTCTCCCCACATATTCTAAGGTAACCCAGAACTTATCAGCATTGCATTCACCATATCATTTAAGGTTCGATTTTTTTATTCTGCAATCCCATTAGATTGAGGCGAATAAGGAGCCGTAACTTGATGTATGATTCCACTTTGTTCACATAGTGTTCCAAATGGAATAACATACTCACCACCACGGTCACTCCTTAGTTCTTTGATTTTCCTATTAAGTTGATTCTCAACTTCATTTTTGTAAAGAACAAATTTTTCTATAGCTTCATCTTTACTTTTCAACAAGTATACATAGCAATATTTTGTGCTGTCGTCAATAAAGGTAATAAAGTATTTATTACCATCTTTTGTTTAAATGGATTTAAAATCACATATATCACTATATATTAAATCAAGTGGTTCGGTGTTTCTTTTAATTGTTTGAAAAGATGACCTTGTTAATTTTGCCTCAACACAAGTTTCACACTTATGTTTTAAATCAATTCAGAAATTGGGAATATGCTTCATGTTAATTAATTTATGCAAAGAATTAAAATTAACATGTCCTAATCTAGCATGCCAAAGATTAGAAGACTCAAGCAAATAAGCAGAAGAACTGGCTTTATTATCAATTTTTGGTTTCACCGTCATTACATTGAGCTTGAACAGCCCATCATTGACATAACCCTTTCCCACATACATTCCATTCTTAGACAAAACTACCATATCCGACTCAAACACCATCCGAAAGCCATGTTTGTTCAATAGTGATCCAGACACAAAGTTCTTTTGAATCTCTGGCACATAGAGTACATTGTTCAGAGTCAGCTCCTTCCCAGCAGTCATCTTTAGAATCACCTTCCCTTGACCCTCGATCTCAGACGTTGCTGAATTCCCCATAAACAGCTTCTCTCCATTGTTAACAGCCTCAAATGACATGAACAACTCTTTGTCTGAGCATACATGCCTAGTTGCTCATGTATCAATCCACCATTCTTTCGGATTAGAGCCAACCAGATTCACTTCAGAAACCACTGCCGAAAGGTTAATGTCTGAAACACTTTCCACCACATTTGCCTCTCGCTTCTTCTTAGGCAATCTGCAATCCGAAGCTTTATGACCCATATTGTCACAGTTAAAGCATTTTCCTTGAAATTTTATTTGCTTCTTGGAGATTCCTTCTTTCGGATTCAGCCTTTTAATTTTCTTGGTTTTATTTCCATGTTCAACAACATTTATTTTGGCTACAGAGATAGCTCCCCTTCTTTCAGCAATTCTGTTTTCTTCCTCAATTCGAAGTTTAACAACCAGCCCTTCAATGTTCATCTCCTTGCGCTTGTGCTTCAAATAACTCTTGAAATCTTTCCATACAGGAGGTAACTTTTCTATAATAGCAGCCACTTGGAAAGTTTCACTCAACATCATCCCTTCAGCAAGGATTTCTGATAGTATGATCAGAAGCTCTTGTACTTGACTCATCACTGTTTTGGAGTCCACCATTTTATAGTCTAAGAAGCGGGCAATAACAAACTTTTTGGTGCCAGCATCCTCAGTCTTATATTTTCGGTCTAAGGATTCCCATAGCTCCTTGGCTATTCTTTTCCCAATGTATACATTGTGTAGGGTATCACTCAGCCCATTCATCACATAATTCTTACACAGAAAATCTGAATGATGCCACGCATCAATCGCACTGATGACTTGAACATCAGTTTTACCCTCTTTGGGTTTAGGAGCATCCTCCGTTAGAAACCTCGCAAGGTTTAACGTGGTCAGAAAAAAGAACATCTTTTGCTGCCAATGTTTAAAATTTTGTCCACTGAACTTTTTTGGCCTTTCTGCATAATTCAAAGGAATAGCCACAGAGGTTGATTCCTTCACAACAGAGGGCCCATCAGCAGAAGTAAAAGCAGGGGCAGTCTCATTCATGGTGGGTACAGCATCAGTGTTTTCGATTGCCATTTCAAATATTAAATTTGTTTTAAGATTATTGGAAAACCAGCGAGTCAGCAAATGAGTTTGTATTAACAAGATAGCAACAATACACGAAAATAAATTGTTGGAGCAACAATAAAATTAGCAATATATAGGATAGAGGAAGAAATAAAATGAACAATACACAAAATAAAATGAAAAAACTCGAGGCCTGTTAAATAACAGTCTCCTTAAAACAGATTTACCACCTACTACAGTGCTTCTAGATTTGTCGATATCTGTTTCCCAGGATGCAACGGGAACGGATTATTCGTTAAGCACGCACAAATAATTCCGGCGAACAACAACAGCGAAGAACCTCGATCAAGAAATTGGAACGTCAGAGGAAGGAAAACAGAAGTGCTCTTGTGTGCTTAATTTGTTTTCTTTTTTCGAGTGTAAAACAGAAGAGGGAAGCTGCCTTTTATACACATGAGGGTTTGTAACTGCTAAATATTTGAAATAATTATTTGATTTATTCTGCTCTTGTAACAGTCCATTGAATTGAAGTCATTTATTTCTGTAACAGTCAAAATTTATTCATAATATTCAATTCCGTAATCAAAACTGCTCTTGCGTTGATTGCTTATTTGAATTTTCGAATTCATTGTGTACATGAAATTCTGCAACAGTTCATAATATTCAATTTAGTAATCAAAACTGCTCTTGCTTTGATTGCTTATTGAATCTGAAATTTTATTTCACAATGAAATCCTGTTGTTGCTGTTACAATATTCAACCAAAACGGCCCTTGCTTTGGTTGTGAAACTGCTAAAAAAAAATTTTAAAAGGAATTCAAAAACTTGCCCATGCAAGCTTGAGTAGTTTTTGGCCCAACATTCGTGTATGCAGGACGTGCGGATGCACACAAGTTCAGCCAAATTCGGCTTGGATTCGTAGCCTCCCCGGCGCACGCGCGTGTGGAGAGAGCCTTTATCCTTACAATTGTCACTCATTTGTGGATGAGTGTTTATATATAAACACAAATCCCTTAGCTTATTTTTCCCTTGTGGTACAACTTCCATTTCCTTTCAAATTTTTCAACTTCAAGGGTGCACTTTGAGAGTCAATTTCTCATTCACCCAAGCATCATTTTGAGTATAAATTATATCATTCCGAAGTGTTCACGGAGTAGAATCCGAACCTCTCAAGATTTTCTACTTTCACTAAGTGGGTTTCTCTCAAAATGTGCCCTTATACAACATACTAATAAACTATTTTTTCAACAAATACAAGTGTCATTTTCTGTGCTCAATAAAATGCCATTTAGACTTTGTTTTTGTCATTTTTTATAGATTGAATTTAGGTTGATGGTACCATGATGCAAAGCCTGTTCGGTGCGAAGTTCATCATGTCACATCAATTTGTTACGACAAAGGGGTTTGTTGCATAAGACTGAAATGACAAACGCTTTGATGCGATAGGTGTCTGTCTCACTTGTTTGGTGTTATAGGTGCCTTCTTTGTATGACATGAGCTTGTTGTACAAAAAACAAATTCGTTTATTTTATGCTACAGGCACTTGTCGTACTAGAACAAAATCTGTGTTTTAGTGCCACAAATGCTTGTCACACTAGAACACAATGTGTTTTAGTGCAATAGTGCAATAGGTGCATGTTGCACAAAAACACAACCATATATATGTGTTTATTTCAATTTTCAATTTAAAGAATGTAATTAACAAATAAAAGTTAGATTTTGCCGCAAATATAATACCCAATAATCCACAGGCAAAGTAATATCCACCCAGTCCAAGGAAATAACTAGGCACGATGAAGATACCGACATTTGAAACATTTCCTATAGCATATCATAGATACTTCAAAATTTGGAAATGTGATAAAAGAGAATAAAAGGAAGTTACAAGACGACAATTAAGATTATTCAAGAAAGATATATTCAACCATTTCACAAAAATGGAAACCTATATGTTCAATGGTGCAATCATGCACAATGTGCTACTTCGGCATATAGTTCATAATGAATATTTGGTGACCAATTAGCATGATTATCTATCACTAAGTTGTTTACGCAACCTTGCTATGGTGCACACAATGTACATAAAGAAACAAAGGTTGAGTTGAACCACAAGCTATGTGATTTGTATTTTGATGGTAATTTAGGGGTGAATCTTAATGATATGCATGAAAACTTTGAGGATTTGAACTTTAATGATATGGATGACATTCATGCACTAAACATCGAGTTATATTGCTTTGCGGATAGAGTACTTAATGAAAAAATGATCAACATACACCAAGTTCATTATTGCTACATGATGTTGATGATCTTGATACTTTAGAAATCTTTCGTGGGGTCATTCATCCTGGAAAATAATATATGACAGTTGTGACAATGCATTGAACAAAAAGTTGGAGACTTTCCAGGCTTCCGGTGTTAAAAAAGTGAAGTACAACCTTTATGTATCATAGGTCTCTGCAAAGACGGAAAATTATGGCTACTTAGTTTTGTTATTAAAATTGATTAATATCTTTTTTTTTCTTTTACTTTGTATCTTCACTTGCTACAGGCCTCACTTTTCGAAGTGATTAATAATCTTCTAAGCAAAAAGTGGGCCATCAAAACAAATAAGAAGACTCGCCGCATATTGAAGTGGGAAAGAATTACTTCATCGAAAATAAGTTTTACTAAGGTGTACAAGTTTTATAACAATAAGACTTATCTTCTAAATATTACATATATATTTAGATTCATTGTGAATATTTATTAAATAATAGATGATTACCCTAACAACAAATTTAGGTTAATTTATACACAGAGGATTGTTAAACAAACACTCGACGTAAGCACATAGAAGAAGAACACGGCATGTTGGAGTAGTGTGAAGGATTACAAGGAATCAATCCTATATTAGGTTCGTAATATGAGTATATTATTTAACCCAATTACAATATTATTATTAAATCTAATAGCTACAATGACGAAACGGAAACATTTAAGGTTGAAAGATAAAGAAACGAAATTAGGTTTTGGCCTCTTTATATAGTAACCCTAAATACAGCTAATTGATTGAAATAGGAAAATTTGAAATATTATTTGATATGAAAATCTTCTAATCAAAATAAGAAAAGAAAACAAACAGTGTCCAAATCTGATATCTAAAAAAAAGATTAAAAAATCCTAAAAAAAGGAAAAATAGGGAAAAATCTTAAAACTAAAACATGACCAGGAAAGAAATGAAATTTCTAGCTCGATCACGAGGCAGAACAACATAAGCAATTTTGCATTTGGTTCGTGTCATCACAAGCTTCAAAATCGTATATAACACACCAAAAACAGACACCTATAACCAAAGTTATACCCTTTGGAATGTATCCTGCTTGTAATACACAACCATCCTACATCATACAAGTTGTTTAATTTGCTTATGTTGTTATTTTCTATAGCGTCACCCCAGTACCAGCATGCTACTCATTGAAGAGGACAAAGATGAGCTTCAGCAGAGCAAGATCCCAATACCCAAGTAGCATCAAACAACCGTTGATGATGAATATAAGCTACACAATCAGTAACATGTTCATGATAAATATGAAGCAGACGACTCAATGAAAGAAATGTTACAAGTTATTTTTAACATTTTAATTATTATAAAAACAATGATGTTGGATTTAACTAGTTATACATAAAGTTTTTGTTTTTATTTTCTAGTAACAAATGAAATCAAACTTTCGTTATGATTATGTTATCCGTCGAGTGAAGATGATTGATCATTTTATTATTCATAATAAAGAAACGATGAATAAGATTATGTCAGATGCTGAAGCTGAGCAAAAAAAATAGAGAGTTTACAAAATCTATAATGAAGTTTATTAATTCGTATAATGACAATTCATTCAAGCAACTGCTACATTGATTCCCCAAGAGAATGCTCACATATGGTAAGCAAGTTAAACAATTAACACTTCATGTTCGTTACATTTTAACTATAGTATTTAATGCCCCGGATGATGTTGGAGATTGTCGTGATCACACCGGGATATCATTGTACAATTTATATGGGGACCTAAACGATAATAGCGTACAAACCTCAAGGAAGTACCTTTTGGCCCAAACAAGTTTGGGTGTCCATATAGGACATCATGTGTCCTTAAAAGTCTCTACTTAATTCTTCCTTTCAAGTGAGTAAGGAACATCAAGAGTCTTCCTGCCATAGAACTAACAGACGTCAAGATCGACGAAAGGACGAGTGTGAATATAAATCCACTTAGAGGAATAGAGGATCTAACACTAGGGCTGGGCAAAATATTCGATCCGACCCGACCCGACCCGATCCGACCCGAAAAATTTCGGATTAGGATCGGATCGGGTTGATATGCGAACCCGATCGGATATATTGGTGCCAACCCGATCGGGTTTTGATCGGATCGGATCAAAACCGATCCGATCCGAAAACCCGATCGGATTGGCACCCAAAAAAAAAAAAAAAAAATACAGCAAGTTAGCAACAGCAACACAGCACTCGCACACTGGCACTGTGGCACACACACTGACTCATAGTCTCATACACTACACGTCCACACTTCACAGCCTCACACACACACAGCTCACAGCCTCACACACACAGCTCACAGCCTCACACACAAGACTCACAGCCTCACACACAAGACTCACAACTCAAACTCACAATTTCACAAACCATTGTCCAGCAAACCAACAGTGCATTACACAAACAAAATTCAACCAATCACGCCAACACTCGTTACGTTACAGACTTACAGTACACAACTACACATCCTCAACATTCAACAACAGCAAACGGCCCACAGCACTTGCACAGTTGCACGCAAGCAGCCAAGCAGCAGTGAGCAACAGCGGTGAGCTCTGTGACGCCCGTGGCCAGATCTGCCGATCTGCTGCAACCGCCGAGACCGAAGCTGCTCCGTGAGGCTCGTGGCCCAGATCTGCCGATCTGCTGCAACCGCTGCCGAGACCAAAGCTGCTCCGTGAAGCCGTGGCCCAGATCTGCCGATCTGCTGCACATATTACCGGATCTGCTTCCGCTGCAGCTGCACCACCTCCACGCCTCTAATCCTCCACCATCACCCAATCTGATTGAAGGCTTGAAGCTGATTTGTGGTAACCCGATTTGTGGCTCGTGTTGGAGACTTGGAGGAACCGAGGAAGCTGAGAAAAATTTTGCTGTTTTACTTTGCCGTTTGGACTTTGGAACTTTGCGTTTTGATTGTTACTGCTTGCTGGCTTGCTGCTTGTCACTTATACTGTGTTGCCGTGTTCATAATAATTATGGTATAGACTGTATACTATATATTATATAGCTTACATTATTTTGTTTTTTATATGCGTGTAGTGTTAATTGTTCAATTGTTGATAATCAATTAATCATAATAATTAAATTTTTTTTTAATTGAGAGTGAAATATTAATTGAAATTTAGTAATTATTAATAATATGTAATTATAAATTGTTAAATTTTAACAATAGAATGAAGAATATTGGGGCATTAATTTTTTTGTTTAATTATTAATAATCAATTTTTTTTTGTATGAATAGATTAGGTAGATCAAAAATTAAAATCAAATATTATGTTATAATATATGTGACTATATGTCATATGATATGTGTTGTGCTTGTGTAGTATGGTATGCAATAACTTCAATTTCAAAAAAAAATTAACTACTTTAATTAATTGTATGATTATATGATATTCAAATATGCAATAAGCATATGTTAAATTGTTCAATAATAAATAGTTAAATACATATAATGTGGGCAATTGGGCATGACTCATGAGACTTACAGTTTAATTAATTGCATTAATTTCTTACTTTTTGTAATAGAAAATTCATAGTTTGGAAATTTGTATATATACAGCTATACTCTTAGATCCTAATCATATAGAATTATTAAGTTATTATGATGGAAAATTAGAAATATCGAATTCAAAAAGTTTCATAAAATTAAATTAATAGATTTTTGAATTGATTTGTAATATTAATTAGATTATGTTAATAATATTTTTGTGTTTTGATTTTTGAATTAATGATTAATAATTATTTATTTCTATGTTCAGATGAGCGGACATTCAAGATCGAACTCGATAAGTGATGACGATGATCAAAGTGTTCAAATGGAAGCAACTCGAAAGGGAAAGGAAAAGGTAAAGCGGAAAAGACCACCGATGAAGAAAAGATCGGACACGTGGAATCATTTCACTTTACTTGAAGACAATCCAAACAAATGCAAGTGCAACTATTGTGGTAGACAATATCAATGTCATTCACGGCTTGATGGGATTACAAATATGAGAAATCATATACAGACTTGTCAAGCATACAAGACATTCCGAAATCAACAAGATGGAAGCCAACAAAACTTGACTTCTGAGGGCGGCGAAGGAAATGCAAGTAATATGGTTTTGGCTAAAGGGTGGAGTCAAGATGCTTGTAGAAGGGCAGTCACCAAAATGATCATTATGGGTGAGTTACCGCTCAGCTTTGTGGATAACAAAGGGTTCAGACATTTCTGCAGTGTAGCAATTCCGCAGTTCGTTATGCCATCTCGAAGAACTATTGGTAGGGATGTTATGGATTTATTTTTGGAGGAAAAGACTATGTTGAAGAGTTTGATTTGTGACAACAAGCAGCGGGTGTCTCTTACAACTGATGTATGGACTTCCGTTCAAAACATGAGTTATATGGTGATCACAGCTCATTTCATTGACAGTGACTGGTGTTTGAATAGGAGGATTATTAGTTTCAGCGTGATTGAAGATCATAGAGGAAAAACAATCGGGAAAAAGATTGTAGCTTGTTTACAAGATTGGGGAATAGAGAGGTTGTTTGCAATAACCGCTGATAATGCCACTACAAATGATGTTGCTGTTAATTATGTCACCATGCAATTGCTTGCTTGGAAGAATGATGATGCACTTGTGTTAGCGGGACAGTATATGCATGTGCGTTGTTGCGCACATATTTTGAATTTGATTGTTGTTTCGGGGTTGAATGAGTTGCATGCTAGTGTTGCCGCTATCCGGAATGCTGTGAAGTATGTGAGATCCTCCACCACGAGGCTACAGACATTTAAACAGTGTATAGCACAGGTGAAAGGTCCACCCGGAACTGTTGTTTTGGATTGTCCAACTAGGTGAAATTCCACCTATTTAATGTTGATGACCGCGTTGAAGTTCCAAGCGGCATTTGATAGAATGGCAGAAGTGGATAAACCATATGAGGCATACTTTCTCAAGAAAGAAAATAATTATAAGAGGACGGGCCCGCCTGGACCTGCAGATTGGGAGAGTGCTGAACGAATTGTGAAGTTTTTAAAGGTATTTTATGATGCCACATTGCTATTTTCAGCCTCTTTGAGTGTGACTTCTAATCTTTGTTATGATACTATTGGCTTAATTGAGAGTTCGTTGACTGCATTAGAAGCAAGCAAAGATCCTTGGGTGGTGTCTATGGCTTACAATATGAGAGAAAAATTTGATAAATATTGGGAGTCCTCAGGGAAAATTAACAAGATGTTGATTGTTGCCTCAATTCTTGATCCACGAGCTAAAATGGATTTTGCCAAACATATTTTTGAGATAATCTTTGACAATAATGGTTTGATGGTTGAAGAAATGGCCAAAGCAGTGAAAGATTTGTTGAATGAGCTTTATGGTGCATATAGTGCGTTGTCTTCCATTTCCACACCATCAATGTATAGTGAGAGTATTCCTAGTAGCGGCTATGGTGATTCAAGTTCTTCTCTACATATTTCAGCCGAGATTGGTGTGGCGGAGGTTCCTGGTGGTGAAGGTGATGACACTTTTCGAGTTGCTCGCCCTTTTCTTGGATATGCTAAGAAATTCTCCGTTCAGAATGAGGGTAGGAGAATGGCATCTGAGGTGGAACGATATTTAAGTGACCCAGTTGAAGATCCGAGCAATCTTAAACTCAATGTTTTGTTTTGGTGGAAGGTGAACGGATCGAAGTATCCAATATTAGAGAAAATTGCAAGGGATGTTCTCGCTGTTCCTGTTTCCACAGTAGCATCTGAATCTGCCTTTAGCACCGGTCGGCGCGTAATTGATGAGTATAGGAGTTCTTTGACCCCTTGTATGATTGAGGCATTGATATGCACTGAAAATTGGTTACAAGCTAGACTTTTTGCTAATCCCGTCTACAACCTTCAGGAAGATATTAAAGAGCAAATATTTCATATGGAACTACAAGAAGGTAACATTTTTCTCGTACATTAGAAACTTAAGATATATTATAACTTTATAAATAGCATCCACATGTACTTAATTTACTTACTAATCTCAATTTTTTTTTGGAATTTTAAAGAGTTTATAAGATCACAAGCTTCAACGGTGGAAACGATGAGCACTGACATGGGAGTTATGGACATTTGAAAGGTAATTCTTAATATATATTATTATTCATAATTTCATATTATATGTTTAGGTTGTAATTTAAACTATAATAATAGTTATTAATTATAGTTTAAAGTAACAACTATAATTGTTTTAGTTGGACGCGTTGAAGTTGGTGACATGGTGGAATGGTATCACGGTATTACCGATGATTGTTATTAACTTTACGTGGTGATGAATGGCATAACATAAGCCACAATTGACTTAATTTTTTTTTTCTTATATTTAATCAAGTGTATATATAGAGACACACGCACACACAAATTGGGCTTATGTGTTTGTGTTTAATGTGCCTTTATTTGCAATGCCACTTCAAGAATGTAGACATGTAGTTATTTATTATTTTTTCAGTTCTTCTCTAGGGAATCGAAAGTGTTGAAATTGAAGTTGGAACTTGCCGAAAGTGCTTGCGAGGAGCGGTGGAGCCATGGAGGAATTCTTCTTAGTGTTGAACGATATTGATGCTTAAACTTGGTTGTGTTTTGGACTTTGTTATTTGTGTTTTGGAAACTATTTAATTATGCACGAATTTTGTGACTTTGTATTTTAAACTTTAAAGATTAATGTTTGGATATTGTGCTTTGGATGGAGAATTAGAGACTATTACGTAATAACTATTAAGTTTAAACTTTGTGTTAATTTTAATTTTCATTCATTGGAATTTGATTTAATTGTAGTTTCCTTTTTTGTTGGTTTGAAAATTGGTAAAAAAAAAAATGCTTACAATTAAGAAAAAGAACTCAAAATTAGGTGAATCCGAATTGATCCGATTTAACCCGATTTTTATTTGACCCGAATTCAACCCGACCCGATCCGAATTCAACCCGAACCGATCCGAATTCAACCCGACCCGATCCGATTTCAACCCGAACCGATCCGAATTCAACCCGACCCGATCCGAATTCAACCCGATTTTCTAACCCAATCTGATCCGATCCGAATTAAATTCGGATCGAATCGGATCGGGTTCTAAAATTGGGTTGAATTCGGATGAAACATTATACAACCCGATTAACCCGAGACCCGATCGGATTGATCCGAACCCGACCCTAACCCGATTTTGCCCAGCCCTATCTAACACTATTTGATGAGTTCAACTAGTAGTTTGTTGGTAATATCACAGTGGATCATGACATTTGATAGTGGAAGCACCTTTTTTTAGAATACTTTTGGGGGGAGAGTCAATGGGATGGCTAGGGGGATGAGGTAAATATTGTTAATATTTATTTTAATTAACTTCAATTGAACTTGTATATTTTTGTTGTTATAATCCAACACATTTCTTTGTCCTTTACAATATATCCATGAGTACTTTCACTTGATCAATGAGAAGGAAAGGCAATATCTTAATGCCTCATATCAGCATTGCATGCATACCGATGCCTTTTTTTGGGTAACAAACTTACAAAACTTATAATCGTTGATTTACTATACTGTAGTAAAACATAACATTTATTTATTTATTTGACAAGTTACTTTACCCTCATTTTCGTTCTCCAATACATATGAGTACTTAGTGAGTAAGTTATATGACTCTAATAAGTATCACCTCTAGAGCAAACTCTCTAGCCCAGTATGCTTGCTGGTATTATAAGTGAATATTGAATTGTTGTTGCATATTTACTATAATGTCATTTAGAGTGTTTATCTGCTTCTCCTGAATAAATTTATTTACGATGATATGATCGATAACCTGACTCATTGCCCATTGAAGACCTCTAGGCTCATTATGACAAGTGTGTCTTGTCACATCTCATCACTGTCCAGCGTACATTCTCTAGATTTAATGCTCTCTTTGCTCTTGTGTCACATCTCATCTTGTTATAGTAATATCGTCAGTGGTACACACCTCTTCTTCAACAACCGCCAGTGTAATGACATTCTCATCAATGGAATCATTATTGTACCTTCTTGGAGAGTAATGTTGCTGCAATGACATTGTTACTAGTAACATCTCTTTTCTAATATCAGGAATGGAGACGTTCGCTCTGTTCGGAGTTTGAGTTTCTCATATTCGAAGTTTGAGTTTGAGGGATTTGATAACAAAAATAAGGTTGCACTCATCGTTTACCTGATTGAAGCTCATGTATAACAGAACCCCTACCATCTACCATCACATACGTCTATAGATAGTAAACATACAATTAGAGCATCTTGACTTTAAACTTATCTTTAATATGATGCTATTATATATTCAAAATAATAATCTGTCAATTTCTTTTATGATCCATCAAAATAAATTTGAATAACAACCGACTCTCTTAAACCTAATAATTAAGAAAAGATTAAAAAAATTATTATTTAAAAAAAATCAAAATGTGTTATAGGTGCCTGTCCTACAGTAGCACAAACGAAAATGATGTTTGCCCCGAGGTCAAGCCCGTGTCAAACCCCAAAACGACTTGACAACTCCGTTTCATATATTAATTTTTTTTTGTTTTGATTCGCTGTAAACGACGTGGTTTGGCTTAGATAATTTGCAACCCAGTTGCTTTTTCCTCTTCGTTCTCTTCATTTCACCCACACAACCATAACCCAACTACAGATACAAGCTTAAACTGTTGTCTAATCCAAATAGGCAAAACGATTTGACTTAGATCAAGCAAAAGCAAAAGCTTGAACTTAAACGAGTTTCGGCATTGTCCTTCAAAGAAAAATTTCGGCATTTACAATGGCTGGGAAAATTTTCGTACAGAAGATTGATTTTCCAGTGGCTTTGCAATAAGGTGAGGTGCTGCATTCTTTGGCAAAAAGTTGAGTTTCAAAGCTTCAATTTTGCTTCATGTTGATTAATAAGTGGGTAATAAGATGAGCATTTGTTTCTAAATTTCTATATTAATAAGCGAGTAATAAGCGAGGTTCATTGGTGTAGTAGTTCAACTAAGTTAATATAATAGGTAATAAACTGAGCATTTGTTTATATATTTCATTTTGAATGTTGATTAATAAGCGGAGCCTAATAAGTTGAGCATTTGTTTCTATATCCCAACCTTTTATCGCGATACTTTTACAACAAGCTTGAGCTGTTTCAATTTGAATGTTGCATTGTTTCATTTTGTTTCTGTTATTGTTTCTAAATTTAATGAATTTGAATAATTAATTAATTAATAATATATTGAATTATCTTAATTTGCGGCAGTGAATGGACAATTTAGAACAAATGGAGGAGGTTGGTGAAGTGGAGGAACTGTAGGATTTACAAGGGGCTGATTTTAAAGAAAATAATGAGGAATTGGTGAAAAAAGTTGTTGAGCCTAAGGTTGGAATGTCTTTCAACAGTCCTGATGAAATATTTGAATATTACAAAGCTTATGGCGTACAAGCGGGTTTTCTAGTGATGCGGAGATCTTGTAGAAAGGGGGGATGATGGGAGTTTAAGATATGTGACATTTACTTGTAGGCAAAACGGCAAGTCAAAAAGCAAATCTAATAATGTTTTGCGGCTTCAACCTAACCAAAGAATTGGATGCAATGCTAAAATTAGAGGACGGTTGGATGTTGTTAGTGGAAATGGGTAATTGGAAATATGTACCTTGAACACAACCATGCCGTGAGTCCGAGTAAGAGTAGGTATTATCGATGCAATCGTACCATTGGTCCTTTTGTTAAAAAGCAGCTTGAAATAAATGAAGAAATAGAAATTAAAATGGCTCAAAGTTTCAAGTCAATTGTTGTTGAGGCTAGTGGCTTTGAAAATGTTTCATTCTTAGAAAGAGATGCTAGAAATCATGTTGACAAGGTGAGGTGATTAAGGCTCGAAGAAGGGGATGCTATTGCAATTCAGAGATATTTTAAGAAAATGCAAACAGAAAATGATGGGTTTTTCTTCAGTCTTAACTTGGATGAGGAGGGTCGAATGAAAAATATATTTTGGGCAGATTCAAGGAGCAGGGCAGCCTATAAAGACTTAGGAGATGTTGTTACATTTGACACCACATACCTTACAAATAAGTATGACATGCCATTTGCTCTTTTTGTGGGAATTAATCATCATAGTCATTCAATTTTGCTAGGATGTGGGTTGATTTCACATGAGGACACGGAGACATTTACGTGGTTATTTGACACATGGTTATCATGTATGTCTAGCTCTCCTCCCCTTGGAATCATCACAGACCAAGACAAAACGATGAAAAATGCAATTAAGATTATTTTTCCAAACACTAGGCATCGATGATGTTTGTGGCATATACTAAAGAAGGTGCCTGAAAAGTTGGGAAGGCTTGCAGAATATCATGACATTAGAGTTTCATTGCATTCTGTTTTTTATGATTCACATACTCCTATTGAATTTGAGAAGCTTGGCATGACATATTAGAGAAATATGATATTGGTAATAATCAGTGGTTAAATGGTTTATACGATGAAAGAAATCGTTGGGTTTCATGTTTTGTTAAAACATCTTTTTGGGCTGGAATGTCACCCCTCAACGTAGTGAGAGTATGAATGCTTTCTTTGATGAGTATGTTAACTCAAAAACAACTTTAAAGCAATTTGTGGAGAAATATAATAAAGCAATGGAAAGTAAAATTGAGAAAAAGTGGCAAGCAGATGCTAGGTATTTTAGCCAACGGATGTCATGTCGTACTAGTTTTGCAATGGAGAAGCAAGTTGAAGAAGTGTACACTATTGCCAAGTTTCAAGAATTTCAACAGGAGCTACTCAATAAAATGTATTATGAGGTCTTTAGTTGTAGGGGATCAGAATATGAAGTCATTGAAAATGATGGAAAGAGTAAAGAAAAGACTTTTAAAGTTATTTTTGAAAAAGATGAAGGTGAAATTCGTTGTGTGTGTTCAATGTTTGAATATAAGGGCATTGTTTGCAGGCACGCTATTGCAGTGTTGTCACTTAATCGTATGAAATTACTTCTTGAAAAGTATATCATTCGAAGATGGAGGAAAGATGTGCAGAGATACTACAGTAAAGTGAAAGTCAGTTATGATGCGAGGAATTCAAGCATTGAACATCAGCAATATAAAGAGGAGTGCACTGCTTTTTGTGATGTTGCTGATGTAGCTTCAAAAAATGAGGAAAGCCATAAAAATATTATGGGCTAGATCGAGAAAGTAATAAAGGATGTATCTCTAAATATTCGATGTGACAGTGATGATACAACTGTTGCTGGTGGGTCAGGAAGTTGTACTAAAATCATACAAGATCCAGTAGTAACTCATCGTAATGGTCGTCCACCTTGTCAAAGAAAGCAAAAGCAATTTAAAAAGCCAAAGCAGAAATTGAGCAATGTTTCAGTAAGCACAACTATAAAGGTAATTCTATTACATTCAAGTAATTTAAATTATAAATTAATTTAATAAATATTTTTAAATATGTTTTGATTACTTTCGTAGGACTCGGAGATACATGATTTATCTTCTTAGGTAGTTACTATAATCCCAACACAAGAGAGCAATATGGCCATGGTAATATTTTTTTATTTTTCATTTCCATTCATTATCATATGTTTGATAGCTTGTGTTTTTTTTTTTTTTTTTTTGGTTGTACAACAGCTAGCACAACAAGAACTCCTAGAACATGTATTTTTTTACCCTTACCATCAGTCTTGGATAAATTACGGCGGAGTTCACCATGTAAACTTCCAACAATTACCACAACAAATTTCGAGGATGCCAATTACAGGGAGTTTCCATTGAAGTTGGCTTGATGAATCAACAAAGTTATGTTTTTATATATTATTTTGGTTTTGTTAGTTGTTTAATGCAATTAAGAAACATATATAAATGCAATTTATATTTACCTGCCACAACATCCTTCCAACATTAAAGCAGCATAATTTGAATTTAATTTCTAACTCAATTAAGTAAAATGACTCGGACACTTAAATTTATCAAGAAAATAATATTACATATGTCTACATGTCTTTCCTAGTTACATAGTACAAATTGAAACAACTTATAAATGCAATTTATATTTACCTGCCACAACATTCTTCCAACATTAAAACAGCATAATTTAAATTTAATTTCTAACTCAATTAAGTAAAATGACTCAGACACTTAAATTTAGCAAGAAAATAATATTACACATGTCTACATGTCTTTTCTAGTTACATAGTACAAATTGAAACAACTTAAAAATAATACTTGAATAGAAAACATAATATAACAATGACAAGTATTTTAATAAGATCATATCGTGGTGTTTGTCTCCTTCGAAGTTCGTCATCCAATAATTGAAATTTAACATCACATTCTTGCATATGCTCAAGTTCTTTATGTAATAATTGAAATTTAACAGACAAACACTCAATCTCTAGTGCCAACTTCTTAACCTCCTCCACTAACAAGTCAATTTTCTCTTCGCTGGGTTTATGGTCTTCTGCCCATTGAAAGTTCTTACACCTCTACAGCTCCAAAATTTACGATTTCGATTCTTTATTATACGCGAAGTTAACAACTCCATTCGATCACCGCATCTGTTACATATTTGCAATAAGTGCCAATTCTCCCTTGTACTGGATGATATTGTCATTAATAAACTGCTAAAACTGCCCAAAAAAAAAAGAGCCTGTTCAGTTTAGAAATAAATTCATATATGAGTCCAGTCATATTCCACAATACTAAAACAAAACTAGGAAGTAAAATAGTTACAGTAATTTATTGCTAAGTTTGAAAGCTGTTTACCTCAGTTAAAGAGAAGGAAGCAGATAAGGAGAAGGAAGAAGTCGAGGGAAGGGAGTTGTGTTGTGTAACTTTTTCTGCCTTTATTAATGAAGAGCATTGGTCATTTATAGACCCTGCAGTGCAACTGAATTGCACACTTTTGTTGCTTAGAAATAGGAACTAACAAGCAAAAAACAAGGAAAATAGCAACTAGATAATCACTAAATATCAGCCATCAATTTACGCAAAGTTTATCAACTAACAGCTACTCCTAACTCAGTCTTATTTGAGCATTCCCTAAGATTGCATCCTGTAGATTATATATTACAAGTGATAGAATGCTGCAACATATATCAAATTCCATGTTGTTTTCTTATTCGAAGCACTTCAAATATTCATCAAAAGAACTTCAAATCATCTTTCTCAACATTTATTTCAACCAAATATTAAATAAAACAGGAATGGTAATTTTAGCTATCTAAAACTTCTTATTAGTG